>JAJEJH010000012.1:293322-358115 GCA_026122585.1 Anacardium occidentale | reverse complement strand
ATAACAAAATTTTATAATTTTATAACAAAATTTTATAATTTTATAAAATTTTTTAAATTTTTAATATTATTTTATAATATTTTTAATTTTAAAATGACAAAATTACCCCTGGACTTACTGTTGACTGTTAGATTTAACAGTCAACGGGTGAGAATCCGGGCTTTCTAAACTTGGCGGGTGGGATTTTGTCCCTGCCTCAAACTATGGGTGGGATTATGTCCTTTGGCCACATGAATAATATATACTGAGACAGAATACTTGTGCATGAACATTTGGATAGTAAGTTCTTCCTTGTAAAGTATTTTTCATTGGACAACAACTTTCATACTTTGAAAAACTTTTTTTTACCTTCATATGTTTCCATTCCTGCTGGAAATCCCCAGAATTTGCACTGGACGGTTTCGACTCATCCAAGAGGTACCGAAAGGGAGCTCTAACTGAACATTGTATTTCCTCCAGAATGACGCCCAAAGCTTAGCAAATTTAGTGGCTTCAACGAGACAATAGAAGATTAGAGGTGAGCAGACATGTATCAATCAACCCACACCTGAAGCCACATAATTCATACCAAGCTGATCCACATATATAGGACCACCTTCCATTAACTAACAACAAGAATTCACGCAGACATCAGCTCTTAAAAATGGATTGAAAGAAATATTCCAAAGCGTATGCACTTTTTGTTCTTTACTCCTCTCTTACAACTAATTATGCTGATGCAGGTTTAGAGAAATCTTCAGATTTGCAATAACATCTTAAGACTTTGAATTGCAATTTTTAACTCATTCCTCACCTTAAAAATAAATTAATATTTAACCACATAATAAGATATTAAATATTTATAAAATATGTATAAAAATTTTATATATATATATATATGTGTGATATCACTATTCATATTTTTCGTTTTTTAGTTACTATCTTTTATCATTTACTGGTCACCAGATCTTGGTCAGGCCAAAAAACGAAAGAAAGACTACTTTCTTTCAAGATTAAGATGTGAGATGCATATTTAATTAAGCAATTCATAAGCACCAAACTGGCTACATACTTCTATGTTCATTATTGTCTGGAAATAGGCAGAATAAAATGCTTTTCGAATTGAGAGGCACCTTACATCGTTATTCCAAGCTGGTTAATGAAATTGAATTCCAATGCAGTAGTGCACTGGAGAGTTGATGTGAGACAATAGTGGCATGACACGATGATGGTTAAAGGCATCAAAAATCTAGCAGAAATGATAAACAATGCGTTTAGGTTCAGCCACAATTCAGAGAAAAATAGTGCGAGAATATTATGCTGCAAAATGATCTTTTTTAACCTTCTATATAACAATTTTTATTAAAAAAAATAATAATAAGTGAATAAATAAAATTTTCGAACTTAAAAGTGAGAAATCGTTTCATTAATGTTCAAGAGTAAGAAATTCATTAGGCCTGATCATATATAGAAATCAAACTTCCTTTTTTTTTTATTTTTCTTCTTGTTATATTTACATAGCAGTTGGCTCAGAAAGCATCTCTTCATGTGTATTACTATTAGGCCAAAGACCTTATTCCTCCCAAGGTTTTTCTAAATGGCAGTATTCATCTAAAAGCTTTTAAAAAATTATTGATTAAAATTAACGATTAATTTTAATGGCCACTTGTTAAATTTTAATCAGTTAAAAATGTTTTTTTATCTTTTTAAATAAAAAATAATTGAAACATAAAATAATATTAAATTAATAAAAAAATAAAATTTTTTAGAAAACAACCACTGCTAATAGTAGTCATCAAAAACCTAACCAGATAATTGTAAATAGTTAACTAGTTTGATTGGTGATTGGATATGGTCATTTCGATGATGGAAGTAGTCAGATCTAGTAAAACTGCTAACTACTTTCATCATTAAATATGGTCAAAAATTGTTGGCATGTTTGAAACCAGCCATCTTAATCAAATTTTTTACGGTTAAATCTGACCATCTATTAAATCAAGTGATCATTTTTTACCACTTAATTAGGTTTACAATGACCACTACCGCTAACGATGGTGGTCGCTTTTTAAAAAAATATATATTTTAATATTATTATTATATTTAATTAAAATTTATTTTAATATTAATATTATTTTTTTTCAATGATGCATATTTTAGTTATTTTATTATAAATAATAATAAATTTAAAAAAAAATTAGTCTATGAATGAATTTTAGTTTTTTAAAAGTTTTTAAATAAATGTTATTTAGGAAAAGGCTTGGGTGGGGATGAGTCATTTAGTCTTACTGGTGTGAATAACATCAAACCGATATTCAAAGGCCAAAGGACATATTCTCACCCAAAGTTTCACTCAAAAACAGATTCTCACCTCTTAACTTTTAAAAACTCAAACACTGATCCCTTGACTAAAGTTAACGATTAAATTTAACAGTCAACAGTTAAAATTTGATAGTCAAAAGAGTATTTTGGTCATTTTCTTAATAAAAATTTATAAAACAATAAAATAAATTTTATAAAAATATAAAATATTATTTAAATATAATAAAATTTTAAAGAATAAAAAATTAAATACAGTAATCACCTCCGTGAAACCAGATGATCGAAAACGATCACCTAATTCCAAGAGTAACCAGATCTAACTATCTCTGCCAATAAAAATTGTTGAAAATAATTAATCTTAACCCCACTGATCTTTTTTGTCATAGTTACTAGTAAAGGTGATCAGATTTAATTATCTCCGTCAAAATAGGAGGTAACCAGATTTGACTTCTTTCACCAACGGGGTGGTCTAAAACTAGATAATCGTTTTTTATTATCTGATTCAATTATCGGCAACCACCATCGCTAACGACAGTGGCTAAATTTTTATTTTTTAAAATTTAAATATTTAAATATTTTTTATTTAAATTTTATTTTATAATTTTATTATAAATTTTTATTTTTTAATAAAAATATTTTAATCATTTTATAAAAAATGTTAATAATATTAGATAAAAAATGATTAAAAGTTGAATGTTTAAGTTTAAAAAAATTAGAGGAAGAAGCTTGTATACGAGCGAAACCTTGGGTGCACGAATAAGTCGTTGGCCACATTCAAACTATACTTGCCCAGATGAAACAGATTTTGAGCAAGTCAGCTTTCTCTCTGTTCGTACATTATTTTAAATCAGCTTTTTAAATTTCATCATACCATAACTAACATATAAATTTTGCGAGGGTTTTATATTCTTGCTGTTTGTTCAATCTTAATTACAAAATTCTACTAAATCACGTTGAGATATAAGAGACCTTCATTTCTCCTTTGAAGAATCTGAAGTTTGAGTACTCACTCATTCTGCTTCCATTGTGAATATAATAAGCTAGCATAATGGATCAATCAAACTGTATGCAGGAATTTTTCGAATCCCAGCCTCTACCATTGCTTTCCTTAGATCAGCAGCATGACTCCATCTCTCAACCCCAGCATGAATGCTGGATAACACCACATATCGCCCACATTGATGTGGCTGCAATTCAAGCAGCCTTTCCCCGATTTCATCTCCCAACTCAACAGCCCCATGAATCTTACAAGCACCTAAAAGAGCTCCCAAAACTGAGGCATCAGCCTTAATAGGCATACTCTTTATAAATTCAGTGGCTTCACTCAATAGCCCAGCTCTTCCTAACATATCAACCACACACCCGTAATGTTCCATTATTGGCTTAACACCGAACGCACTAGACATCAACTGAAATACCTCCAACCCCAACTCCACAAATTTAGCACGTGCACAAGCTGTAAGAACAGCAACAAAAGTAACCTCATTAGCACAAAAACGTTGTTGTTTCATCTCTTCAAACATGTCCAAAGCCTCCCTTTCTCTACCATTACTTGCCAACGAATAAATAATTGCATTCCAAGTACAAACTTCTTTGTACACCACTAAATTAAAAACCCGTTTTGAGTAGCCCAAACAACCCGCCTTTCCGTAAAAATCAATCAACGCCGTCCCCATAAAAGCACTTACAATAGTCTCATTCTTCAGTATATATCCATGAACTTGCTTCCCCAAATGAAGACCAAGGCCAACGGTCTCAACTAAACCAGCACATGCAGAAAGTACACTAACATAAGTAGCCTCATTTGGTTTCACTAAATCTTCATTCACAATCATATTCTCAAAAAACCTAATTGCTTCCAGAAAACAGCCGTTCCTCGTGAACCCATGAATAACACTAGTCCAAGAAACAACATCTTTATTTAACATGCTCTTAAACAGCAAAACAGCAGAACCCATGTCGCCATTTTTGGCATAAGCATCAATCATTGCATTACATGCAACAATGCAAGGATTTGTAATTTCTTCGAACATTAAATGTGCATTACATAAATCGTAGGCTTCACCGTAGAACGCCAGCAAGGATGTTTTGACAAACGGGTCAGACAGAACGCCGCGTTTAAGGGCTTGGGAGTGGAGAGTGAGGGAAGATAAAGAGGGTGGTAAAGAAGAGGCTTTGATCAATGAAGGGAAGGTGTGGGAGTTAGGGAGGGCTTGTTGGGCAAGCATGTGAGTGAAAACATGGAGGCAGTTGTGAGGTTGGTTGATGTTGAGGTAGGCTCTTATTAGAGCGTTGTAGAGAAGAGTGGCCTTGTACGTTCTTGAGTTTGGTGGGGTGGTAACTAGATGAGAATGAATTTGTTTGATTTTCTTAGGGTCTTTGATAAAGCATTGGAGAAGTTGGAGTAAAAACTCAAGGGAATGTGGCATAACAAACTACTTCGGAATTTCAAGAATTTAAGTGCCATATATATAGGCGATCGGCGCGTTACCACTCAAAGTTTACTTAAATTACATTTCTGCCCAAAAACTTTTAACAAATTAAATATCCACCCTTGACTAAAGCTAATCGTTAAATTTAACGATCAACCATTAAATTAAATTGGTAAGAAGACACATTTTTGTCCTTATAAATAAAATTAATAAAATTAATTTTATAAAAATAATTAAAATATAAAATAACATTAAAATAATAATAAATAATAAATAATAAATAATCACCGTCATTAGTGACTATAACCATCATTAATCTAACTAAAAAGTTAAAAATGATCACTTAATAGAGATAATTAGATCTAATCATCTCTGTCATTAAAAATGGTTAGAGATGGTCGGTTTCAAATGTATAAATCGTTTTTAGCCATCTTTAATAGTGAAAACGATCAGATCTAGCCGTTACCACTAAATCTTTAGTAACCAAATTTGTTTGCCTCTGCCATCAAGATGGCTAAATTCGACCGTCATTGAAATCAAATGATCGTTTTCTACCACTTGATTAAGTTGATTGTGGTCATCGCTATTAGCGATGTAGCTAGCACTAGTAATTTCTCTTTTAAATTTTATTTTATTTTTTAAATTTATTAATTTTTTTATAATTTTTATAAATTTATTATCATTATATTAATATTATTTTAAATTAAAATTTATTTTAATATTAATATTTTTTATTTTTATATTGAAAGGTATTTTATTTATCGTTATAAAAATGTTCATAAATTTTGAAAGAATTTGGTTAAGGGTGGTATTTTGTATTTTCCAAAATTTATGGGGGAGTTGGGGTTTAGGGAAACAATGGGTGGGAACAAGTTGTTAAGCATATATTTTCAAATGTTACTATTCACCTCTTATAAATTCCATTTTTCCATCAAGGTTTTGTCTAAAAAAAGTTTTACCCCTAAATGACACAAAATAACATTTTTCACCTAATAGCAGATTTTGTATTAAAAAAATTGACACCGTATTGGATGAAATCATCATTTTATACTTAAATTTTCATATTTCAAATATATAATATAACCCAGAATTATAAAAATTAAAAATAAACATTTTTTAAGTATGTAATAATTTATTTATTTCTCTTTCTTTTTGTTATTTTTTTCTTTCTTCAATTTTAGGTTAGGAATAATACACAATATATTAATAATTTTACAAATAAAAATGTTAATAGAGGTGTTAATGACGTATAATTATATATTTAGAAATAAATTATAATTTTTTAAATTATTAAGTATTCAAATAAAATTTTGATGGTTTTTATAAATTTAACAAAAGATTAGGAATGCATTTAAAATTTAATAAAAAAATTATTTATTTAAAAATTGAATAATAAATTAAATATGTAAATATTATATTACAAATTATCAAAATCGTAAGTATTTTTAAAATATATAAAGATGAATATGATAATTTTTGAAAATTGATGTCTTGGCTAGGGTTTTCAAAATTTTTAAATAATTGATTTATGAATTTTAAAATATTTTTAAATGTTAAATTATAATGTTTAGAGAGTTTAATATGCTCATAAAAGAATTATTTTATAAATTTTGTTAAAATTAATAAATAATAAAATTATTATTTCATCCTCATCTGTTGGAATTAATCTTGGATAAAAAATTATTATTTATATAATATAGAACGGCCAAACACCAAATTCCCAAAAGATTTTCATAAATAACAAAGTCTCACCCCCTAAAAGTATAAAAAGCCAATTACTCATCTTTACTCAATAAAAAGATCAAAATACCCTCCATCAAAATCAATAATATAAATATTAAAATAAATTTAATATTAAATTTAAAATAATAATAATAAATTAATAAATATTTAAAAAACAGCTATCAATGCCAATAACAACATTATTAGCGACGATGACCTATGTTAACCTCACTAGGTTATTGATGTTAACTTCACTAAGTGACAGAAAACGGTTATTTAGTTCCATTGATGGTTAGATTTGATTGTTTCGATAATGAAAACGATAGAGCTAGTCACCAAAGATCTAACAGAAGTGGTTAGATCTGGTTGAAATGGTCAAATTTGATCACCTTCACCATCAAAGAAAACCAAAAATGACCGGAAGACTTAACACTAACTTTTTTTTGGCTATTTTAGATAATAGAGATGATTATATTTGACTACTTTTGTTAGATTTTTGGTAGTCAGATCTAGTCAGATTACCATAGAGATGGTCGAATCCGATCATCAATGGACCAGGTAATTAGAATGAGATTAATGTCGACCATCGCCCTTAGCGGTGTTGCTAATGACCATGGTTATTTTTTAAATATTTATTTTATTTTTAAGTTTTTATTAATATTTTGTTTTAAATTTATATATTTTAATCATTTTTATAACATTATTTTTTAATTTTTATTTTAAAAGCAAAAATACCTTTACTTTGATTAATACGTGAGTATTTGATTTTTTAAATTTTCATAAGTGAGAGACTGTCATTTAAGGAAACCTTGGGTCGGATTAGGTCGTTTGACCACATAGAACTATGAAAGTGTTACTCTAACCTGCAAAAGCGACAGCGTTTTGTCAAGGTGCCCCATATCTATCATTATCCACCGAATATGTAAATACTGACTTTGAGTAAGATTTCAGCGAAGAATGTTAGCAACAGCTTCCAGAATCTTCAGCCAAACTCCTCTCTTTAAACCTTCTCTCGCTCGCACTCTCTCTCCCTCCCGTTATCGTTTTACCGTCCGGGCAATGGCTGATTCTGCAGCTTCTCCCTTCAAGAAAGTCCAGATTCAGAGAGACGATACTGTGAGTATCATTTCACAAATCATAGGCATTCTCTTCTATCTGTTTTTTTTTTTCCTCAAAAATCGAACTTTCATCTGTTATAATAGTAAAGTATGGGTTTTGATGTGAATGGAATAGACATTCGATGCGTATGTTGTTGGGAAAGAAGATGGTCCCGGGATTGTTGTGATTCAGGAGTGGTGGGGTATTGACTATGAGATCAAGAATCATGCTGTCAAAATCTCCCAGCTCAATCCTGGATTTAAGGCACTTATCCCTGAGTAATTATCTCTCATCTTTGCGACTTTTTTTCTTTTTTTCCATTTTACTCTTTTGAATGTCTTATCAGTTGTTACATTTCTCTCTCTTTTTTTTTTTTTTTCTTTTTCTTTTATGATGGTTTCAGTTTGTATAGAGGAAAAGTTGGATTGGATGTTGCGGAAGCACAACACTTGATGGACGGCCTTGACTGGCAAGGTGCTGTCAAGGACATCAGTGCTTCAGTTAATTGGCTTAAGAAAAATGGTTCTAAAAAGGTTTTGTCCGTCCACTTCTTTGTGTTAGCGGTGTAAATGTTCTGTAATTGCTTCCTGATGCGTGAGTAACTTTTGTATTTTCGTATTGCATTTCAAAAAAAATTTTGAGAGTTGCATATGTATTTTTAGGTATCCATTAATGTGATTGATCGTGCAATACATATGGGAGGGAATGTGTTATTCCTTGGAACTTTTGTTTAGTTCAAAAGTTACGCGGTTAATATGATGGTTTGGAAGGACTTGATTGCCTGAGTGGTGCTTTAATATACTCTCTTTAGTCCCATGTTGCGTTCTACAAGTGAATTATGATCACTTAAAGATTACTTAGAGCCATCTCCAGCACACTGTTTATGCAAAGTTGCTTCTGTTTCTGTTTATGATTCATATGGTTTAGCCAATCATAACTTAAAATGGTTTCATCTGCCCTTATTTTGACACATATTCTAAAAAGTGTCAGCTTACCTCCGCCACAACAGTTCAAAGCAAGTTGAGGTAAAAATCATATGCAATATGGCTAAGTGCTTCCCTCCTTCTGGCCACATAAGTAAAACACGTCAGCTACCTGAGATCTGCCATCATGATGCAGTTTCAGTCTTTGATCCCGCTTCACTGCTTCCAGCCCAAGCCTTAGCTTTAATCCCCTTGCTTAGGCGTGGTATGCCTGTGGATGTTTCATTCTCCCCCTTGGGCTCTTTTTTTCATCATTTCATGACTCATGGCATCTTTAGCGCAGATTTTTGCAATGTGTAACACATCAGGCTACTCAATAGACATGTAAAGGAGTCATATAGCATAGTCTATTCTCCAAATCTTGACTTCAAAACATTTTTTTAATTTATAACATAGCTTCTTAGAAGTGTTACATGAAAGACATACATATATTGATGGTGCTAGTCACTATGTGATTATTTAAAGGTTTTTTCTTGTGTGTGTCTGTGTGTGTGTGTGTGCCTGTGGATGTTTCATTCTCCCCCTTGGGCTCTTTTTTTCATCATTTCATGACTCATGGCATCTTTAGCGCAGATTTTTGCAATGTGTAACACATCAGGCTACTCAATAGAAATGTAAAGGAGTCATAGCATAGTCTATTCTCCAAATCTTGACTTCAAAACATTTTTTTAATTTATAACATAGCTTCTTAGAAGTATTACATGAAAGGTATACATATATTGATGGTGCTAGTCACTATGTGATTATTGGTGACATGCCTTTCAAATGTTGCTTTTCAGTCTATAAAGCTGAAGATTTTAGATACGCTGGATTTAATTTATCACGTTGCATTCATTTTTTAATGAACTTGTGGCATTGCATAGGTTGGCGTGACTGGATATTGCATGGGGGGTGCTCTCTCTATTGCAAGTTCTGTTTTAATTCCTGAGGTTGATGCTGTTGTTGCATTTTATGGGGTTCCGTCATCAGAGCTAGCAGATCCTGTCAAGGCCAAGGCACCCGTTCAGGCTCATTTTGGGGAGCTTGACAACTTTGTTGGCTTTTCAGATGTGACAGTATGGAATATCTTTTCCATTTTCAGATTTTATTAATATTTTTTTCTTTTATTAAATCTTGAAGTCACTTCAATGTCCTTAGATAAGTTGCTAGAATGATGTCCATGACCAGTCTATATATTTTTTGCATTTATTACGTACATAGATGGTTTATTATGTCAGTCTGGTGCAATTATTAGTTATGCCATTTATTTTATTTTCGAGGATCTCTAAATTTCCCCTTGCTTCATCCTTCTCTCTCATTGCCTCCTGTTCTCCTATCTCTCTCCCTTTTGTCTTTCTCACTATCCTTGCATTTTCTACTGCAAAACAGGGATAGGGAGGGAGATGGATTGCTGAGAGGCCTTACCAAATTAGCTATTATTTTGCCTCTTCATCATAAATTTCATGTTACATAGTCATTAGTTTAACTTCTTTGTCAGATAAACTTGTACCATTTGATCAAAGTCAATAGGAGTAGAAGTTATAACTCATCAACAAATAGAAAAATCATGAACTTATCATAGAACTTGAAAGATCACAATGCATCTCCTGAAATTAAATACTAATTTAAACATGAATCTTGGATGGCTAGAGTTTGGTCCAAAGATAATACCCCTGAATATGTAAGGATTTTGAATATGGAAAATGGTGATTCCTTATAATGTACAAGCCACTGTAAATCTGCTACTAAAACTCGGTAAGAAATTGTTTTTTTTTTCTCATCCTCTTACTTTGTGTCTGTTTCCTTTCTCATTATTGCCCCATGCCTGCAGCAGTGTGTGCCTTGCTAAATTTAGTTAGTAGACCATTTTGTATCATAGATGAGTCTAAATTTGGTTTATTGGTTCTATAGCTTTATTTTATCTTGCGGTTGTAATGCTACTTTCAGCTAAAGCTATTTACTTATTCAAAGTTTAGTTGTCAATAGAGACAGTCTTTATTTACCTTCATTGATTGGCTGCTGTGCAGTATGTTAAATTAATCAAACTCTACCATTCTTTCCGCAAGTATCATCTCCTTGCTAGATAACATGATTTTAAGTTTGATAATGTGGTGTTTTGTAATGTTTTATTCTATTTTGACTCATATAAATGAATCTAATGTAACTGGGAGCATGAGAAAATTAAGAGAGTTACTGAATATTCAAGAACTATGGAATGACATTCTGAGGAATTGGTTTATGTTGATTAAGTTATATCATTATCTCAAATATATGTATGTACGTATGTATGTATATATGTACATACCTGAATTCTTTTATCACTCTAATAATGAGATGCTAGGGTAACATCTGTCTGTGTCCTATGTTCCTGCTGCAAGATGAAGTTGTAACTCTAGGGAAATTTCTAATTATGCTTTCTTTTGAATTTCAGGCTGCAAAAGCTTTGGAGGAAAAGCTGAAACTTTCTGGTGTTCCATTTGAGGTTCACATCTATCCTGGCAATGCACATGCTTTCATGAATAGGTCACCAGAGGGAGTGCAGAGGAGGAAGAGTATGGGAATGCCTGATGAGGATGATGCTGCAGTTGAGCTGGCATGGTCACGCTTCCAATCATGGATGAATCACTACTTATCTTAAATAATCTGCTTGTTGGATGCGTTTCTGATGGTCTACGTGCATGATTTTGTTAACAATTAGCGTGCTGTATTACCTAGACATACTGGACGGTTGGGAATTATGCTCCCTTCCTTTCCTAAAGAATCCTTATTTCTAAGGTTGTGTTTGGGTGTGACTTTGCAGATTTCACTTTCTGAAATATCTAAAATAGGTTTGGTTGATTGCATGTAAATATTTATGCTGTGGTCTTCATGTTTAAATAAAGGTATCCCATCTGTTTGGGACAATTGGGTAGGCATATAGCATTATAATCAAAATATTACATGGATCAAATTTGTATTTATATATTAATTCTATATATATATATATATATGAAGTACCAAAAGCATGTATACATCTTTCCTCTTTCACTAGTCACAATTATGCATTTGGATGTATCTCTATCTTCTGGACCATGCTTGTTCATATTCTGGAAATACTCAGTTGGCCAACTCCATTTTTTCGTTCTATAAGATTTGCTGAATCATGACTATATCTAGTTTCTTTAAGATAGTAAAATTTAAAGGTTAAAATTTGGTGGACAAGGATACTTACGAGGAAAGGTAGGCAGCGATGATTAGGAAAAATCTCGATAATCTAGTGGAGGTCAATGATAATTCCAGAAAGGTACGTTGTGTTTGAAAATTATTATCAAAACCCGTGAGAGGTTATCTATAACAAAAGAAGAAAACGTGTAGTGTGGTTAAACCCAACTGACATTACCGGAGCCGCCATTTTCATTTTCTTTTGAATTAAGGGGGTGTATGAATGAATGAAGATACCATTAATTACTGCATGTTAGGTCCACTAATGCACGCGATGACTGCAACACTTTGTAGTTTGTTTGCGGTTCAACCTCTCACGGATGGCCACGGTTTCAACGCCACTTATCACCACTACTTTCACATGCTCTCCGTTAGATCGCTAGATACATTGCTCTGGTTGTTGAATGTGAACTCTGTAGTTTATTCTCTGCTTTAGTTTGCTTTCACACTGAAGAAAGCTGATGAGGCCAATGCAGTCATGCATGGTCATGCATGCTTGCGTCCAAATATATATATATATATATATAGAAAGACAATACACATGATGCTACCAAAAAGTAGAGGCAGCTGCTTTTAATCGTCTGTGTTTAGTGTAGACTTTTGTGTTCATGACAATCTGTTCCTTATTATTTTTATCGCCATTAGCAGCCCTTAAAGAGGCAAATAAGCCGGGAGGGAGTCCCAGTGAAGTAATACAATTTAATAAATGACTACTTCTTTAATGCTTGAAGACTAAGGCTAGGTTACTCCTCTTTGCCCGCTTCTCCATGATCATTATCTGTCGGCTAAGATCCAAATCTTCTTTCAAACCAGTGATCACATCAATGACGATTTGGGGCACTCAATGCGTTTACATTCCAGTTCAATGAACTACTCCAAGTATGACTCACCAATAAATCCTTAAATATATTATAAAATAAACTATCCATCAAATATTTATATTTGACATATCAAGATCAAACGTCAACAGGAATTTTTTACTAAGCACCAATATAATTGCCTTCAATACATCATATTTCTGGAAAACATAGGTGCTCAGTCTTGGCATTGACTGTGACTGCATTATATGAACTTGCATAAAATTGATATTATGGGCCCTGAAGCATGCATATATACATATACGTCTACGTGTGTGTGTGTGTGTGTATACATATGCGCGCATGTACGTGTGTGTATATATATAGAGCCTTTTCCTGCTTTCAATTAATATTCTGCCTTCTTCCATATACAGTATTTTTCCTGAAAAGTACCAAGAGTGTGATTGTCGATGAAATATCTGACGCCTATTTTTGTAAGATTTTCTTTCCTTGAAAAATTTAATCTGTGTAGATCTTGGTTTTGAAGACGAAAGATAAATAGAACTGTAGTCCAAATTCTCCTTTTAAAAACTAACTCGTCTAAGATTAGTGACAAGTCTCCCTTAGCAAATGGTTGGGTATGGTATTATGGCTGGAGCATCATTTTGATGAACGACGACCAACATGGAGGATGGAAAGGACGAAAAATGTTGCAGTTGGGTTGACAATGAATTATGGGTTTCTTCTTTATTGTAAAATAATTAAAAAGAATCATTCTACAGATCTAAATTAAAAGGTGATGTCTGGAAATAAATAAATAAATAAATAAATATATATTATAAATTTCTTCTGTTTAGTCTTGTTGTAAGCTGTACATGTAATTAATTCATTGAAATGATCAAAAAGTGGGTTTGATTCTTCAGAGAAACTCGTTTGAACTTTGACAAAAGTGATTCTTATTTCAAATGCTTTATTTCAACAAAAAGTGAAAATGTTTGAGCTCGGTTAAAATGAAGCAAGTGATGAACACGATGGCTTAAGGAGTTGGGGAAATAAAAGCATGCATACACGTAGTGCTGTGTATCTCGTTTACAGCATGAAAATCAAAATCTGTGGGAAAAGTATTTTTGTAAATTCCGAGGCAATCCCCCAACTGTACAATTTGATTATGTCAAAGCTTCATGTGTCTGCATCATTTATATAAAAAGCACCTTCTTTTCCCAGTTTGGTTTTTTAACTTTAAAGTACATTTTTTTATTTATTTGTATATTAATAGTCAGTTTAGTGCAACTTCTCTCCACTTGTTTCATCTTTCTGTCAAGTTGATAGGTTCAAGAATATGAATCAAATATTGAGAGCTTGATAAACCTATATCTGTATCCATGGTGTGTCTCCATTAAATCTTTACGTGCCAATGAAAACTTGATCTACATTTATTATCCAATCATCTTGAAACGATACTCATTGTATTCATGTGAATACATGCGTCTTAAGAGGCTTAAATCCTTACCTATATGCTTCTATTATCCACACGAAACACGTCTCATATTCAACAAGTCAATTACGACTTCATTCGAACACATAACTCTTATTAGAATTAATGAATCTTTTATTTTCGAAGTTCAATATACTTCTATTATGTGTGATCTATAAACTTTCTACTGAGTTGCTAACATTCAAATTTATGTCAAATATAAACAGACCATGAAAGACTTCTAAAAAAATCACAGTCATGTAACGACCCCTGCCCTAGGTCATTATGCACTGTGAAAATATACTGTAAATCATAAATAAAATATACCTGTAATAGAGATCTCTATAGTAAAAAGATTGATGCTGCTGCTGAACTTAAAATTCCTTTAAATGTAAAAGTTGTTTATATAATTTACTATAATAGTAAATTGAAAATACTGAAATATACGTGTAAAATTCCCAAGCTACTCATATATAGAACATACTATTTATATTGTATACTAAGGTATAATACACACATATATACATGAGAAATAAGTAAAAAAATGCGAACCAAACATGCAATCTGCTGCCGAGCCACATCCCCAAAATCTGACAGCTGTATCGCTCCTGCTCAGCCCTCTCTAATTTATTGACCTACAAGAAAGAAACAAGAAAGAAGGAGTGAGTGACAAAATCACTCAGTAAGCGTTTCCTAACTCAAACATTCGCAGATCTCACACTTAGCTGGCTACGTGACTCGTCACGTAGAAATTCTGTTTTACTGTTTTCTTATTTCTGATTATCTTTACTTTTTGAAGTATATCTGTTTTCTGTATTGTTTTTTGTCTTATTCTATTTTGTTTCTCATGAAATGTTGTACATGACATGAAATGTATATACTAATATCATGTGTATGCTGTAAGATCATAAAACTGACCCTTGGGTCTGATTTTCTGAAAAATTTTATGTTCTGAAAACTTTTTCTGATAATAAAAACTGTAATACAAAGATCTTGAATATATACATATAGTATAAGCTAAAAACTATATTAGAAAGTACTGTATCTGAAAATATCTGTTATGTTGGCCAAACTGATGAATACAGGGATTTGACACTCTGGTCGTGTGAGCTCAAATCCTACTGAATCTACTAATGCATAACCAGCACTCTCTCTAACGAGCTTGGTCAATGATCATGTCCTCTCTAGCGGACGTTGGTTTCTTTCTCTAGTGGGTATGCGAACTCACAGGTGCTCCATCATATCTATCCCTAACTGATGTCCGAAACATCGTGTATATATATATATACACACTTTAAAATCTAGTTATTGGATCTTTGAATCCGTTTCTGAAAATATCTGATATGACATGCTATGATCTATGCTGATAATCATGCATGATATGCTGTTACATTATCTTATTACTAAGTTATGTGTGCTTAGAAATGACTTAGAGTGGCTTAGCTTCTTTTTGAAGTTCTTTTTCTGTTTTATATACGGTGCATGGGCGTGTGTCTTTATGTGCACGGGCGTGTATCAAGGCACATAGGATCATGTGCATCTTATGTCCTTGTGCGTGCTAGCTTCTGCAATCATTTAATCAAACTTGACTGGCCACACGAGTGTGTGGTACAAACACACGGGTGTGCATACAAGACACAAAGTCGTGTCTCACACTGTACGGGCGTGTAACTGCCTCACAACACTCTGGTGCTCTGCTTACGCGAGCATGTAGAATTGGGAATAGACACACGAGCGTGTGCACTCAGGTACATAGGTGTGTGTCTGGATTTTTATATGCACATGAGTGCCATGCAAGGTCGTATCCATGTAGAAATGGGACCACACGGGTGTGCATCCTCAGGTGCACGGTCGTGTGTCCAACCCAGATCTGTAGATTACGTCTGACAACCCAAAAATTTCACTCCAATCTCATCCAAATTCAAACCAAACAAAAAACACACTTAAAACTGCTGCTAGCATATACATAAGCATCATATCATCATCTCAATCACGCCATATGTTATCGATAAAGCATACTAAATATGTATACAAAGAGATACACATATAAACATGCAATTAACCACTCAATCATCCAATAATTCATCATTTCAAAGCTCAAGCATGCTGATAACACTTCAAACAAGCACACAATGATTCTCAAAAGCTCAAAACAGCTAAACATCCTCTGAACTAAGTGAAAGAGGTTATGAAACACTTACCTCTCGCCATGGAAGCTTGACCTCTCTCTATAGAAGCTTCTGGATCTTTAATTTGGAACTAAATTGTTAGGGGATCTCTCTCAACCATTCTAGGGTTCACTGGAGTTGAGGGAAGAAGAAGGAGAAGCAAATAAAATAAGTTGGGAACTACACGAACTGGAAATAAAATATATTTATGGCTAACTGACAAGACACATGGTCGTGTGCGCGTAGTGGAAATCTCAATTTCCACTCACTTTCATGTCATACATGAAATATTCTCTCAGAATATCCATGTATAAGCCATAAAAGACTTCTAAAAGACTCTTCTACTTCTGAACCCTCTTAAAACTCTTTTCTATCAAGGAAAATTTTCTTTTACCCTCGGTCAAGAACCTAAAAAGACAGTTTTACCATCTAGATATTAAAAGCCACATATCTAGCAAATTATAAAAAAAATAACTCTAAATTTGGTTAACCTATCAGTTATCATACAATTCAATCTTTTCTTATTATTGTATCTCTTAGAGTTAAAACATAAAAGTAGTATTTACTTTATAAATTTCTTGTAATCATAGATTGATATTCATTTAAATCGAATAACTTAGATTGAGCTTTGATTTACGTGATCTTAAATACTTATTAATGTATTTATTAGAGATACCAAAAAGGTAACAAATCTTTTATTGGTGTATCATAACATTTTATACAGATCATGATATGGTCAATCTCCACATTTATAGTGTTGTGGTAACATGGTGGATTTTGTCAAACTATACTAATTTTTGCACAGGATAGCATGTTGACCTCAAATCAAAAGACCATATGCAATTATTAAATTAAGAGAATATATTCATAAACACAAAAGTCACATTTTATATAAAATTATCTTATTAGGATAATCCAATATATATGTCTAATAAATAACATGCACTCATCTATTACACAAAGTTACAAACCACAATTTCAACATATACAAATTGTTTTCGTTGGAGTTGCTCGATGTGATAATAATCTCATCACTATTATTTGTGTCTTGGATCAAAGTAATGTTGGAATATTATAGACATTTTTTAGAATGGTTACCTATTAAGTATATAGAGAAGACATGATCAGTCCATTTGATTTTCTAGACTCAATTTTATCATCCTAAGCACGTATTGATTTTTCAAACATGATCATAAACATATATGGAAATACATAGTCAATAAAAGTATCTTTTATTAATATACTAACAATTATATCATACAGAATATTCTAAAGGATTTAAACTGTGACATTATAGACATCTAATTATTTACAGTATCAAAATTATAATTTTACTTGACCTCTTATCTGTCCATTGTTACAAATAAAACGTGGTATAGGCTCAGAAACTAAGCTCAATTAGTTTATTGGGAATAAAATGTGTTCTCGCTACTCATCTAATGCATTGACTAAATATTTTGAATATTTGACCTAATCATCATATAATTCTCTCCACTATGTTATTGTGTACATGTTTAAAGTTGCTTTGGTGTTTGCACGCTCCGGATTTATAGATATCTATATAATATTATGTATATATATTTTTTCTATATATATGTATATAAAATATTATATGTATGTATATATATTTTATCTATATAGATAATATATTATTATGTACATAAATATTGATTTATTTTTAATATAAAATAATTTAATATTATTTAAATGTTTAAAAGAAATATACAAATTATGTGTATATAATTGTATTGTGGATGTAGAGATTAATAATAAATTTTTTGTTTAATATTATAAGAAAGTGCCTTTTTCAGAAAGTGCTTTGGGTAATTTCGAAAATGAAAAACACTTTTAACTCGAAGCATTTTTTGACAAAGCACAGTCAAAGGCGGTCTAGGCTTTTAATTTTCACCCTTTCTCACGATTCTTTTTGACTCTATCAAGCTGTAGGCAGAAATTTGGAGAAGTTCATGTACCTTAAATTCCACAAGTTTTAAACGCTAATTCAAGCTAGCTGACGCTCCCTCCCACCTGCGATATTATTCTTACTGATGATGATCCAATTGGGGCGAGCCCCATGTGGTCACTGTTCTGTGAAGCTCAGCCATCCACAGGCTCCATCCCAGTAACCTTTTATGAACCTCCACCAGCCTTGGCCAGATTTGAGCAGCCGATAGCTGAGAAATTAGGTTGAATGTTATATCGACATGTAGCACAACATAATTATTTATTTATGACCTAAAAGATCTGAATGAATTGAATCACGTTTTCATGGCGGAACATGTTTTTGTTATTAGGAAAGCTAACACTTTTATACACATCTCATCAATTAAATGTTCATATTTTGGTTCTTGTGTTGTGTATCTTGGACTATAGACATGCCTTTCTTTCTTGGCCCTCCTTGTCTCAGCAATCTATAGTGGTTAGTGGTTGCTTTTGAATTAAAAAAAGTGCAGCTAAAATTGCATAAAGCTTGATGTAATTCAATAAAATCACACCTTGATTGTGATTCCAGCCATCAGTTAACACATGTTTTTAATGTCTCTCAAATTAAACTACAATTATGGTTTAAGAATTCAAGAGGTGAAAGGTATAGTTTTCACCAAAACTTTGGGTTAGAAATACTGATTACTCTTGCTTTTAATTCTTTCCTTTCTTGAAACTTTATAATATTTCTGCTCCAACGCAATTGAAGTTTCTTTTTCCAATACAATTCATTAATGTTATGATGAACTAGGGGCATGAAATAATAAGAACCACTTAAATGTTTTTCATCGGTTTTTTGACTCCAAAAATAATTTTGGGTTCTAAATTAAAATCCACAAGGAAATGTAAGTTTAAACGACTCATTGTTCCAATGAAGGGAAAACAAAAAATAAAAAAAGATATATAGAGGAGTAAATTACTATCTTTCATCCAAGGTTTCATCCAAGGTTTGATGAAATAGCCATAGCCGTTCCTAAAATTTTTAAATTATGAGTTTTTATGCAAAACTTAATTATGGTAGTGGAATAGGGTTTTTACATATTCTTAAAAAGATATATTATTATATTATTTTTTTATTATTTTACTTTTAAATATTATTATATTATCTCTAAAAGTGATGGTTGATGATTTGATAAGATTTGATGATTGAAATCATATAAAAAAGGTGATCTTGATAAATTGTATTAATAATTTATAGTCTACAAATTAGACTGAAAATATAAAATAAATTAAAATAACCTTCTTTCAATCATACTATATCATTTAAATTACTTTTTATTTATTATATTAGTATAGTCAAAACCTTAACTTAATACTAATTTTATCATTATCCCTAAAATTAAGAAAATAGTATCTCATAAATAATATTATATTTACCTGTTTAACTGTAAATAGTATGTGAATAAAACTTATGAACAATATTATGCCTGCCCACTTACCCCATGTTTATTTGTCTACTATTTTCAAAGAAATCAAAGTTTTCTATTTTTTTTTATTAATTTGATCTGGGAATCTATGTATTCTTTCATTCTAAATTTCCAACATAAATTTAATGTAAATAAATAATTTTTATATGATTTTGAACCAATTTTTAGATAAAAATATGAATAAAAAGAATTTGAAAGATTAAAATTTTTAAGATTAGGGATGAGAATAAAATTTCTATGGGTTATACTTGTTTAACCCATAGAAAGATTGGTCATAATTAGAAAAAAAAAAGTTATCTTAATTAAAATCCCAAAAATACTTTGCCCTGTGAGAATTAGATTAAATAACTTGTGGGGATTTTGAGTTCAAAAGGAGTCAAAAGAAACAGAGAAAAGCAAAGAAAGTGTTAGATTGTTGGCCAAGGTCCATAATGCCAACTATAGTGTTTGACTATTATTCTCAAACTTTAGCAAAGATTATCCAAAGCATAGTAAATTTCCAAGGAAGGATGCTTGTATTGAAATTGAAATTTAAAAAGAATCTACCTTTCCTTTGCTTTAAGTAATTCACATGACCAGCTCAGGCCAAATGGTTGTTACCCATTCAAACTATGACAAAAAGACAAATTTCTATCTATTAAATGTAAAAACATCATAATCCAACTTAAATGCTAACATAATTAATATTTTCTCTTATATTTTGATTAAACCACTATCATACTCTTATAAACTATAATTACCCAAATATGGACTCAATGTCCAATCTCTCTACTCATCTCAAGCCAGCCATTAGACTAGCTTCAATAGTGAAAGATTAAGCAACTTTACTCTTCTGGGTTTTCATGTTTGGAGGGAAAAAGATGCACTTTCATATTTATTTAATGTTGATCTTAATAAAAGGATAATTTTATAAATTAATAAACTTCTGAATTTTTATATTTTGATCATAAATAATATTTTGGTAATTATATTTTAGAAGAGTGTAATAATTATTTAATCAAAATATAACAGAAAATATTAAATCTATTAGTGTTTCAATGAGTGTTTGGAATTTTAAATTTATCGGGTGAACGTTGTTATCGTATCATAGATTGGGCGGCTAATAGGAATGTGGCGTTTATTTTCAATTACAGATGTAGAAAGTTTATAGAGTCCACACGCTTTGGGACAAAATGTATAAAAAGGGTATTATCGTAATTGAAGGGAAAACTTAAATAGGTGGGGACCCGTAGTCAATGGATTCAGTGTAGATGGGACGACGGAGTCAACCCTTGTAGTCGATCCTGACGTGTCATCAGAACGTGGGGCCTTGTTCTCTGCAGTACATTGACTTAGCATGCTCTTTTTAACTAATAGAAAGGCGCCGGCCCAATCGGGGCGGTGAATGAAGAAGTTTGGGACCGCGTCATTCTTCACGGTTGTTCTTTTTCTTTCTTCCGAAAGAAAAAAAAAAAATAATAACTTACGGAGTGCGAGTGTACCCATTTGATCATCTCTCTCTCTCTTTCTCTTTCCCGATAATAAAAGGAAATCCCCTCGTTTTCTTAGGATCGAGATCTTCTTCAAATAAATATTAAACCCAACACAACACAACAAAAGCACTAAGATCTCTACTAGTTGTGTTTCTGTTTGGTCTTTCTTGTAAAAGTCTCTAACTCCCCGTTTCTAGCCGAGTCCATTGCACCGTCTCAAAGACTCGTTTCATTTCTCCTCCTCTTTCTCTACAAACGGTTGTTGAT
Organism: Anacardium occidentale; assembly: GCA_026122585.1. NCBI lineage: Eukaryota > Viridiplantae > Streptophyta > Magnoliopsida > Sapindales > Anacardiaceae > Anacardium > Anacardium occidentale. The sequence continues at coordinate 336,814 of JAJEJH010000012.1, read as the reverse complement.
TCATGGCCAAAGGCAGTACTGGACTCTCTCTTGATTTAGATCCTATTGCTGGTAACAACTTCTTTCCTCATCTACCAACTGTGCTTAACTCATTTCCCGGAGATCATCACCATCATCATCACAAGAAGTGGGAACCCGCTTCTCTCATGGATGCCAAGAGGTCTCCTCCTTCAACTATTCAGTTCCCCCTCTGTCTTAATTCTTCTGATTATCAAGAGTCTTCCCAGCTTTCTGATGATAAAAGAACGGCCATTGATGAGATGGACTTTTTTGCCGACAAAAAACATGATATCAAGACCATTTCGATGGTCACCGCCAATATTAATGATAACCATCGTGAAAAAGATAACTGTAATGAATCCAGTGGATTACAACTTAATGTAGATGTAAGTATTTTCCTGTTTGATCATTTAGCTGGCTTTTGTTGTCGGTTATTTATTTATTTAATGCATTATTGTAGACTGGTTTGAATCTTCTCACTACTAGTGATCAGTCCGTGGTAGATGATGGGATATCTTCAAGTATGGAAGATAGAAGAGCTAAAAGTGAGGTAAGATGATGAATATTTATGTATATTTTGTTGTGTTTACACCTTTTCTTTTTTGCGGTTCATAACTGATTTGATTACTGTGCTATTGGTTTCTCTCTCTTAGTATGCTCTTGTTCAAGCTGAAGTTGAACGGTTGAAAACGGAGAATCAACGTTTAAGGGGGATGCTGAACCAGCTTACAAGCAATTGCAATATTCTGCAGATGCATTTGATAACCCTTAGTCAACAAGAAGATAAAAAATCTGACAATAGTAAAGAACAAAGGGAAGAAAAGAAACAGATTGCAGGTTTTTTAGCGTCAAGGGAGTTTATGGATCTTGGTTTGGCATCTAATACAGAAGATAAAGATGAGCCTTCGCATTCTTCGTCGCATGCAGGGTCACGAACTAATGAAGAGAATGGTGCTTCATTTGATCAACATAATAAACAATTTGTTAGCGGAGATGATAGCCCAGATGAAGGTTATGGAGCTAATAAAGTTCCTAAATTTAATCCGTCCTCAAAAAATGTTGATCAAACTGAGGCTACCATTAGGAAGGCTCGTGTATCGGTTAGAGCAAGATCGGAGGCTCCCATGGTAGGTGAATTCAATTGAGATAGGTTAAGTGATTTGATAAGTTTTTTCAGTTGAAGTTGATCAAAATTTTGTCGGCTTTTAGATCAACGATGGGTGTCAATGGAGAAAGTATGGACAAAAGATGGCTAAGGGAAATCCTTGCCCTCGAGCGTACTATCGATGTACCATGGCAGCTGGTTGCCCAGTTAGAAAACAGGTATGTTTTCGTTTTTCTTATTAGATATGAAACGTTATAGCAAGTTAACGTCCTTTATCCCAAAATAAAAAAGCTTTTAGTTGAATTATATCTGTACTTGAATATAAAATTGGTTTGGTTGCAAGTTATTCCACTTTCAAGGGGTTTGATTTTAAGTACCATTATAAAACTGGTCATTAATCAATCAAAATTTGATGCTTTATTCAGGTGCAAAGATGTGCTGAAGATGGAGCAATTTTGATCACTACATATGAAGGAAATCACAACCATCCCTTGCCACCAGCTGCAACGGCTATGGCAGCAACCACATCATCAGCGGCTCGACTGCTACTATCGGGTTCAATGACAAGTGCTGATGGAATAATGAACCCAAATTTTCTGGCAAGAACTCTCCTGCCATGTTCCTCTAGCATGGCCACAATATCAGCTTCAGCCCCTTTCCCCACTGTGACATTAGACCTTACACAAACTCACAACCCTTTACAACTCCAAAGGTCACCAAACCCTTTACCTCAGAATTTTTCCATTGCCCCAGATGCTTCATCGTTACCTCAAATATTTGGGCAGGCACTTTATAACCGATCAAAATTTTCTGGCCTACAAATATCTCAAGGTATGGACCCTTCTCAATCGGGTCATCAATCACAATTGCAACCACCAGCATTGCACCAAAACCAACCTAACTTATTGTTTACTGATACTGTAACCGCAGCCACCGCGGCCATTGCAGCTGATCCTAACTTCACTGCCGCTGTAGCTGTAGCTATCACATCAATCATCAATGGTGGTGCCCATCCAAACAACGTTATCAACAATAATACAAAAATCCCAGTGACAACCACTGCAAATAGCAATGGCAATTTTACTTCAAGCAACAGCATTAGTGATGACAAGGTTTCAAGTGAATTGAAGTAAATTAAGTTGCTCAAAGACCCTCCATAATTTCTTTTTCTTTTTAAAATTTTTCCAAGCTATATACACATGTTCAAGTTCTTTGCTCGTAGAGTTGGATTAGCTGTGGGTTTGTAATTCTCGCTTCATTTGAATAATTCCAAAATGTATGTCAATATGAAGTCAAAAAATTGCAGAAACAAGGAAAAATAGTAATATATTTCAGAATATAATCGTTTGGTCGAGGAAATCAAAAGAAACTGCTATCCTTTCTTCTTTTTTGTATCTTTACGTAGATGAAGCCAAACCTTAGAATGAAAAAGAACAAAGGAAAAGCTCAAAGAGAACATAAAATATATAATTAATTTGTTGGAGTTACGTACATGATAAGCAAAGGAATTTAAGAGAGGAAATCCATCCCCTGGGGGCAGATGAATTTTGTTGAACACGGAACGACAGCTAATTCTTCCATTTCTGCTTGTCATTTTATGATTTTGCCCCACTCACACATCATATAATTATATACAAATAATAGACTTGAGAGTTTGGCATAGAGACTAGAGAAAGACATGTTCCTATCATGCTTTAGAACTGCTCACACTCTTGCCTGTAAATTCAAAATGCCTAACTTGCATCATAAGTAAAGATGGTTCTTACTAGTCAAGGATTAGGTCTTACTGGTCTCTTTTTAACCCTTGACTTCAGCTTTCTTATTAGATATTACCCAAGTAGAAAAAAAGGTTCAACCTTCTCATGTTCAATATCATTTTGAAAGAGACACAAAGTTAAAACCCACATCATTTTCTGTGTGCATATAATTTAGGGTTTAAAGTTTTTGGTTAAATGGGTATTGCCCCAAATTTAGTTTCCTCAGCCAATGCAAGACCCAGTCAAAGGCGTTTCCTTTATCTTATCATTTCAGTCCAAGCTCTGCGTATCCACTTTTAAATTATGATAGATCTTCTGGGCCCATATTCTTTGGATTTCTTAAAAGCCCACTTTCAGTGCTTCTTCTACTGTCGTCACTGCTGTTGGGCCCAAAAAGGAATCCACAATCTACTTGCGAAAGTGGACTGGTAGAGGAGCTTATGAGACTGGTAGGCACATCTATTATCCTTAGTTTCTACCAGCATGTCAAAATCTCATTCGGCCACATTATCACAAGGCTGGTCCACTCAAAGCCATGACCCTGTAACACCCTCAGATGAAAAATTCAAACTTCAATCAACGGTTTGAAACAGTATTTCTCGTCTGACTCGGTTCCTTGGGTCCGTCAATTAACTGTCTTCGCCTTCTCTGCTTTTTCGTTAACACGCAGGTACGTAAACTGAAAACCTACTGTCTAAACTTTGTTTGGTTACTGAGAAAACTTCAGAAAATAACATCGAATCTATTTGTGGCTCCTGTTTCCTGTTTGAATTTCGTATGTGTTGAATGAAAATCGTATTTGATGATTGATATTTTGTTTAGTTGTAACTTTGCTACCGGTGGCTTTATCTGCAAGTTACGTATCATCTTAAGATGATGATGGCTCAATTAAATTATATTGTTAACCTTAAGGCTTAAATTCAAATTTGTGGTGATCTTATTTTCTGAATAGTTTGTCTAGCTCCTCGTATTGTGGAGGAAAAGAAAACAATGAGTTTTGGATGTGATGTATCGAGCTGCATAATTGTATTGATTTCTGACAATATAAAATCGAGTTTGCTTAGAGTGTTTAACAAGCGTTAATGAGTAGAGTTAGCGATGGGCCCTGTCCCTGATATGGGGATGATGGCGAATCCCCCTCCCTGTCGCCGATATACCCTATCGCTCTCCATCCCCGCATGGAAAATTCTCCCCACTTTCCTCCTAATCCTTATTAGAAAAATAATAGAATATTTATCAGTGTCTAAGCATATTTGTAATCATTCAAAACTTTTAAAGGTAATTCAATATTTAGGAGAGGTGAAAAACCAGGGACGAGACAGGATGGGTTAGGGATATGTCTATCCCTGTCTTCTCCCTATTTTCGACTGCAGGGATTTTAGTCATACGTGTCCAGTTACTATTAGAAAATCTCTGCCCTGTTCAGGGAGAGGCAGGCCCAAGACTCCGTTTTGTAGGCCAAATTGTCATCTCTAATGGTGAGGAGATAAAATTCTACTGTAGATGAGATTAGAGTTATGTAATTTTTTTGTTGTAATGGAGAACTTAGTAAATCCTACAGGAAAGGTTGAGAGATTTATTGGGTATCAAAAGAAAAGAAAAAAATTGATGTGGTTATTCCTGTCTTTTGGCAAGCCTGCATTACTGAATGCATCAGAGCTCTATAGATGTTAAAACTAGCCTTTCAAAATTGTATGTCTCTACAATCCTGTGACATGTTAAGATCATAAGAGAAAATTTTAATTAATTACTGGTTGTCCCAATCTCCTTTTTCCGAATGAACAAAGTTTGTGTAATTGGTTTATCAAGATTTTTCTCACGCTGGTGTCTCCTGTTAATGATTTCTAAGCAAACAATGGCATATGTTTGGATTTCACAGTTATCAACATGGGAACCAAATTTAGAGCAGTTTGGGTTGCTTTTCTCCTTTCTCTCCTCTTGGCCCCTGCTGTGTTTTCGTCACCCCATGATGGTTTGATTCGAATTGGGCTGAAAAAGAAGAGATTGGATCAAGTAAACCGGCTTGTTGGACAGATGGACTCTAAGGAAAGGGAAACTGCAAGGGTGCCTGTCAGAAAGTATCATCTCCATGGTAATCTCAGAGATTCTGACACTGATATTATTGCACTTAAGAACTATATGGATGCACAATATTTTGGTGATATTGGCATTGGTACACCTTCCCAAACATTCACTGTGATATTTGACACGGGAAGTTCTAATCTTTGGGTACCCTCTTCTAAGTGTTATTTTTCTGTGAGTCTCTTTAACCTTTTCGCTTGAGTTATTCAAGAATCTTTGTTTAGTGAAATTTTTTTACTGTTGTTGTTCGGATGGAAATATATTATATAATTTCCCATTTTGATGTAGGTTTCTTGCTACTTCCACTCCAAATATAAGTCCAGCCAGTCAATCACCTATGAAAAGAACGGTACAATTGTTATTCCTGATTCAAGGAATTTTCTTTTTTATTCCCTGATCCCCCTCACTTTTATCAAAGTCAGATTCATTCTAAAACTTGGGTATGCCCATTTGAATCACCTCTAGACTGTAGGTCGTTGCATGGGACAAGTTCATAATAGATTGCAAAAATGGTTTTCACCGACTGTCTGTTTACAGCTGTAAAAGTAATTTTGCTATTATTTATTTATACATTTAAAAGTTGTTAATCATATTTTCCCAGCGATGTAACAATTTAACTTATGTATGCTGATATATTCTAATTTTAATATAAGAAATTCTTACAACATTATAGATGATCAAAAGATCTAGAAAAATACAATTATTAATATATTGTGTATACTAGGCATGGATATCATGTATTGGTACTGAAAGGCAGGATTATATTCTTCTGCTTTGATCGCAATAGAATTTGACAAACAAAAAACTGGTTAAACCCAAAACTGGTTGAACCCTCTCATACCTAGAATTGCTATAATACATAAAATAAACTGTTTGTGAAAACTGAAAAAAAATTATCTGCGGTGTATTGTGGAAAGAAATTCATGAACCCACTGCAAGGTTTTTTTCATTTTTATGTCAAAAAGTTGCCGGAGATTTTTCATGTTTTCATAATTCCCACAGGGACAACTGCTGCAATCCAATATGGTACTGGGGCAATTTCTGGTTTCTTTAGCCAGGATAATGTCAAAGTTGGTCATCTTATTGTTAAGAATCAGGTAAAATTGGCAAGCTGCAGGCCTATTGGTCATAAGTTCAATATATATTATTTTGAGTTTGTTAATGCTATTCACCTTTAGGATTTCATTGAGGCAACCAAAGAAGCTAGCATCACATTCTTAGCAGCCAAGTTTGATGGTATATTTGGGCTTGGATTTCAAGAGATCTCAGTTGGAAAGGCTGTGCCTGTTTGGTGAGTCAGTGCATGTCAGTTGTTTACACATTGATTTGCTTAATGGAATCTTGAAATCATACAATTAGTGGTGCCCTGTTTATTTAATTGGCTCAAAGCTATTCTTAACAGAGCTTTTATTGTATTTGGATTAGGACTATATTTTTTTTACGATATTGGATCTCTTTGAATTCTATAGGTATAATATGATCGATCAAGGCCTTGTTAAAGAACCAGTTTTTTCATTTTGGTTAAATCGTAATATTAATGGAGAAGAAGGTGGAGAAATAGTGTTTGGTGGGGTTGATTCTAATCATTACAAGGGGGAGCACACATATGTTCCCGTGACCCAGAAAGGCTATTGGCAGTTTGAAATGGGTGATGTCCTAATTGATGGTGAAACAACTGGTATTATACGTTGTTCTTATTTCCTTTATTTTTGCTTCTATATGTTTTTTTTAATAGTTGTACTTGATAGGGTATTGAAAAATGATCACACCACTTTCAGGATATTGTTCTGATGGTTGTAAGGCAATTGCCGATTCTGGAACCTCTCTGTTGGCTGGTCCAACGGTATGTATTGTTAACCTTCATTATCTTTGTTTTCTGGTGAAATTGTAGGTATTGCTCACCTCATAATTTTTGCTGGGTTGTCCAACAACAGGTAATCTTAATTATTAGGTTTAGATAAATAATAATCATAATAATATATTAGATTTGTGTTAAGTGATGTGACAGCTTGTTTGGTTTAAAATATGTGTCCTAGTCCACTTTAGTTAATTAAGTCTTTAATTAATATTTATTTTCTTAATAGTTGTACGAGTCTCTTTTAATCAGTAATTAATTATGATTCCTAATCTAGTTAAATTAATTGTTCTTATGCTTTTACGTTTTCCTAGCCTAGTTAGGGAAAGTGACCTTATATAAAAGCATGAGTTTGTAATTCCATTAATCAACTCAATACACAATTTACTCATATTTTATCATGGTATCAAAGTAATGAATTCTCTTAACTTGGTTTCTTTAGTATTTTGTGTCTTGACAATGGCAAGGTCCTAATTTGTTGCCGTCCATGTATTTCCCCTCTACTTGATTTTCTGGTTGTTGGTTTGTGGTTTTCCTGTGGATTGCTATTGGATTATCTTGTTCTTGTCCATGTGTTTCATCTGCAGTTACCAAATTCTTAGCCTCCTCCCACTGTGTGAGTTTGGTTGTTGGTTTGTCGGGTGTTGTGTTGCTTGCTAGTTTTCTCCGTTTTTATGGGTATGTTGTCGAATGTTGGTTCTCTCGCTATTGTCGTTTGTGATGACTGTCATATTTTTCGGCCACCGTCTTTTCTTCCTTTTTCGGTGGCTATGTCATCATCATTGTGAGCGGCTGAGGCTCAGTTACATCATCCCAAAAGATTGTTGTTGGAATCTCCACGTGCCACTCGAATCGATGGCTTCCTCCATCACCAATCTCTTTTCTCGCTAGAATCGTGTGCCTTTGTTACTGGAAATTGCTCTCTTCACCGGAATCTTGTGCATATAAGGGTTCTAGTCAGTTGTTAGCCCATTAGACTGAGGTTCTGTTGACTCCTCTAAGGTTGTGTCTAGTGGCTTCAATTATTGGATTATGTACCTTGAATGTCGCAACGTATATTTTTTGGTGTTATTTCTTTCCTTATGTCTCTAATTGCAGCTTTGTAAGTTACTGCTGCAATTGCGGGGGAGCGTTAAGTGATATGGCAACTTGTTTGGTGACATGGCATGCATGATGATGTGGTAACTTATTTGGTTTAAAATATGTTTCCTAGTCCAATTTAGGTAATTAAGTCTTTAATTAATATTAGTTTTTTTAATAGTTTAATAGTCCTATTTTAATTAGTAACTAATTATGATTCTTAATTTAGTTAAATTAATTGTTCTTATGTCTTTAGGTTTTTCTAACCTAGTTAGGTTACGTGAGCCTATATAAAGGCATGAGTTTTGTAATTCTATTATTCAACTCAATACACAATTTCTTCATGTTTTATGAATTTGATTTGGATAGTATATTTGATTTGATGAGGGCAATATTTGAATTTAAAAATTAGAATCGGTAGAAGAAATAGAAGTGATTGGATCGAGGGAGGAGGAGAAAAAATATTGTTATTTGGGTAATTTGGTCAGCCTATGCCTAATTTTGCCTTGGGAGAAGTGGACACCTCTTGTTGCCAATATTATTTTCTTTTAATAGTAATAAATATATGTGCTAGGTTTCTAAAAATTGGTATCAAAGTAGTACGAGAATGAGAATTGATGTCATGTTGGATGAGAACAGGAGTTGGTTGTGGTTTTGGCGATTGAAGGAATTGGAAGCTTTAGATATGTCAGAGAAAGGAACTTGTCTCCATTGTGAAGACAAACTCGAATTTGATCACGACTGTAGTGTTATTGGTGGATGAGGATGGGTCCGACAACGAGGCCATTCTGATCATAAGTGATGAGAAGCAAGAGAGGAGGCAAGTCGATTAGTAGGAGAAGAGTGGAACTAATTTTATTGAGAAGGGGTTTCTTAAAAAAAAAAAAAAATAGTAATAGATTTTGATGGCTAGAGGGTGAAATCAATAGATTTTGGCAACTTCGGCCCCGAATCAATAGGTTCCAATGAAATTTACAAACCCAATAATGGTCTAGAAGGTTGAATCGATAGATTTTGGGGTTAAATGGGTTGATTTCAATGAAAAATTGGTTGTTTTTGACAAAGCCCAGCTACTAGAAATTGTTCATTGGCCTGATGGCCAAGAGCTTCTGGCATTAGGGATGAAGGTAGCGTGATCGAAGGAGAAAATGAAACAAGGAGAGCAATCAAGAGGTTGGACCCAATCTAGAATATAACCAACCCAACTCACCGCTTCACATTACACCATTTGCCCAAACTTAATTTGCAATCCAACACTTATAATCCAAGCCCAAGCCTAACATACCAACTCTAACCCGTATCAACTAAGCCCAGACAGTTTACAGCTAAAACCAAGCCAATATAAAACCTGACTTCAAATCTAATTGGGTTAACCCAAAGACTACTTACCCATCAAGCCCAACCATTCACTTGTTAAGCCTAAACACAATCCACCTAATCAAACCAAATCCCGTTCAATTAAAACCAAAGCATTTTCCAATCCAACCCATTTTACACAAAGCCCATCTTGAAGACAAACTAGTTTTCAAAGAGCTGGTAATGTTAAGATTAGATTTGATTAGGGTAGTATTTGAATTTGAAAATTAGATATGGTTGAATAAATAGAGATGATTGAAATGAGGGAGGAAGGGAAAAAAGATATTATTATTTGGGTATTTTGGGCAGTTTTTGACTGATTACAAGGAAAGACACCTCTATTTTTCTTAGGAGGAGTTGACATCTTTTGTTGCCAACATTATTTTCTTGTAATATTAGTAAATATATGTGCTAGTTCCCTAACATTAACCTTCATTATCCTTTTTTATTCATTTTCAGTCAGGTTATGACATGATTGTATTTTGACATTCATGGTTTTTCTTAATAATGATGTAATGAAGTCAACTCATCCTTCCTTCTCACCCATTTAAGTGGATTACTTAATGTTAATGAACATATACATATCTCTCAAAGTTTTGAGTTAGCTATGATTTAGTAGTATTACTTCTTAAATAAATACATTAGTGCTTTTTTATAGCATGTTGTGAAGAGAGTACCTACAAGAATATAGAATGTGTTGGGTTTTAAAGTCAGTGTCTAATACATATGTGATGTAGAACTAGCTCTGATACCAAATAGATGTAAAACACGAAGGATAAAATTTGATCGACACATGATTAGGATTGACATCGACACACGACCCAAAAACGATAATTGACCAATAATTGGAGATCGACAAACCATTAGGATCGACATGCAATCCAAAAGACAATTGACTGACAATTGAAATGAGAACTAATCTCAATTTGTATTATGAAAATAATAGCTAAATAAATTGAATTATAATAAATGTTTAAACCCTTTATATAGACTATTAATACTTATCATAAAATGAATCAAAATCTAATTAATACTTATCACAAAAGAAATCAAAATTTAATTAAAATTTATAAAGAAAACAATTAATTTAAGATTTTCCTAAATAAAATAAGACAATAAACTAAAAAAAAAAATTCCCAAAATAATTAATTTCGAATTTTTAAGATCCATATCATTCTCCCTTGGTTGAAAGGACTCGACTCCGAAGAGGTGATTTGCAATTAATCTTCCTTGAACAGAAGTGACAAACTCATCTTTCAGTATGACTTCAATGCCATCCCTTTGTTATGGTAGAATTGACACTTTAAGTATAGGTTGATCTATTAAAACCTTAGAAGACAAAGTAGAAGACTTGAAAGTATCTTGATAAGGTATTAGATCTTTCACATTAAAAACAAACTAATATTCATATGATCAGGTAGATTAAGTAAATATGAAATAGATCTAAGTTTTTGAACAATGGGAAAAGGATCAATAGCTTGAGTATTAAGTTTTTAAAAATATTCATAGGTAACCTTTCATAACGTATACGAATCATGACATAATCACCTATATTAAATTTTTTAGTCTTATGATGCACATTTATTAGCAACTTTATGGTTTTAATGACTCTTCATTTTCTCTTAAAAGTATCATAGCTTAAAATGTGGATATTTCTTGGGGGCTCAAAAGTATGTTTTTCTTTAAGCTTAAGGCTACTCTCAATAAGTTTAACAGGTTTTAAAATAATCTTTTTCCTTTTATGCTTAAACTCCTAAGTATTGTCCCTACCATGCTACTACATGACCCTTATTATGATAATGATAACACCTAAGGGAGGAGACACTAGCACGAGACCTATTAGAAGATGCAACCAGAATGGTTGAGGGGGAACGAAGTTATTATTTTGAACAGTGGTGGTTTTACCTCTAATTGTGCTATCCCTAAGGGATGAGCTGGAAAGAGGTTGTGAGTGGGGTGCCATAATGTGAGAATTTGCTACCGTCTCTTAGAAAACTTTTTATGTTTCTATGACTTTGCTGAAGGCATCATCTATGTTTTTTGGGTTATGAATTTGAAGCATCATCTTAATTTTATCTCTGAACCCATTAACTAATAGACTAAGGGTAAATAAAGGTTCTTCATCTAAATTGTATTTTAATTTTAATTCCTCAAACTTATTCTTATAATCCTTTATAGTAGAAGTCTATTTCCTTAAATTCAAAAATTGATCATGCAATTGATTCAAATAATATGAAAGCCAGTATTTTTCTCTTAACTTTTCTTTCATGACTTCCTAATTAATAACAAGTTATTCATCCCTATATTTTATATCACATATCACAATTTGCTAATATCTTTTAACTTTACTGATCAATTTCATTTTAGCAAAACGGACTTTACCTATATCATGCAAATCATTTCAATCAAAGAATTCATTCATAAGCTTAAAATGTGGATATTTCTTGGGGGCTCAAAAGTATGTTTTTCTTTAAGCTTAAGGCTACTCTCAATAAGTTTAACAGGTTTTAAAATAATCTTTTTCCTTTTATGCTTAAACTCCTAAGTATTGTCCTTACCATGCTACTACATGACCCTTATTATGATAATGATAACACCTAAGGGAGGAGACACTAGCACGAGACCTATTAGAAGATGCAACCAGAATGGTTGAGGGGGAACGAAGTTATTATTTTGAACAGTGGTGGTTTTACCTCTAATTGTGCTATCCCTAAGGGATGAGCTGGAAAGAGGTTGTGAGTGGGGTGCCATAATGTGAGAATTTGCTACCGTCTCTTAGAAAACTTTTTATGTTTCTATGACTTTGCTGAAGGCATCATCTATGTTTTTTGGGTTATGAATTTGAAGCATCATCTTAATTTTATCTCTGAACCCATTAACTAATAGACTAAGGGTAAATAAAGGTTCTTCATCTAAATTGTATTTTAATTTCCTCAAACCTATTTTTATAATCCTTTATAGTAGAAGTCTATTTCCTTAAATTCAAAAATTGATCATGCAATTGATTCAAATAATATGAAAGCCAGTATTTTTCTCTTAACTTTTCTTTCATGACTTCCTAATTAATAACAAGTTATTCATCCCTATATTTTATATCACATATCACAATTTGCTAATATCTTTTAACTTTACTGATCAATTTCATTTTAGCAAAACGGACTTTACCTATATCATGCAAATCATGTCAATCAAAGAATCCATTCATACTATTCACCCATTTATCAAAGGCATTAGGGTCTAATTTACCACCAAATTCAGGAGCATTTACTTTAATCTTCTTAGTGACATCTATCCTTTTCACATACTCTTGCCTAGGTATCTTACTAGTATTGTTATTTTGCTTATTAATATTCATATTAGCAAGTATATGATCTATTTGTCCAAAATCAAATCTACTTACACCCTCTAAATTCATAGGGAGGTTACTATCAGGGGCGAATCTCTTAGAGACATTAACTCTATTTGATGTATGTACCTCAAATGCATGGTCTAAAGTTGGTGCATATGACATAGATGCAGTTGTTCCATGGTATTGTTTAACAGAGTCGTCTATACCTACAATTTATTTACTTAAAACTATCAAATTGACTTATCATCCTTGCTGCAAGTTCTTTTATAATATCATTCAATCATTTAGTTAATTTTTCTTCCATGGCAGAAAATTTTTCATTTAATGAAATGGACTTAGGTGTGAATTTATTTTTGGTAATGGTATAGTGAGGGTGTTTAGAAGACTAAAAATTAACCATAGAATGCAAACAACAAACTCAGTGTTAACGCGCACCAATAGGAAATGCAAAATAAAATATAAATGATTATATCGATGCTGTATAATTCTTCAAGAAAATTTATTGTTCGAGAAAATAAAACGAATTAATTTGGATCCAACACAACTCACAATTCACCCAATTAATATAAGTATTAATCAAATTTTCATAGTGAAAGAAATTGTACTGTTTTGAAATACCCTTGTGCATTGCTACTGTACCTCCTTCAAATTCGATTCGATTTTGACTTGAATCCAAAAGTGAGTGCAATTTTGATTATGGACTGTTTTTCAAATATCCTAAAACTTTTCTCACGGGCTATGTTGACACGAACCTTTCCGATGAAGAGGATGACTTCTGGCAAGTGTAGCCTGTAGGATGACTGTGTAGTGGTCGACAAGGACAAGAGGACCGATGACCAAACGACCAACTAAAGTCGTGACAGTAGTTGCGAGGACGTGTGGCTATGGTGGCTGGTCACAAATCAATTGAGAGTTATTGTTGCTAGCAACCAAGAGCAGGATGGCGGTGTAGGATTGGTGTTGAGGACGCGATGGTCTGGCAAGAGAGAGGGTTGACTGCGAGGGCAGAATGACCAAAGAAGGCCGTGATAGTGGCTATGTGACGAGTTGTAAGTGTGACTTGGATGGCGAGGGTGGCACGTTGATAGTGAGGTAACGACGGTGGTGGATTGACAATGGTAGTTGGATGGCGACGCCAATGAGGTGGAGGCTGATCAGGATCTAGCGATGCGATACTACTCGTGGGTGGTGCAGGCTCTTTGACTTCTCAGTTTTCTTGTTCAATTTTTTTTATTTTTTATTTTTACTTTTTTTTCACAAGTTTGTTTTTTCACTAACTAAATTATTTTTTTAAACTAAAACTAATTAAACGATAACTTGAACAAGTAAGGTGAGATCGAATGTGAAGACTAAAGCTTGTGAGAGTTGGGCAACCAAACAAAGATCGATTTTAAGCTCTAATACTAAATTAATGTAGGACACAAAGGATAGAATTTGATCTACACACGATCAGAATCGACAGACGACCCAAAAAGGACAATCAACTAATGATTGAAGATTGACAAACGATCAGAATCGACACACGATTCAAGTGACAATCGACAAATGATTAAAAAAAAGAACTAATCTCAATTTATATTATGAAAATAATATCTTAATAGACTAAAGTATAGTGAATGTTTAAGCTCTTCATATAGGTCATTAATATTTATTATAAAAAGAATCAAAATCTAATTAAAATTTTTAGAGAAAATAATTAATTTAAGACTTTTCTAAATAAATAAGACAATAAAATAAGAATATATTCCCAAAATTATTAATTCTAAATTTATCCAGGATCCATGTCAATATGTCACCAATGTAAAAAGTATTATGTTGTTGGGAATTTAAAAACCTGTGTATTTTTCATAAAATTTAATTCCATCTGTGTGAGAGGATTGATATCATTTGTATTTTCAGACTGTCATTACTCAAATTAATCATGCCATCGGAGCTTCTGGTGTTATAAGTCAAGAATGCAAGACAATGGTTGATCAATATGGAAAAACCATATTGGAGATGCTGATAGCTCAGGTAATTCTGATGCTTGGTTTCATTATCCTTTTTCAATTTTATTAACTTAGGACCAATCTTCCATTTACAAGAAATTTTAGCTGGAGATAACATGCTTTGTCTAGTTTTGTTATCTGCCATAGTTTTTTGAAGAGCTCTTTTGACTAGTTGAATGGTTTTTTGTCACTGTTGTTTTATAGACACAACCGCAAAAGATCTGCTCTCAAATGGGTCTTTGCACTTTTGATGGTACTGGAGGTGTTAGGTCAGTCTCATCCCTACATTAATTTGGTTATGATATATTTTCACATTTGTTTGCGAGGTTTTTTCTATGTTAAAGCTGGAAGCTTCCATTCTATGGCTGTTATTAATGTAATTTAAATTCATGTATTACAGTATGGGCATTGAGAGTGTGGTAGATAAGAGCACAGACAAGTCATCTGATGGTGTACATGACACTATGTGCACTGCTTGTGAGATGGCAGTAGTGTGGATGCAGAACCAGCTCAAGAGAAATAAGACAGAAGAACAAATCTTGGATTACGTTAATCAGGTATTTTAGCCTTCTTACTCACATTCAGGGGAAAAGTTTCCTTGCTTGAAGCTCATGCCGTAGGTTATATTGCAGCTTTGTGACCGACTGCCTAGTCCAAATGGAGAATCGGCAGTTGAGTGTAGCAGTCTATCTTCCATGCCCAATGTGTCATTCACCATTGGTGGTAAAGCATTTCACCTGTCACCAGATCAGGTACAGTGTTATGCTGATATTTAAGGCATTGGAGTTATAAATAATTGAATGGTCATGATTTCAATGCTACTTACATGTCTACTATCTGTCACTTGATTATCATTAAGCTTAATTGTTACATGTTAATTGCAGATAAAGATCTTGGATTTTTTGGTTTGTTGCATCTTCTGTTTTTTAAGCTTTGCTTGATGCAATTTTATAAAGATACTAAGATATACCAATCGTGTGTATGACCTATATATTATATTTTTTAGTATCTGTGTTGAATTCTGAGATCAACTTAGAGTGAGCATATATTTTGATAATGTCCGAGACCTTGAAACTCCTAATAAAGTGGTCAAAATAGTTATTTGTCCAAGACAAAGATGATTTTGGAAAGAGAAAAGGTACATGAGATCATGAGATTTGAATATTTATGCTTAATATTTAAATAGTGATAAATGAATGGAATGGTATCGGAGGAGGAAACTAAAGTGATATAGATTGAGATGGATGACAATTGGTAGAAATTTCTATTATTTACTGTCACAGCAGTGCTGTATGCAATTATTCTTTTCATAATGCCAATGGTTTTGCTTCTGGATGGTGGTGTCCCGAATCAGTATGTTCTTAAAGTGGGAGAGGGAGTAGCAGCACAATGTATTAGTGGATTCATTGCTTTAGATGTCGCTCCACCCCGTGGTCCTCTCTGGTAGTTTTCTTTCTCCTGTTTTTGGTACAAAAGTTTTGCCTTTTTATTAGCAGGGCATGATATGCACATAAAATGAGTGTTGTTACTTTGTTTGATGCAGGATACTGGGAGATATTTTCATGGGTCGATACCACACTGTATTTAACTATGGGGACTTGACTGTTGGATTTGCTGAAGCGGCTTGATGAAATCCATGATTCTCCTTCTCTGTATGTATATCTTTTACCTTTCCATATGGTATCAGTTTGTAACATAAATTATACAGTATGTTGCTCCAGGAAAACCTTTCCATATGCCCCAACTAGTGTACTAGACTTGAATTTGTGAGTATATGTGTTAAACTGATGAAATTACTTTCACTTCTACTTTATTTAATTCCTTAACTAATTTGCTTTCATTCAGCAGAAATTGTTATATGTAATTAGCAGCAATATCAGATCAAATCATTGGCTTTACATTGTTGTGTTGTGGTAGATACTAAGATGAAAAGTCAAATAACCTGGAAGAAATAAGAAGAATTACATAAAAAAATCTTAAATATTTATAGAAAATAGACAAAACAAATAATAAACCCAAAAGATAAATTTTTTTTTTTTTTTTTTTGAGATATTCTGTTAATTCCCATAACGTGTATATTTTGTTCTCTATCCTGAAAGTAGTAGTTATCATACTATGCATCATGGAGCCGTCATGCATGCATGTCAATTTTCTACTACTGTTTCCTACACATTTAAATTACTTGTGTTTGATTTATGACGTATGGATGAGAAAGAGTTAAAAAGCATTAATAATTTGACTAAATAACTATTTTCCACCCAAGGTTTTGGGAAACTACTGCCAACCCTTGAATTTAGAAATTATGAAATCACCCAAAACTCAATTCTAGTGGGTCGTAGAGCACGAATATCATTTCATATTCCAAAATTTTCAAAAAGGGACTTGTGGAGTCATTGAAAAATATGTAATTTGATTAGAATTACACTAAGCAAATGCGAATTAACTAATAGATTTATTTTAAAAAAGATGCAATTTTTATTGAAATCACATGAGACAATTGTGATTGTGCGATTTCGATGGTGAGAATGTTATTTTTTAAATGTGATTTTAGTGTAATTACACCAAAAATTGTGCAATTTGTGTTGAATCATGCTTCTTTAGTGCAATTCCAATGACTCTGATTGTTATCATCAAAGTTTTCATATTCGGATTAGATGTTGACTTGGAGAATGAATCTGTTTGGATCAATCAAAGATTAGAAAGGTTAATAAGTGATTGGATCGATAAAATGTTTAGATAATATATTATATATTTTATTTTATCTAAGGGTTGAACTGATATGTATTTTAAGAGTGATTTTATGGTACTAGATCGAACAATTTTAAAGAGATACTATTTCTTTTATTTTATCTAAGGGTTGAACTGATATGTATTTTAAGCGTGATTTTATGTTACTAGATCGAACAACTTTAAAGAGATATTATTTCTTTTGGTTTATTTTTTTTTTTTTTTTTGGTTATTGATCTACTCATTAATAACTACTTCTAGCGAAGAAATCATCATTTTTATCTTTTCTTTGTATTGATCTCATAATTTTTTATGTCAATTTTATGATTTAATTTATTTTCAACGTTAATCTTATTACTTGATTTAATTCTGATATTGATATGATACTTTTCAATAGCTTATTTTATGATCCAATGGCTCATCACTTGGATTTGTTTCAAATTAGTTGAATTGGTTGGTTCAATTGAGTTTTAAAATATTGGTCCAAATCACAAGTGGGATGTAATCTGATTAGATCACATATTTTTAATATGTTTTTAACTGTAGGATTGCATACAAGTGAATGTTAAATCACATGAAAAAATGTGATTTGATTAGACTCGATAAAATCATACATTTTTAATATGATTTTAATTCAAAATTTAACAATTAGAGATATTATAATAATTTTACAATAATACTATTTTTTGTAATAAAATTGAGTATTGGGTGATGAGTTATAGTTTTTGATTTGAATGGGTAAGAAATGTGATTTGGCCAAACCTCGGGTGGGAAATTTTCTGCAATAATGAAAGGGTGGGGCTTTACCTTTACCCTCTGTAACGGAACGTCAAAGCAAGCATTAAACATGAAGCAATTAAAACGAGAGTCAACAATCAACCATACAAAACGTTCCCATCATAACAATTAATAATCATTTTGGACCCCCCACTCATTAAAATCCTTTTATTAATTGTTTTAATAAAACTCCTCCTCATCAACAAGATTTAAAAAATAACAATAATAATAATAAAAAAAATTAAATTTAATATCATATCATAATATACATGTTTAATTTATCATATCATTCTTTGCCTACCATATGAATCATACGATATAATCTCGATGATTGTTTATTAACATTTCTATAAGTATTTAATATAATGTAACAAATCTTATAATAATGTCTTATATATTAGGCATAAATAAGAGTCGCTTGTAGTAAAAGCATGTAACGTAAGGTTGAATTCTAATTAAATCGAATATAAATATATCGGTTTGTTTATTATATATTCAATTTATATTCGTATTCATCGAATCTTTTTTATAGTGAAATTTAGATTTGAAAGTTGGGTTTGTATTTAATTCGTATTCGTATTTATATTAATATTCGGTTCGTATGATTTATATTAATATTTTATTAAAAATTATAATTACTAAAAATAATTAATAAAATATAATTAAATAATTTTAATTTAAATTTGAATTCGTATTTATATTCAGTTCGTATAATTCGATTATGCTTATATTTATAAAATTTTAAAATTATAATTTACTAATTTATTTGTGTTCGAATTTAAATAATTTATTTTAAATTTATTTAAATAAAATTTAAAAATAAATTTAAATATATTTGATTTAAATAAAATCTTATTAAAACATCACCAATTTCACAATTGCACGCGAATCCACACTCCAGGGCACGTGTAAAACATGCTTTTACTGAGTTCGAAGTAACACGTGTTAACTCGTTCTCATGTCCATCAAAGGGACCCACCCTAGTTTCTTATATGTCGTGAATGATGCACGTGAGTTGCGTGTGAATAAATTTGAAAGGCAAAGGCCATCTTTATCTTATATTATAAGCCACGCAGGCATATAGCTACGTAGTTAATTACGTCCAATTACTTTGCTTGGACTGCAAATAAATTTGCTCCACCGGTGCCAGCCTGCGAAGATGTTCTAGAAAGAAGTCGGCAGTTTAAGCTTGAAACGACATTGAAAAGTGAAGATTGGAAATTTCGTCCTATTTTTCATTTTTCATATGACAAAAATAAAAAAAATATCTATTTATGAATTTCAAACACTTTCCCTTGGGTACACACGTGTCTTCAAACCGGATCAATTTTTATCTCCCCTCTTACTTTTTGGTTCTACCTTCCACACGTGTATTTCAAAACGTGTCAAAATTCGGTTAGGGGTTGACAGCGGTCACTCAACCAACCAATAAAATTAACCTTTTAAAACTCTCTACTTTATGCCACGTTTTCTCTTCCTTATATATATATATAGAAACCCTGCCTTTGTGGGATAAGGAAGTTGTAGACTTGAGAAAATGGTTTGGACTAGGCATCACGCCATAGGCTATGGCTCTACGGCCACCGTCTCCCTCGCTACTTCCATCCCCTCCGGTGACATCTTTGCAGTCAAGTCTACCGAGCTTTCTAAATCCGAATTCTTGCAAAGGGAGCAAAATGTTCTTTCCTGTTTGAATTCTCCCCGTATAGTTAGCTACAAGGGTTGGGATATTACCAGTGAAAACTGCAAGTTGTTGTACAATCTTTTTATGGAGTATGCACCTGGCGGCTCGCTTACCGACGCTATTCACCGACACGGTGGCAGGCTAGAGGAGTTTATGATTGCTTCTTACACGCGCCAAATATTACAAGGTCTAGAGTATCTGCATTTAAATGGACTGGTGCATTGTGATATTAAGGGTAGGAACATTTTGATTGGCGAAGATGGCGCCAAAATTGCAGATTTCGGATGTGCCAAGTGGGAGGCAGAGGAGAGGCAGAGCGGTGGCACGCCGACGTTTATGGCACCTGAGGTGGCGCGTGGGGAACACCAGGGGTTTTCTAGTGATATATGGGCACTTGGGTGCACTGTTATTGAAATGGCGAGTGGTGGTGCACCCTGGCCCGATGCCACCGACCCAGTAACGGTTCTTTTCAGGATCGCTTATTCTTGTGACTTACCAGAGTTTCCAGGTGTTCTATCTAACCAAGCAAAGGATTTCTTGTCAAAGTGTTTAAGAAGAGATCCAAAAGAGAGATGGACAGCTACTCAACTTCTTAAGCATCCATTTCTTCGAGAATTCAGTCCTTCTACAAAGGAAGTTCAAGAATCGAATTTAACATCAAATTCTCCCACAAGTATTCTTGATCAAGATATCTGGAACTCGGTGGAAGACAGTTTAGGAAATCTGGTCCATGCAAGTTCCCAGAACTCCGTCAGTGAGAGAATCAGACGGTTGACGTGTTCCGATGGGCCATGTTGGAGCTGGGATGAGAGTTGGATGACAATTAGAGGAAACAACAATGAGGAGAGCAATGCAATTATGAATGACATTGAAGGCAAAGCAGATATGATTTGTGGGTCAGTGTTGGATTCTTTCAGTGGTAGCTTAGAGGAGCAAGAAAGCTATGTTAATAGTAGAAAGCTGTTGGATTTCTTAAACGACAATATCAGTAACAGGAGGAATAGCCGTTCTTGTACATATAAAAAAGACAGTCTTGTAATTAGTTGTAGCCTCAATTTTCAGAGGGACAAAGATAGCTTGTTAATCCTTTCAATCACAGCATCTCACTCTTTATTATCATAAATTTGCCTCTCTTTTCTTTACACTCAATTGTCCGCATAATATATTGGACTGTTTTTCTTGCTCATAATTAACAAGGATTTGAACATTGAAATGGTGGAATTTGTGAAAGTCAAAGCTGACCTTGATGAGATGAGGGTTACTGAATGCCCACAACCTAATCCTATCTTGAATTTTAGTGGGTAAAATGCTGCTCATTCACAACTCGTAAGGCTACCAACCTGTCGATCTGGCGGCCACTTGCTGTATTGATAATCCTCTTTTTCTATCTTTGGTTGGTAAATCTAGCTGCCTACCTACCATACTATTATCTTCAACCGTAAAAGCAAAAGCCGCCCAACCCAACTCCTTTGTTTCTTTAGTTGTTATAGTTAAATTAAAATTCAAGTGTGAACGAGGGAGATGAGTCATGGATTCACTTCCAATACACAGCTTCTTCATAAGTTAGGTAGGCTCTTGCCTTTCTTACCAGCTCCTGCGTCTGGCTAAAAGCTACATGCTGATTCTGCAGATATGAAATACAATTGGGTTTCTTTCAAGTCATTGTTTGTGATTAAATTTATTCAGGTTTCAAATCTAAGAATAAAATCCCACTTCTAGGTGGATAGGCTGAAACTTTCAGCAGTTTCCTATTGGAACTTCAATGTCTTACTCAATTTTTTCGGTTGGATAACCCTCAGAAGTTGTTTTTTTTAAGAGTTTTTACAAGTTAGATATGAAGAAGTTTCCTTTCACTTCTTATAATTGAATAAAACAAAGTACATGCTCTTTTAATTGAAGTGGGAAATACTAAAAACAAGAAAACAGAAAAAAATCCAACAAACAAGAGATATCAATCAAAGCTAAGCTAAGTTTACCAAAAAAGTTTGCGGCATGTAATCGAAAAAGAAAAAACCACATGATTTTAACTTAGTGGCTAGGTTAACTTCTTATTTGGGCTTTAAGTGACCCAAATCTGATGAGACAAACTATAAGCAGAGCCAACTGGATCAGGGCGAAATGCTTTTGGGAACTGGGGCAATGGAAAATACGTAATGATTTATTAATTTTAGAAAGTAGTAGAACATAAATGTCTACTCAAAGCACAGAAAGATTTATCTGATGAAGAAGAGAACGATATGCTTGATTATCTTTATACATCTCAATATCAGATAGCTGTATTATTGCAATCTCTTTGGGTAAGTTATCTTGTTACTTTATTTAGCTTAAGATCTTGGATTTTGGAGATTTATTATTGTCAAATGTGCATTGATATGTAACTATGCTTGAAACTTTCAAGTATCCATCTATTTTATCGGATGTCTGTGGCTCGGCATTCAGTCCTACGTATTTTTTTTTGGAACATTTTGTATGGTATGTTCTGATTTTATTCTTTTTACTTGAAAATTCTCAAGGAGCATGTAACTGGCACCTTACTGCCGCGTATGCCCTGACATATAACCACCATTACTCCGTAGCCTGAAATCATTAGTTCCTTCAATTTTCTATTGAAATAACTGATTATTCATGCGCTGCCTCTGGACTCATGTTTGCCACATCATTTGCAGGGAACAATTAATGTGGATTTTGATTCGGAAGTTGAAGATGATATTCTTCTTATATTTCTTAAAGGGGAGGTTAGAAGCTACATAGATTTTTGTTACAGTTGAAATAGTATAAATGATATTGTATTGGTAACACCCTATTATACTTACATAGGTCATATCTGATGAAAGTTTGTTTTATAAGTTCCTTCCTGTAATGAATGAGTATTTCTTTGTTCCCTTTATCTCTATTGTTAACTTCAGGATATTCTACGATTAAGTCCTGCTTATGAAAATATAGAAATATCATATATATTTCAGAAAAGGATTATAGACGCTCTCACAGCCATGTAGAACCCACCAATAACCAGTTGTTCCCTTCTAATTTTGTTCAAATGCAGTACATTTCTTGTTGCTAGTTGCCAGTTCTGATGGTCACTTCTCCGAAATTAGTTAATTACTTTCAGGAGTTCGAAGTTGGTGTAGAGTTTGTGCTTCTAATAGCAATTGCTGAGACTGCATTTGGTGGACCTGCAGAAGAGGCATTGGAATAACATGAAAAACTGACTGTTGATTTGCCATCTTTAATTGTCCAAACTACTCAGGGTGAGTGTAACATGAGAATTGTGCAAGTTGGCTTTTCCAGTCATAAAAGTATCATTCTATATGGTGGAAGTGTTTCTGCCGGTCAACTAGAAAGCCCATTCAAGTTTCAATCATGCACAGGATTAATTAAAACTTTTTAATTATGTGGTCGATCAAATATTAATCCCAGCAGTGAGGAATACACACATGGAGTAGTAATTCGGTTTTGAACACACGAGTTATGTTTCATGTTATGTAATATCTTGAGTATATGGTGCTTTCTGTTGATCGCTATATACCGGCATGTTATGCAGTTGAAGCTTTTGAGATATTTTTGAGCAGCTCAGAATACATAGAAGTAAGGAGACTGACTTATACTATGCTTATATGGTGCATTTCTTACAACTTTGTGCTATCAATTCGTTGCTACTAAAGTTTCTAGTAAAAATTCTTAAACTTCAGCTCTCAAAAGTTGTTCCTGTCAAAGTGGATGTGAGAAATCAAATTAATTGTGAAATTTGAAAATTCTAAGTTGTGATTCGCATGGAATTTATGGAAAATCAAGTGTATATATATTTCTGTTAAATTAATTTTAACTTTTCTTTTGGTCATTGCAGTGGCTGTTGCTCGTTTATTAAGAGGGCAGATCAAATCTTTAAAAGTGTGAATTATCTCTAACTTTGAAAAAACAGATGTGGAGCACCAAATTTGAGCCAGTCATCTGGGAAAAGCTTCCCATTCATTTCTCTGTTGATCCAGTGGGTCAAGAGCTTATGTAGCAAGGATCCCATTGTGTTTGTAGTTCCTTTTCCTGCTATAAGCTGAGGAATTATGGAAAGATACATACATCGTATATGATTCAATGAATGGTAGCAATGGTAGAAAACAGTTTCAGCTCAGTGGCCTTTGAATTTCTCGGGTCAAGCACATTGGTGAGAAATTTTTCCTATGTTCAGAAACCTAGTCAGCACTTCAACTTATCCATCTACTAAAACTTACCTAGATATATACAGATATTGTGTGCTCCAGTGGAAAACTTTGTTAGATGGGCAGAATATCCTTGCTCAGGTTAGTTTGCTTTCTACTAAGCAGCTCCCTTCAACCATGCATGTTAATTACGGAATGTTTACATTTGTCTTGTATGGTTAAAAGTATTTGGAATCCTTGTGTATGCTTGTTGAAATGGAGCTAGTACCTAATATGTCCTTCTTATGAAAATCATAGTTGAAACACAATTTATTCAGTTAATCTAATCAGATGCAACTTAAAGAGACTAGGACACACCATGCAGGAAGAAATCATCTCCCTGTCCCAACTCTATGCCCCTCATTGTCCTCCTGGGAACACATCCATCCCCCTTTTCAGTAAGATATTTAGACCATGTAACAAACAGAGCTTCTGATTTCAAAGATCTAGTTTGTAATCCATTTGATCTGTCCATTTGTAAAACGTTTTTTTGTGACGTATGACTTGCAGAGTTGAAAAGTTGTTGCTAAACTTGAATTTCCCTTCACACTTGGCTGTTGCTGAACAAAAGAGGAATATAATAATGCATGTATAGACACAATGATGCATTTACTGAACTCCTTGTGTTTCCATTCTGTTCTTAATTTAATCATAGAAGTTGTCTTGATGTTTTCCAATTTTAAATTGGTTGACCGATTATAGAGAATTATCCTATAAATTTCTGAAAATCTGTATAAAGAGTAAATGCCAAGAATTGGGTTTGGTCCTCCTCAAAGAAACTCCATAAATTAGGTCTATCTCATCTCCATTCTATGTCATGGAGGTTTGCCATGGAAACCGAAAATTGGAGTTTGTTTTGCCGGCTGGTCTTTCCAGATTCTTCACTTGCAGTTCTCAGTTCCTAGCAGGAACTCAAGAGCCGGTTCCAATAAGTATGATGATCAACCTGAAAAAAAGAGCAGACAAGGTCTTTGATGGCATAGCATAATGTTGAACATCTAAGAACCAGTGGCTCCCGTCCCATGATTCACAGTGTACAAATAAACTTGTCAAAAGAATGTAATTATTGAAGACAGAAATGTGCCTTGACAGCAGTTGATGAAAAGTATGACACTTCTAAAATTGCTACACCATCAAAGTTGCCAATACGGACGCCTATGTCTCTCTGTTTGTTTTGGAGATTGCTGTTGGTGGCTTTTGACTTTGCATCAACTGCATCTCTCTTTTGCCCATTGCTTTTTTCAAAGATGATACTGTTTCCGTACATTCAGGGCCACAAAGGTGGCTCAAATGTCGGATTTTTTTTTCATTGTTTGCTTGATTACATATTCTCTGCTAGCATATTCAACATGATTCTCCTTGTGTACATGTATATATATATATATATATATTGTTATATACAACTACCCTAATCCCAAAAGTATCATCTCATTTAGGTCAATCCAAAGAGTTATGGTTGTTGGATAGCCACAACAAAAATGACCAAGCATACTTTCTGTCCAACAATCATCTAGAGGTTTGAATAATATTGTTATTGTAAATATTTTTATATAGAATAAATTTAAATGTTCATAATCTTCTAAGGAACTTTGGAATAATTCTATTTAGACGTAACTTTTCTTCTCCATTCTATAAATATAAATGACTAGTAGAGAAGAAAGGAGATGCATACATACAAGTAAGTAGATGCATAAATATTATTTTTCATAATATTCTTTATTATAACATCAACTAGATAACACATTGTCCAGACAAATTTTTTGCCTATTGATTTGAATCACGTTAAAATTTCTTTGTCTTTGTGTTTTCGTTTACATTTTACTTACCTTATGTTATAGTGGATATTAAGATCTGTTGTTGGATCTTTAATGCTACTATTGTAGTTTAACCTGTATAAGGTTTTGAATTACATACATGAATTGGTAAAAATCTCATTAATAATTTGGTGTCGGGAAGACCCTACCTCTATATCTCATTATTATGGATTTTGATCATTCAGTGCACTAGTCTTGTATGATGAGTCATGGAAGGTGACAGAGGAAAGTCTTGTATAAGCAAACACTTCAGAAAATCGATAATATTCTAGGATTAATGTCTTTTTACTAGGGTTAGATTCAAACTGAATCAAATTCTTTTTTGAGTTTGATTCGAATGGGTCCAAAACGAACTAGTTATAATTTTAAAAATCGACTAATATGAGTCTGAACATGAAAATTTTTTAATTATATTTTATTAATTACTTGTATTAATTATAATTTTAAATAAAATATAAATACGAATTATACGAATTAAATACGAATAAGAGTCGAACATGAATTAAGTTATACGAACCGAATATAAATCCGAACTTTATTATAAAAAAATTTGACAAATATAAATACGAATACGAATCTAAACTATATGATACGAATTCAAACACAAATATGTGTATATTTGTATTTAATTCGATTTGAATCTAACTCTATTCTTTACTATTCCTAATTAGCCAACCTCAACAATTGATACTCGACAATTGGACTACAATTTGGCCAACCAATCAAGACTTGTTAAGGGCAGTTCCTACAAAGAAAGAATGTCTCAAACATGTTGGCTCTTATTAGAGACCTCCAAGTAAGGAAGATATCAAGATACTTTTGAGCAAAAGGCGTTCATCACTAGGACAACCTAACTCGTAGGTACAACAGGTCCAATAATAGTTCAATACTGATCAATGGTAAGATGAGTAGACGTTTGTCCACTGCATTATCTTTCTTTGAAGAGGAGTCAAACTTTAAACCAAGGAAAGATACACCACATGCAGTGTTAGGTTCTCACTTGTGCAAACAAATAAAGTAAGCCATTTCATTAGTAATAGAGGACTTTCAAAATTGAGTGACGTATCATCTTTACAAACTGGCGTAGATACTTTTTGATTGACCAACAAAATGAAACTCTCGAAGTGTCTAAAGACTAAGAAACATTTGAAATATGAGAGACTTAGACAAGTTGTTTTCCATTTTTATATCAAAATCAAAGGCAAAACAAAAACCAGCCATAGTCATTCAATGTGATCCATAAACACGTGATGATACATAAAACACGTTCAGTCAAAGTTACATAAAAAAGTATAATTAGATTATACAAATCTTATATATATCTAGAATCAGATTTAAATTGAATTAAATTTAAATTTGAATCTCAATTCAATTAATAAAAAGTCGTATTTGAGTTTGAGTTTAAATTTAATAAGCTTGATAAAAACGAGATTTAATTCAAGTTTTCGATTTAACGAATCAAATTGAATTTTTTAACATGCATTTTAACGAGATTTTAAAAATAGATAACTAAAATGACATCATTTTGATAAAATATATATATATATATATATATATTAATAAAATAATATTATTTTAATAGATTCGGATAAAATTTTTAAAGTTTAAGAACTTGACGAATTCAATCTCCTTAAAATTTAAGTTCAAATTTTAATTCAATAATATTAAAATTATAAATTCAAACTCAAATCCTGTATGTAACCATAAATTAAGTTAATTACATACTATTAAATATGTCTGTAAACTAATCAAATGAGACGGTCTGGTGCTGGAGTTTGGTCTATAATGACGACTTGCTCTTTCAATTAGTCGGACCAACATGCAGTTATATTTGACCACTGACACGCACTTCTCTAGACCTTCTGTCAAGTTTCTGTATAAGAGCTATCCAAAGTACAACTGATGGTGATTGATTTAACTTGACTTCTCCAAGATTGGCCTGAATTTTCTATGCTGTTGAGCGGGGTTCCGGGACTTTTTCCGTAACTGTATGTGGCAAGAAATAGCATGGACATGAAGAACTAATTGAGGACCCTATATAATTCAACATTTTAGACACTTGTTATACCTATATAACACAAAACCAACCCAAAACAAAATTTATTATACTAATTCCTTTGTTCTGGTATCTAAAAATATAAGATTTAGACTACAAACTAGAGGATGGGGATGATGTTTGAACAGAGTCACCGTGCTGGCTATCGCTGTTAGGACGACTAGTTGTTGAAACAGTTAGTCTGTCCAGTACAAGCATGTTTGTATTGATAGCAGAGAACACCATTAAAGCAAGAGATACAAGAACTGAGAGGGCTGATAACCCCAGCATCAACACGTGAGCCATGCCACCCTTAACCTCTTGTGCATACTCCACTGATGCCAGTGCCAAGACAGTCAGAGGAAAAGAGTAAGCCCACCACACTAAACTGTACTTCTTCATGGATTTTCTGAAGAGGGTCGGCCTTGATACCTGTTTGTACAAATAAAAAAAAAATTCCGAACAGTTAGTCAAAAGGAAAGAAGTTTGTAATAAAGGTGAAAAGCTAGTAAAACCCAGTGGTATTCCACTAATAGGGGCGCATGAAGCAGACGGAAATGTTTTTTTTTTTGGTCTAAGAAAATGACTTAAGTTGGAACCATTACCAAGTTGCAAAATTTGTATGGACCCAACTAGCTTATTTGTTGGGATTCAACGTAGTTACGTCGTTCTCAATTAATTCCTTGTTCAAATTGTATTCTTCTTCATTAACTTTAGGTACGTACCAGTGACAAGAAGAGGAATAGCGAGAGAAAGAAGAGCATCTTTGAAGCATTGTCAAAGGTCCCTGAAATGGCAACCCACGCTAAACTTGCCATACTTGGTGCGGCAATGAATAAGAAAAAAACTGGCCTTAGCATCACTGGCAAGCTACTTCTCCCTGATAATCTTTGATATAGTGTAACAAAGAGCACAAGATAGTGTGCCATGGCCAATGAGAACATGCTAATTGCGCATTCTCTCCACCCCATTTGGGATGCAGCTCGAGCAGCCACCAAGTTCCCTATCACCGATATTTGACTTGAGGGATTCGCCACCACCGATACAGAACGTTTCCCTTTGGTGAACCATTGGCCATATATTTTAACATCAAGCACCAATATAGGAACCACAAAAACCCAACAAAGAACCATGTAGTACACTGATTTTGGTGTTATGAAAGGTGATGATTGAAGCAACAGAAGCCAAGAAATACAAGGAGCAAACAAGTAGTTCACTCTTATATGGTGCAAGAACTCAGCTTTCACCATTTCAAAGTGGAAAAAACATCTTAGCATATAAAGAAGTGAAAGGAAGGATGAAATGAGCAAAGCTATTGACCATAATAGAGCAAAAGCAGTGGATGGTAAAAAGGAAAACAGTTGCCGGAGGACGTGGGCATTATGGGGTGGCTCTCCAAGTATTTTCCATAGTAAAGTTTGACTGCACAAAGAGAGGCTTACCCTGAAGTAACCTGCATGGAACTTAGTCAAGATTGCCGTTAATGAGAAAGATAATGAGCATTTTTTCGAAAGTAGAGGATCACAATGTGATTGTGTTATTGTGTTATAATTGGATGGCTCGACCACAAGCTCAATCTGGGGCTGAGTTGTTATCTCCTTCATAATGGTTTTGAATTTGGTAGTGTGATAAATGCTGTGTGCATATATATTCTTCACAATTGCAAACATTGGTGAACGGACGCTGAATAAATAGAAACACTATGGGGGGCAAAGGGGGAGGGTTTGAGGATAATGGCGGCTGACTCGGTTGTTCTTTTTGGACTTTGTTTGCCATGGATAATGAGTTGTTTCAAGTTCTTTACAGCTAGATGTGTGCAGTTCGGACGCATTATGCCAAAGCATATATTATAATACTTGTATCCTAATTTTTCTATTCAAAATTGAGCCGAGGTCATTCATATTTACTTTACTATTGTCTTCCATATTTCATGTGCATATACAAAAAAGTATTTGTCCTTTTCAGTTTCAGATTCATTGCAAGGATGAACCATCATAAGCATTTAGTAAACAAATTCATTCGACAATCAAAGTGTGTATTGATTTCTCTGTTTTGCAACGTTGACCCTATAGATCCTAGTCACTGCTTACCATCATCCTGGGGAAATGCAAGCTGTACATGAAATTTCGAAGATGTTTCCCTTTGTAGCAGTTCTTTCTAATCTATTCGCCATTGAAAGGTTGTTCAACACGGTGGGTAAGAGCCTTGTCCTTGTCTCATAGTCTCTTTCGGTTTTGGATATTATAATTTTCTTCTTAATTTTATGGCCCAATTGGTGCGGTTTAATTACAGACTTGATTATGTATATACTCCAGGATCAATCTCAGATACATTGCATTTTGTTGCTGAAATCATCGTATGACAAAACAATGGTGCTTGCTAGCTATAACATAACAAATTACTATTCGTGGAAAAAAGCAATCTAACAATGGTAAAATGATGTTTTGGACATTTCTCCAAATTCTAACTATGCCTTCTCTGCCGGGCAGTTTCCCTGTAGCTTTCAGACTATTTAAAGATATTATATGTTTTAACTTTTCTCTTAATTAATGTAAATCTTGATTGGGTATGATGTGGACCTTCACAACTGGCACAGTTGTAATAATATATTTTAATAAATAATATTATCAGTAATTTGATTACAACATTTAAGAAAGATATTGAAAGTTTCTTTACGTAAAATAATGTTCTGGACATATTGGCTATTGTGACACGAATAAATGATTAAGAAATATTTTTATTCTTCAATAAGTATTCACGTAAAAAGTTTTACAGTATGGCATGTGATTACGATAAAAGTCATTTTCTCTGAATATGTATTAATAATAATATTAAAAACGAACCAAATTTTTATACATATAGAGAGAGAGATCTAACCAGAGACTGTAAGGGATCCTTTTGCATGGTCGAGGAGCATCTGTCCTAGATAGTAGGCGATGAATGGTGGGCTATGAGTAGCTCCACCACTGCCACTGGGTGGTGATGACTTTGAGAGGTGACTTTTTGGATGCGGACACCCAAGAATAGGCAAAGTTAAACAGTAGAAGATGTGGAATCCACTTAAAAACTCTGAGACGGTCTCCAGGAAATATTTAACAAGTGCGTGATGATATCCACCAAGCCTAGACTTGATAGATCTCAACCACAAATTGCATCACCCTTTGACCAACGTTCTTTTTCAGATCCTTCGCCAATTATACCAGTGGGATATATATTCCTGAAGGAGAAAGTGCTTCCAGGTGCGCGCTTTTTCAGGCAACTCTCCAGGCTGAGGTCCACTCCGTTGTTCTGTCCATTACGAGGGGCCGCATTAATGTTATAGCGAATTAACCTAATTTAAATATGATTAAAGTAGATTACTCAGTTTAATTCTAAATTCAGTAACAATAACCATATAAAATATTAAACCCAAAATGCTTACATATAAAATTCAAAATATAACATTAGGATTTACAAGTTGTAGAAGAAAAATCTCACAAAAACGCATAGACCCCCATGATTTAACCCACACATGATCCGAAACTTTTTCTGATGATTACCAATTGTTTGCAATGACTAAAATGAAAAAAAAAAAAACCAAATCGATCCTTACACAATTTTTATAAAATTGGTATGCATTTTAATATGATTTAATGTGTATTTTGGCCAAGAAATACTAAAAAAAACTGAACGACTTATAGCCACAAAATATGAATTTGTGGCCAGAAATTTGATCGTTTCCAACAACATTTTTGTTTATATTCATGTTTTTTTAGTGTTGTAGTTGAAATTGTGACTAAAAAATGAATATTTTTTTTATCAAAAAAATGCATTATGCGCCATCACACAATGCCTCTTGAAGTCACATGATTAGGCTTCTTGTAGATTTTTGGCACCATAATCAATAGTTTGGGCTTCTTTTTGTTGTAAATGCATTCTAGGACATGCATTTAACAATTTGGTGAGTGTTTGGTGTCGCAAACCACTAGAAATGTGTGGATCGTGTGGGGGTGGGGGTGGGGGGTGTTTATGTTATTTTTTAAACTTTTTGAGTTTATGTCACATGATTGGGGGATTTTGCAACTTTTTAAGATTGTTGATAATGTGTATCACACATTGGGGGCGATTTGATTACTTTTCAGAAATTCATTGGTATTAGATACTGTAACAAATTATAGGGTTTTGTTTATATTTTATGTATTAGAGGTTTTTATAAGATTTTTTATATTAGAGTTTGTATTGATATCTTACGTATTAGAGGCTGTATTGATAATTTACATATAGTGGTCTTTTTGATATTTTTAAGTTTAGTTTTTTGATAATTTTTCTTAAAAAGTTTTTTGATGCATAGCTTTCATATTTTTAATCTATTTTTCGAAATAAAAATTTCATTATAATATTTTCGGCCTTTCTTCTTATATTTTTTCAAACAAAAACTAATAATATTTGTTTTCATATTTTCAGTCTATTTTTGATATTTTTAGTGTGTTTTTGTGAATTTCACTGTAAAGTATTTTGGTATGTGATTTTTGAATTTTCAATATGTTTTTTCAAATAATACATATATTATTATATAAATTTATTATATTTTTTAACATCTGGTTTATTTATTTTGATTTTAAATAGAGTAAAAGACAGAAAATTGATGTCGAATATGAGAGATTTTTGATTAAACACCATTCAAAAGCATAAGTCACTTTCAAGTGCTCTAAAGATGCAATGTTAAATGTTAGGTATGCCTTAACAATAGGTCAATTGAAGTTGTTTGTGTCAACATGCTTCACACACCTGTTGAAGTTATCTAATCATAAATTTAGTGGCGTTTTAATGCATTCAATTATCTTATGGTCATTGGTTTAAGTGAACAACGATAAAAAATTTTGGTTCAGGATTAATAGGGTTGATATATGATTTAGTTCGTACAAGTTCACCCTCATCACTGAATTACAATTTAATCGAGTGTCAAAGATGCACTTCTACTAACATAGTACTGACCAACCTAGGATTACGGATAAATATTTTACTAGTTTGATGTCAGTTTTATATAGAGACCTTCTGGCCATATGGGAGGTGAGCTCATAGGGGATCGACAACATCAACGCAGTGAAAATAATGTTATTATACTATATTTACTACAACTTACTAGGGACAAACAATAACAAATTTGTATCAAGTAAGGTGTTAAAGTTGATACAAAACTTGAATGTGCACCTATGAAGAATATATGTATGGGAGGTCATCTGTTGATTATTGAGGGATAGTATCACTTGACTGAGTTCTAATAAAAACTTGAATAAGATATTTACCTCAATGATAAAATATAGGCTGAATGACATATTACCACCCAAGGTTTCACTTAATGACAAGTTACCACCCGCAAAAGTTTTAAAAACCAAATACCCACTTGTCAGAGGGGTATTTTTGTCTTTTTGAATTAAAATTAAAAATAAATTTTATAAAAATATTAAAATATAAATTTAAAATAAAATAATAATAGTAAATTTTAAAAATTATTAAAGAAATTGAATAAATATATAAAAAAGCAACCACCACCGTCGCCGACAACGGCTGCCTTTAACCTCACAAGATAGTTGAAAATGGTCATTTGGTTTTATTAACGATCGGATCTGGTGGTCTTTACTATTAGAGAAGATCGAAAATGGTCGGAATGCTTGATTTTGGCCATTTTTAGCCTTTTTTGATGATGGAGGTAGTCATATCTAACCATCTCCACTAGATTATTGGCGCATTGTGACAACCAGATCCGACCTTCAATAGAATCAAATGGTCGTTTCAGACCAGTTGGTGAGGTTAAAGGCGACCACTGTCGTCGACAACGCTACTAGTTGTAAGACACCCCAGTTAGGTATTACTGTTCACTGCTTAATAAAATAATAATAATTAAATAGAGAAAATATGGTCAATAATACCCAACGAAATGCTTAACTGAACTGACATATCACAACGGAAGACTTGTAGTACAATGTATACATACATATATATATGCCCAATTAAAACTGTATTATATTAAAATATTCGCGGAAAAAACAGATTCATGTGCATACAACTGAAACCGAAATGAACTGGATCCCAGATAGCAGCAGACTCCGCCTCTCAGCTCCCAAAACTTACCTGCAAAAGAAAGGGAAGTAGGGAGTGAGTGATAAAATCACCCAGTAAGCACTTCATATCCTCAGACCCTAAACCAATCATTCTCGAAGGATTGCCACCACAACACAACAGAACAGGCTCAACTGAAAACCACTATGACGGTCTCATCTTCACTAGTCGGATACTACCTCATACCGGATCGTAAAATACGTATATGAGTATACGTAAACAACCTAGAGTGAAGAGTAATCCAAAAGGTCAAACTTGACGCACTGAACTCAGGCTGAAAGCATAACTGAACTGTTCTGATCTGTTACTGTTACTGTTACTGTTACAAATTTCTGGAACTCACGTGCCAATACGTGACTTCTCATGTTCTGATGTTCAACTATTCGTGTCTTTACACGCTAATTTATATTCTGATCGTTTACAGTTTCTTACTGTCTCATCATTCTCTGAATGAAATGCACTGTGTCATATAATCATGACATGATATGATAACATGCTGAAATCATAACTAGGCATGGGCCTGTATACTGAAAATAGTTTTCTAAAAACTGTTCATGAAAATTACTGTTGGATCCTGGGATCCCATAACTGAAAATCATATAAAGCTTTATCTGAAAGCTGACTGAGTACCCTGGGGTACATGCTATGCTGAAAACTGTGCTGCGCAGACTGAAGAAATACAGGGATTCGACACCTTGGCCATGTGAGTTTCCTCTGTAAACACGTGCCACAAACTGTATGGCCCACGTGATGCCATCAGGCCTGGGCCTGGAAACTGAACTAAACTGAGCGCCTCGCGCTATACTGCATCTGATCCTGGGACCAGGAAACCTAAACTGCTAGCTGAGCAACCCGGCACATGCCAATACATAGGGCTAGTAATGAGTATACAACTCCTGGTGACACGGGTGCTGAAACTCACAAGTGCCCCCTCGTATTCACCTCTGAAAACTGTGTTTTTCAACTGAAAACATGAATTCAGATCCTCGGATCCGTATCTGAAAACTCTGGATGGCATGCCATGCTATGCATATGCATATGATGCATCATGTATCTTATTTGAGCTCAATTTACTGTTTGCTATCCAAAGGATAGGGTTTATTGTGCACATTTCTCAATTTAAGCTTAACTTGCTGTTTTCTCTCTGACGCACGGGCGTGCGTGTCGCGTGCACGGGCGTACGTGAACTTGCACGGGACCGTGACCAAGTCGTGCATGTGGTCGTGCAAGGTTCTGAAATTTCAAGCATTAATCTCAATTTCTCTTGGTGCACGGGCGTGCATGAACTATGCACGGTCGTGACCCCTCAAATTAGGTCACGCACGGGCACGTAAACACGGCCGTGACCATGCAGAAAAGGCAGTGTGCACGGGCGTGCGTCCTGCTCTGCACTTCCATGACCACTCGGAATCAACACGATTCCGGCCAAAAAATGTCAATCAAACTCAAATTAAGCATATATCACATGCAAAACACTTTCAATAAGCACCATAATACTTCCAGCAACCTCAAATCTCAAGCCAAACATCTAATCCATGGCATAAACATATATAAACATACTTTCTCACACATAAGCATAAGATATGCATAAATCATCACCATAATCATCACCAATCATCATCAGCACACAAGGAAAGCATCACAAGCATGCTGGAAACAAATCTCATGCCTCAAACAAGCATTAAACCGAATCAAAACACAAGGGAAAGAGGAAGGAAACACCTACCTTTAGACATCTTTCTCTCTCAAGACGAACTCAAGATCAAGCTGGATTGGAAGGTCCTAGAAGTTGATCACCACTTCTAGGGTTGAGATCCTCTGAAAATCAAACGAAACTTTGGGTGAAAATGAGTTTGGAAACAGATAAGCGCGACTTAAACTCAAGACAGCTGGAAAAATATGCATGCACGGGCGTGCATCTACCACGCACGGTCGTGCATCCCAGGAAAATTACAAAAATACCATTTTCCCGCGCTCATATGCAAATCCTCCCCAACGGATCCATGCACAAGCCCTCAAACTCAAGAAAAACTCTCCTTTCACCCCAAAACTCACACACAACCCTAGAAATCTCAAGAATCACAATCTGACCCCGAATCTAGGATGTTACAATCTTCCCCTCTTATAAGAATTTCGTCCTTGGAATTACCTGAAAAGCTTGGGATACCGATCTCTGATCTCAGACTCCACTTCCCACGTGGACTCTTCCACATTCTGATTCCTCCACAGAACTCTGACCAAAGGAATCTCTTTATTTCTGAGAACTTTAATCCTTCTGTCTATGATCTAAACTGGCATCTCTTGATAACTCAGATCTTCTGCCAATTCTAACTCTGGAAGCTCGAGCACATGAGAAGGATCTCTAATGTACTTCCTCAGCTGAGACACATGGAAGACGTCATAGAATCTGTCTATACTAGCCGGCAACGCTAATCTGTACGCAACTGGGCCAACTCTCTCCAGGATCTCATAAGGTCCAACGAACCTCGGGGCCAACTTGCCCTTCTTGCCAAATCTCAACACATGACGGTAAGGAGCAACTCTCAGGAATACAAAATCCCCGACCTCAAACTCTAGCTCCTTACGTCTCACATCTGCATAACTCTTTTGGCGATCCTAGGCCTGTTTCCTTCTTTGCCTGATCACTCTGCTCTGCTCGATCATCTGCTGAGTCATCTCTGGACCTACCGCTGCTGATACTGAGTCTCTTTCTCCAATATCATCCCAATGCAAGGGAGATCTGCACTTTCTGCCATAAAGTGCCTCAAATGGAGCCATCTGAATAGTTGACTGATAACTATTATTATACGCGAACTCCATCAATGGCAACAAGTCAACCCAACTCATCTGGAAGTCTAAACAACACGCTCTGAGCATATCTTCCAGAATCTGATTCACCCTCTCTGTCTGACCATCTGACTGAGGATGATAAGCTGAACTGAAGTGCAAACGAGTCCCAAGTGCTCTCTGTAAACTCTTCCAGAAAGTTGACAAAAATCTAGAGTCACGATCTGACACAATCGCTCTGGGAACTCCATGCAATCTGACTATCTCCTTGACATACAACCGACCCAACTGATCAGTCGACATGCCATCTCTAACTGGAAGAAAGTGAGCAGATTTACTCAACCTGTCCACTATCACCCAAATACCAGTAAACCTCTCTTTGACTCTGGGTAATCCGGATACGAAATCCATGGAAACGTTCTCCCATTTCTACTCAAGCACACTCAATGGCTGCAACAACCCTGATGGTCTCTGATGCTCAGCTTTAACTTGCTGACACACCAAACATCTGGCCACGAAGTCTGCTATATCTCTCTTCATGCCCGACCACCAGAAAATTCTCTTCAGATCTTAGTACATCTTGGTACTGCTCGGATGAGCTGAATACGCTAAACTATGGGCCTCTGACAAGATCCTCTGTCTCAAATCTGAGTCATCTGGAACATAAACTCGGCCCCTGAATCTCAGAATCTCGTCTCTGATCTCAAAATCTGGCACTGTGCCCTTTGATACCCTCTGTACCATCGTCTGTACCCACTGATCTGACCTCTGTGCCTCTCTGATCTCATCTGACAAAGTAGACACAATTTGAAGCCTCGAAAACCCAGCTGAAACAATCTCTATCTATTCTCTGATGACCTCGCTCTGAAGCTCACTCTGAACAGACAAACTGGACAAGGCAATTCTGCGACTCAAAGCATCTGCAACAACGTTTGCTCTGCCCGGGTGGTATCTGATCTCACAGTCGTAGTCCTTAACTAACTCCAACCACCGTCGCTGCCTCATATTCAATTCCTTCTGGGTGAAGAAGTACTTCAAACTCTTATGATCTGAGAAAATGCAGCATCGCACTCCATACAAGTAATGCCTCCAAATTTTGAGAGCAAAAACCACGGCTGCAAGCTCTAGATCATGAGTAGGGTATCTCATCTCATGATCTTTCAATTGCCTGGAAGCATAGGCAATCACCCTACCAGCTTGCATCAGCACCGCACCAATCCCCTGGTAGGAAGCATCGGTGTAGATCTCATAATCTAGCCCCTCCTGAGGCAAAGCCAACACCGGCGCACTAGTCAACCTCTTCTTTAATTCTTGGAATCTGGCCTCACACTGATCTGACCAAACAAACAGATTCTCTTTCCTGGTCAAAACTGCCAAAGGTCTTGCCAAGTTGGAAAACCCTTGAATGAACCGTCTGTAGTAGCCTGCCAAACCCAAGAAACTGCGAACCTCTCTAACTGTCCTTGGCCTCGGCCAACTCAGAATAACCTCAACCTTAGCCGGATCCACTGACAAACCCTCAGTTGAAATCACATGGCCCAAGAATACCACACTCTGCAGCCAAAATTCACACTTACTGAATTTGGCATACAGCTGCCTCTCTCTCAATCTCTGCAGCACATACCGGAGATGATCCACATGCTCCTCTACACTCCTCGAATAAATCAGAATGTCGTCGATAAACACAACCACAAATTTATCGAGACAATCATGGAATACTCGGTTCATCAAATCCATGAACACCGCTAGAGCATTCGTTAATCTAAATGGCATCACTACAAACTCATAGTGGTCATATCTAGGCCTGAAGGCAGTCTTAGGTACATCTCTGTCAGCAACTTTGACCTGGTGGTATCCTGACCTCAAATCAATCTTCAAAAAGATTGATGCCCCACTGAGCTGGTCAAACAAATCATCTATCATCGGCAAAGGGTACTTATTCTTCATTGTGGCCTTGTTCAATTCTCTGTAGTCGATGCACATTCTCATGGAGATGTCTTTCTTTTTCACAAACAGGATGGGAGCACCCCACGGCGAACAACTCGGTCGAATAAATCTCTTCTCAATCAGCTCTTGTAACTGTTTCTTCAATTCCTGAAGTTCTGCGGGAGCCATTCTATAAGGAGCTTTCGAAATCGGAACTGTCCCTGGGAGTAACTCAATACTGAACTCAAGCTCTCTCTCTGGCGGTAACCCCGGTAATTCCTCTGGAAACACATCAAGAAACTCACAGACAACTGCCACCTACTCAACACTGGGCCCACTCACCTCTCTGCATACCACATTAGCTAAGTAACCAACACAACCATTACTTAGCATCCTCCTGGCCTGAACACAAGAGATCAACATGGTCTCCACTCTGCCCTCTCCAAAGACAAACTGATCAGGGCCTAAGTGAAGCCTAACCTTTTTCTTCTGGCAATCAATCTCAGCCCCGTATCTCGACAAGAAATCCATGCCTAGGATCATGTCGAAATCACTCAACTATAACACAATCAGATCTATCACCAGACATCTACCCATGATCACAATCTCCTGATCAAAGAACAACTGGTCACTATACATCACACCCCCATCTGGCAACTCTATGCACACATAGCTCTCAACCACACTAGGGGTCAACTCAAGTCTCTCAACTACCCCTCTAGAAATGAAACTATGGGTGGCACCACAGTCAATCAAAATAAACAAGGGAGTATCAAAGAAGAACAACTGACTAGTAACTGCATGTGGAGTAGCCTCTGCCTGCTTCTGCCCCATAGCATACACTCTGGCTCGACCTCCACCTCTACCTGAAGGCCTTGCACCTCCTCCTGGTGCACTCGCTCCACCACTGCGACGACGATCAGCTCCTCCAGCTGAACCTCCTCCGCCTCTAAAGAAGCCTCCTTTATCTCTGCCTGAACCAGGCCTACTGGAACCGACTCCTCCTGCTCCACCAGAACCACCTCTAGTTGGACAC
Organism: Anacardium occidentale; assembly: GCA_026122585.1. Lineage (NCBI taxonomy): Eukaryota > Viridiplantae > Streptophyta > Magnoliopsida > Sapindales > Anacardiaceae > Anacardium > Anacardium occidentale. Next base: position 297,164 of record JAJEJH010000012.1, on the reverse strand, counting down.
TCAGTTATCCTATACCCCGGCTGACGACATCCGAAGCATACGGGCTGACCAATCAGGCACTCTCCACTGTGCCTCATGCCACATCTAGAACACATCAGTGGCTGACTTCCCGTCCTCTGACGCTGAGCACTCTTACCAGCTTTTCTCTGTTGCATGGGCCTCTTGTCCCTGTCTCTATCACTGACTCTCTCAAGCTGAACTGAATACATACTCATCCTCTGCAGACACATCTCTGATCTGGTCGCTCTCTTTAGAGCATCACTGAACTTCTGCGGGGGATGATCTCTTGTCAAAACATCTCTGGCAATGGTTGGATGCAGACCATGAATGAACTTCTGAACTCTACCAGCCTCTGTACCTGCTAAACTCAGAGCAAATCTGGCCAAAGCATTGAACCGAGTAGCATACTCTCTGACTGAACTCGAGCCCTGCTATAACTCAATAAACTCCTGAGCTCTAGCATACGCGGTCCCTGGGCTCCTGAACTTACCCTCAAACATCACCCTGAGCTCTTCCCAAGACAATGCTTCCTCATCAACGGTCGTCCTCGCGAGATCCACCAAGACCTCGCATCACCTCTAAACATGAAAACTACATATTTGACCCTCTCCCGATCAGACATGGTGAATAGACCGGTCACACTCTCGACCGCCTCTATCCACTCCTCAGCCACTGTCGGATCTCTAGTACCCATAAACTTGGGAGCTTGATGAATACCCGGACGGCTGTAGATCAGATGAACTCTCTCCGAACCACTAATACTAATTGTATCAGACCCGAAACTCTGTCCCTGATACTACTGATACGGATACTGCTGATGCTGACCCATATCTGGCCACTGACCACCCATCTGCTAAGAATAACCCTGTCTCTAAAACTCAGGCTGTCTTCTCCTTGGCCTCTGATAGGCTTCTTCTCTAACTGGCACCTCTCTACCATACATCTGCTCATCGCCTCTGACAGGCTGTTGAGATCTCTCCCTCATCATCTCTCTGAAGATCCGTCTGACATCTTCTTCCCCAAAAGCACCACGGGCGGCCTGCGGTCCTCTTCCACCACTACCACTGCCACTTGACTGCCCAACTGAAGCACTATCCTCTTCCTCGAAAGATCTCGAAACACGAGCTCTCCTATCTCTCCTATCTGAAGAACCACAGAACATTAGGGTCAACCAAACCAAAACAGATACTACTGTACTTACACCGAGAGGAAGACGAGCACTGGCTGCTGGGATACGCTAAAATACACACATATGCACGTCGAAAACAATGCAATTCACACACATGTACACAGTTTCCGCTTTGATATCGCTCTGATACCAAAATGTAAGACACCCCAGTTAGGTATTACTGTTCACTACATAATAAAATAATAATAATTAAAATAGAGAAAATATGGTCAATAATACCCAACCGAAATGCTTAACTGAACTGACATATCACAGCGGAAGACTTGTAGTACAATGTATACATACATATATACATGCCCAATTAAAACTGTATTATATTAAAATATTCACGGAAAAAACAGATACATGTGCATACAACTGAAACCGAAATGAACTGGATCCCAGATAGCAGCAGACTCCGCCTCTCAGCTCCCAAAACTTACCTACAAAAGAAAGGGAAGTAAGGAGTGAGTGATAAAATCACCTAGTAAGCACTTCATATCCTCAGACCCTAAACCAATCATTCTCGAAGGATTGCCACCACAACACAACAGAACAGGCTCAACTGAAAACCACTATGACGGTCTCATCTTCACTGGTCGGATACTACCTCATATCGGATCGTAAAATACGTATATGAGTATACGTAAACAACCTAGAGTGAAGAGTAATCCGAAAGGTCAAACTTGATGCACTGAACTCAGGCTGAAAGCATAACTGAACTGTTCTGATCTGTTACTGTTACTGTTACAAATTTCTGGAACTCACGTGCCAATACGTGACTTATCATGTTCTGATGTTCAACTGTTCGTGTCTTTACACACTGGTTTATATTCTGATTGTTTACAGTTTCTTACTGTCTCATCATTCTCTGAATAATATGCACTGTGTCATATAATCATGACATGATATGATAACATACTGAAATCATAACTAGGCATGGGTCTGTATACTGAAAATAGTTTTCTGAAAACTGTTCATGAAAATTACTGTTGGATCCTGGGATCCCATAACTGAAAATCATATAAAGCTTTATCTGAAAGCTGACTGAGTGCCCTGGGGTACATGCTATGCTGAAAACTGTGCTGCACAGACTGATGAAATACAGGGATTCGGCACCTTGGCCATGTGAGTTTCCTCTGTAAACACGTGCCACAAACTGGATGGCCCACGTGATGCCATCAGGCCTGGGCCTGGAAACTGAACTGAACTGAGCGTCTCGCGCTATACTGCATCTGATCCTGGGACCAGGAAACCTAAACTGCTAGCTGAGCAACCCGGCACATGCCAATACATAGGGCTAGTAATGAGTATATAACTCCTGGTGACACGGGTGCTGAAACTCATGAGTGCCCCCTCGTATTCACCTCTGAAATCTGTGTTTTTCAACTGAAAACATGAATTCAGATCCTCGGATCCGTATCTGAAAACTCTGGATGGCATGTCATGCTATGCATATGCATATGATGCATCATGTATCTAATTTGAGCTCAATTTACTGTTTGCTATCCAAAGGATAGGGTTTACTGTACACATTTCTCAATTTAAGCTTAATTTTCTGTTTTCTCTCTGACGCACGGGCGTACGTGTCGCGTGCACGGGCGTGTGTGAACTCGCACGGGACCGTGACCAAGTCGTGCATGTGGTCGTTCAAGGTTCTGGAATTTCAAGCATTAATCTCAATTTCTCTTGGTGCACGGGCGTGCATGAACTATGCACGGTCGTGACCCCTCAAATTAGGTCACGCACAGGCACGTAAACACGGCCGTGACCATGCAGAAAAGGCAGTGTGCACGGGTGTGTGCTCAGGTGCACGGGCGTGCGTCCTACTCTGCACTTCCATGACCACTCGGAATCAACACGATTCCGGCCAAAAATGCCAATCAAACTCAAATTAAGCATATATCACATGCAAAACACTTTCAATAAGCACCATAATACTTCCAGCAACCTCAAATCTCAAGCCAAACATCCAATCCATGGCATAAACATATATAAACATACTTTCTCACACATAAGCATAAGATATGCATAAATCATCACCATAATCATCACCAATCATCATCAGCACACAAGGAAAGCATCACAAGCATGCTGGAAACAAATCTCATGCCTTAAACAAGCATTAAACCGAATCAAAACACAAGGGAAAGAGGAAGGAAGCACCTACCTTTAGACATCTTTCTCTCTCAGGAAGAACTCAAGATCAAGCTGGATTGAGGGTCCTGGAAGCTGATCACCACTTCTAGGGTTGAGATCCTCTGAAAATCAAACGAAACTTTGGGTGAAAATGAGTTTGGAAACGGATAAGCGCAACTTAAACTCAAGACAGCTGGAAAAATGCGCATGCACAGGTGTGCATCTACCACGCACGGTCGTGCATCCCAAGAAAATTACAAAAATGCCATTTTCCCGCGCTCGCATGCAAATCCTCCCAAACAGATCCATGCACAAGCCCTCCAACTCAAGAAAAACTCCCCTTTCACCCCAAAACTCACACACAACCCTAGAAATCTCAAGAATCACAATCTGACCCCGAATCTGGGATGTTACACTAGTGGCGGTGGTTGCTTTTTTATATATTTATTTTATTTTTTAAATTTTTAATAATTTTTAAATTTATTATTATTATTTAAATTTATTTTATTTTAAATTTATATTTTAATATTATTTA
>JAJEJH010000012.1:191039-293302 GCA_026122585.1 Anacardium occidentale | reverse complement strand
TTTTTAAATATTTATTTTATTTTTTAATTTTTATTATTTTATTTTAAATTTTTTTAATATTATTTATATTAAATTTTATTTTAATATTAATATTATTGAATTTTATAAATGGTATTTTAGTTTTTTTAAAATAATACTTTTAAAACTTTTGCGGGTGGCAACTTGTCATTAAGCGAAACCTTGGATGGCAATATATCATTCGAGCTGAAATATACTATTATAGGGTTTTTGCTTACATTCTAGGTAAATTTTGGATCTTCGAAATTGTAAAAATATTAATAGTAAACTAAATTGTTACCATAAGTGAGACTACTTCCATATTTTCATTACAATTTTGAATTTATAAAACACCACAAACAATAAAGTCGTGGATTAATCATATTTCCCTCACGATCCAACCATACATGTTGAGGTGAAAGACTTTGGACTTGCCTGAATGAGATGCTCTTGACATCATTTTTTACAAAGACCTGGTAAGAGACTATTTATATAAAGTTATTTAAGTTGGCATTATGTGAAATAATAAATTTTATATAAATAATATTAACAATAGATAGGAGAGTGTTAAAGCTGTAATGATACCATCACCAGTGGAAAATGTCGAATACTAGTACGCAAACGTTCTTTAGTATTTAGGTATAATGGATGTGGAAGATTCAATGGATTGATGGTTTGATAGGTTTGGCAAAAGTGAAAAATAAATATAGTAAAAATTTTAAAAAATCACAGAATTTCAACAAATATTAAAATAATAACATAACAATAATAAAATTATGATGACAAAAAATTCAATAAAAATTAAAATAACAACAAAAAAAAATTTCAAAACATAAAAATTTTATTCTAAATCTTAAAAAATTTGTATTAAAAAAAACTATTAGTAAACTACATATTAAAAAAAAGACTTTATTTTATTATATTTATTGGTTCAATTTGGTTTTATTAAATTTTATTTTCTAAAATCCAAATCAAATCATATATTTGATTCATAAAAATTTTAAAAATTATAATAATTTATGAAACAACTCAAACTATAGTTTTGACTTTAGATTTGTTTGATTTAGTTAGTTTGATTAATTTTTATACCGTCCTAGTGCATAGCGCTTAGTGAACTTGAATTTTTATGTTTGAGAAGCCACACAAAACTTCTTTAATCTACAGCCATCATTATGTTGAGTGGTGCTATTATACACCTTATTGTGAATATATTTGAGAACATGACAGGGATATTCATTCCATCAGAGCACTTTCTGCCTTGCGCATGCATCGTCCGCAGCGGATAAGAGCTTTGTTGGGTTCAAGGTCCTCCTTTTATTGCTCCAAATTGATCGGATGCACAAATATTTCCTGTAACAAGCAAGAGTGTGGCGAAAACGTCATGGAAGTATAACGACATATTGGTTTCTTTAAGCTAAGAGCAGGATACAATATGGCAACAATATCCTTTCTAACGACGTCGTAGTGCTTCCTGCCCCTAACAGTCTCTAGAGTACTGCCATTATAAGCCTCTTCAATGAACACAAGGGATATCATAGCATGTGTTGGTGAATACAAAAGACATCATGACAAGTAAACTAGTGCCATCGAAACTCACAACAATGCGCATGCCTTGTGCACTACCAACTGCAGCTGAATCGGGATTGGGGTCTTCTGGTATGGGATCATCATGCACGTAAACGGTTTTGTAAACCCTTTCCAAAGTTGAGCTATTTCTAAAGAAAAACAACAAGAGTTTCTTCAGAAATAACACAATTTAGAAGAAAATTTCTCTTTATCATGTTCATAATAATGATAGTAAACATTTCTAATCACTCTATCATAATTTATTAGTCCTACCAAATAACTGGATTTACACAACACAATTATTAACTGAAATAAAACATAATCTATTGTCTATCATGATTATATTAGCAAAAGATATACAGATGTTTTCTAGATAATATATTTTACTTGCAACCCAAATGTCATAAACTTATATATAACCCATAAAATACTTACAATATCTCAAAAATCCAAAATATAATACCATAAGTATGTATGTATGATAATTGACATGCATGACATGATATATACTTATTACACTTTATAGTATGCTTGTAGAGCTTTAAAACACATGTTTTTGAACTTCTTATTTTTTTAAAAAACTCTTTCTACTTGCCAATTGGACTAAACTGAGATATGAATTCATAACTTTGACCATATGAGCAACATAACTATCTAGATACAATCCTCATCCTACATACACACTAAACGGATTGTACAATACATCTGAATTTAAAGTCGCTCCTTTTTAGCGACGTATATGTAAGGGTACTCATAAGTTTCCCATCGCAATAGTCTACTGAAAGACTACTTTATAAATTACATATTTTTTATGCATTTTCACTAACTGCAAACTTAAGTTTATAAATATAAATTTGTGTGAAAAAATTAAGTTTATAAATATGAAAATGTTTTTCTATAAATGCTTACTAATTTGTTAAGTCATGAAAAAGTATGTATATACATTTCTATGAAATGCTATACTCTTTTCTTTAGTTGTTATGCATTCACATGATCTTTCTATTAGATTTATTTTGCTCAATATTTTCTTCTATGCTATTATTAATACAAAGATAAAAGTGAGATTTAGTAAGGTGTGGCTTATATTAGTTCACTACCACTACTAACTTTTAGGTTACCATGACCTATATGTATCATTTAAGCTTACTAATAATAAATTAAACCACACCGTCTTAACAAGTACTAACCCATCACAACTTTTGTGTGTATATATAGATATATATTGTATGATTTATCAAACTTGGCCATGAAAATGCCTTAAATATTTATTGATATAACATCTTAGCCTTACCACATCACCATATCCATTTTCGAAGATCGCATAACAAGTCAAGTTTCATATCATACATACATCAACATATTAATATCATAGATTCAATCATTTAACTTTAAATTCATTCCAAATCCATTTTCTTCCTTTCTTTTTTACATAGCCAAATTTTCCTCCTTAATTACATCAAATATTTTCTTCTAAAATTAATTTTATATCATTTCATCTCCATAATATTATCTATTTCTTCTATCATTAACTATCAAAACTAATAAATTTCAACTTTTCCATAAACCCTAAGATGAGAAACTTAACTTTTTATTCAAATTTAGCTACCTTCAAGCTTTTCCTTACTTCTTCTTCTTCTTTCTTTGAATAGTTTTTCTCCTTCTAAATTCCTAAACCACCATTACAGAATTAGAAAATCACTTAATATATAGAATTTCAACAATTTTTTTGCAAAATTCTTACCTTAGATGGTGATGAAAAGACTTTTCTTGAAAATCCTAGCAAATTTCTTCACAAATCTTCTTGATTCCTTCCAAAATTTGAAGAAATAAGAGATAAGACAGTAAGAGACGTTCGAGCACCAGAGAAGAAAGAAAATGGAAGAAATAAGTCACCCTTATCCCTTTTTAATTAATTAATTATACCTAATTCCAAAAAGCCCTTAATCTTTTTCTTAAATTACATCTATGCCCTTTATTCAATTTACAAAAAGCAACCTTCCTAACATATAAATTACTTTATGTCATTTCTTTCCAATGTCCACTTTATCCCTTGAATCTTTTTTAAATGACCATTTTATCCCTAATGCAAATTATCACAATTACCTTTCATCTTTTCCAATAATTTTATCTATGTTCTCATACAATTTACCAATAATAACCTTCTTAAATGTATAAATTATTTTAGATCCTTTCCTTTTAATACCCATTTTATCTTTTGAATCTTTTTAAAATGATCATTTTACCCTTAGTGTAAAATATGACTCTTTTGTACATTTTTCAAAGGAATTTCTAATAAAATCATTAAGGGTAATTTCTATTAGAGATTGTTTTTTTTTTTTAATATACTTGAGTGTGGGTGTGATAGGTTTCGAATTGATTGGATAACTAAAGTTTGCCTAAGATGCTTGCAACTGGCAAGAATGTGGCATTTTGCCCTTCTGAGTCATCTTGTAAGTAGTGTTGGAATTGTTCAAAATATAAATTAAATAAAAATGAATTTTAAATAAAAAATTTTCAAAAGTTGTATTTTAATTGCAACCTTTCATATAGCAACTTGTGAAACCAAAAGTTGCAATCAATCATTACAACTTTTCATGTGGTAACTTTTCACACCAAAAGTTACAATTTTTTACTAAAAAATTACAATTTTTCATTCCTATATATAGGCCATAAAATTTGTTTTTCATATCATACTTTTATTATTGATTTCTTTTTTTTTCTGGAAAATCAGATACTTTATTGTATTCCTTACTAAATTTTTTCACTGTTTGCTAAGCACAGAAATTCACAAGGCTTGTCATGTCTACTAAACCTATTTGTAATTAATCTCATATCAATCTCAAGAAGAGAGAGAACAAATATCGCTTTTAGGAAAATGATTTACATGTTTCAAGCCTACCTATATCATTACTAACCTTTAATACTTTTATTTCTCTTTTAGTTTGTTTGTAGTCTTCAAGTATCAAGTTTCCAACAATTTAAAAAGCAGTATTTGATATCATGGAGACTACAATAATCAAGATGATGAATTAAGACTTTGTTCGATTGAATCGTTTTGATGGCACAAATTTTACCGGATGGAAAGACAAATTGAAATTTATGCTTATCGCTTTGAAGATTTTTTATGTGTTTAATCCAAGTCTTCCTCCAATTCCTCTACCAACTGATGATGATTCTAATGAACTCAAAGTACAAAGGAGAAAGAGAAGGGAAGATGAAATCATGTATCAAGGTCATATTCTCAATGCTCTTTCTGATCATCTCTACAATCTCTACACAGTTGAACCTTTTATAATTGAGATTTGAAAAACTTTAGAATTTAAATACAAAGCTGATGAGGAAGGTACTGAAAATTTTCTAATCTCTAAATATTTTGAATTTAAGTTTAATGATAATACACCTATTTTGACACAAATATATGAATTACAGGTTATAATAAACCAATTGAGGACTATAGAGATTCAACTTCCAAAATCTTTCCAAGTTGGTGCAATTATAACAAAACTGTCATCATCTTAGAAGGGATATGGGAAGAAAATTCTTCATGATTCCAAGAAATTTTCTTTGGAACAAATTCAGAAACACCTTAGCATTGAAGAGGAATCAAGGGTGAGAGACAAGAACGAAAGTTCTTATGAAGGCAATATCAAGGCCAATACTGTGAGCAAGCCTTCAAATAATTATAACAAAGGGAAGCAAAGTAAAGGCAATTTTCTTGGTCCCAAAAAGGATCAAAAGAAATTCAAGAAGCAAAAGAAAAGAAACTGCTTTGTGTGTGGAAAATCTAGCCATTATGCTAGGGATTGTAAATTTAAGAAAATTCAAAAACTAGAGGCAATTCTTTAGAAGAAAATGACATAATTATTGATGTTATGAGTGAAGTCAATGTCATTCATGGAAAAGTATCTGGTTGACATGATTATTGCTACTGTGAGTGAAGTCAATGCTGCTGTGAGTGAAGTCAATGCCATTCAAGGTAAAGTATTTGGTTGGTGGTACGACGTATGTGCTATTGTTCATGTTTGCTATGACAATCTCTTCTCAAGACTTACAATGAAGTTAATGATGGACAAGAGATTCAAATGAGAAATTAAAGAAGGTCCAAGGTGTTAGAGAAAAGCAACATTGAACTTACCTTTGCCTCAGGCAAGAAGGTAATTCTTACTAATGTACTTCACGTTCCTGATATGAATAGAAATCTTGTTAGTGGAGATCTTTTGGGTAAACTAGACATTAAATTTGTATTTGAATCAAGAAAATTAATATTGTCTCGAAATTGTATCTTTTTTAGAAAAGGCTATTATTGTGATGGAATTGTTAAATTGTTTACTGTAATTGATAATTTTATTACTAATGCAATTAATAATTCTATTTATATGCTTGATTCTATTACTTTATGGCATTGTAGATTAGCATATGTTGGTCTAAGTACTATGAAAAGAGTGATAAGAAATGGTTTGATTTCATGTGATATAAATGAATCTAAAAAATGTGAATTGTGTTTTAAATAAAAAATGACTAAAAAACCTTTTAAAAATATCAAAAGAAATATCAAACTTTTAGATTTAATTCAATCGGACATGTGTGAATTAAATGGTTTGTTAACTAGAAGAGGTAATAGATATTTTATAATATTTATCGATGATAGTTCTAGAATTACTTATGTGTATTCGTTAAAACTAAAATATGAGACTTTTAATGTATTTAAAATTTGTAAGACTGAAGTAAAAAATTAATTAGATAAAAGGATTAAAATTTTGAGAAGTTGTAAAGGAGGAGAATATTTTTCTAAAGAATTTAAGAGTTTTTGTGAAGAAAATGGCATAATTCATTAATGTTCAGCTCCGCGTACACCTAAATAAAATGGTTTAACTGAAAGAAAAAATAGGACTTATTTAGAAATGGTTAATGCTTTATTGTTACATATTGAATTGCCTTTTAATTTATGAGGTCAAGCACTTCTTATTACATGTCATATTCTAAATAGAATCCTATGAAGAAAAATCAAATCTCTTCATATGAATTATGGAAAGGAAGGAAGCCCAACAAAGAATATTTTAAAGCGTGAGGGTGTCTTGTATATTACAAGAATAATGATCCAAAAAGGACTAAGTTCGGACCTAAAGGGATCAAGTGTGCATTTGTGGGTTATTCCTTAAATAGCAAAGCTTATGGACTTCTAAATTTAGAGTCAAATGTTATTATTGAATCTAGAGATGTGGAGTTCTTTGAACATCTATTAACCTCAACTAATAGAGTTCAATTCTCACCTAGTAAAACAATGCTAGAAGAGACATCTAAGAAGATATAATCTAGCTTACAAGAACTTGGTGAGCAATATAGTGAACAAAGAAGAAGCATTAGAGTTCAAAAAGCTAAAATTCTTGGATCGGATGAGACTGACTCTTAACAAGTTTCCTTTTACCTTGTTGAAGATAATAGAGATAAAATTGTAAGGACAATTCTTATTATTCTTCAAGTGAATGATGGTCCTAAAACTTATAAAGAAACTATGACCTCAAAAGATGCAATTTTTTGGAAAGATGCAATTAAGGATAAATGGATTCAATAATGTCAAACCACACATGAGAACTTGTTGATTTGTCTCATGCTTCTAAACCTATAGGCTGTAAGTGGGTATTTCAGAAAAAATACCACACTGATGGCACTTTGTACACTTATAAAGCTAGGTTAGTAGCTAAAGGTTTTCGACAAAATGAAGGTATTGATTATTTTGATACATATGCATCTGTAGCAAGAATTACTTCAATCAAAATTATATTTGCTTTAGCAATAAGTCATGACCTACATGTTCATCAAATGGATGTCAAAACAACATTTCTAAATGGAGAACTAAATGAGGTGATCTACATATAACAACTTGAAGGTTTTACTTTACCAAGAAATGAAGGTAAGGTTTGTAAATTAGTAAAGTCCTTGTATGGACTAAAAACAAGCCCATAAACAATGACACAAAAAATTTGATAAAACAATTATGTCATATGGATTTGTTCATAATGTAACTGATAAATGTGTTTATACTAAAAATAGTAATAATTATATTATGCTAGTTTGCCTATATGTTGATGATATGCAAATTGTGAGCAATGATATGAATGGAATTATAAAAACAAAGAGGTTTTTGTCTACCACATTCAAAATGAAAGATCTTGGACAAGTTGATACAATATTAGGAATTAAAATTAAAAGAAATGGTGAGGGATATGTATTGAGTCAATCTTATTACATTGAGAAAATGTTAAATAAAAGAGGCAAGTACCCCATTTGACCCGAGTACTAAGTTGATCAAGAACAATAGAAGAGCTATGACTCAACTTGAATATGCAAATGCTATTGGAAGTCTTATGTACGCTGCACAATGTACGAAACTAGACATAGCTTTTGCTGTTAGTAAATTAAGTAGATTTACTAGCAATTCGAGTATTGATCAATAGAAGGCTATTGGTAGAGTTTTTGGTTTTCTTAAGAAGACTAAAGATCTAAGTCTTTAATACTCAAAGTTTCTAGCTATATTAGAGAGATATATCGACGTAAGTTGAATATCAAGTTTTAGAGATAACAAATCCACTACAGATTGGGTGTTTATCTCGGGAGGAGGTGTAATATCTTAGAAATCCAACAAACAATCTTGCATAACACACTCAACAATAGAGTTAGAATTTGTTGCATTAGTATAAACGAGGAAAGAAGTTGAATGGTTAAGGGATTTTTTTTAAGAAATTCTATTTATTTCAAAAATTGTGAATTCAATTTTGATTTATTGTGATAGTCAAGCTACTCTAGCTCGAGCATATAGTAATATATATAATGGAAAGTCAAGACACATAAGTCTTCAACATAATTATGTGAAAAAATTAGTTAAGGATAGAATTATTTCTCTCACATTTGTAAAATCAAAAGGAATTTAGTAGATCCATTCACTAAACCTCGCTCAAGAGATTTAGTAAAAATGACTTCTAATTTAATTTGGTTGAAACTCCTTAACTAAATCCACCAATGATGGCAACCCTACCCAACACTATAAAATGAGCAGCTTTGGGGTCAAAAGATAATAACAAGTTATAGATTTATAGATGTTTAAGTTTTTAAAATATATTTAAAATGTGAAATTAAGTACTTGTTGTCATGTATAAGAGAGCTGAGTTTTAATACTTTTAATGAGGTTCAGTTTAGGGAACAAGTGTCTTAAATGTGACAAAAACATTGAAAGAACTTTACCTGTATGAACTTAGAAGTGGTGTCATTTCAATTGAGAGTTGGAATTTCTCTCATAAAAGTTTTTGAATTTTGGATAACATATGACCCTAAAAGTACTGAGTGAGTGTTTGAGTGGAATACAAGAATAATATATGTTTATATGTAAAGTAACACCAATAACTTCACAATGAATAACATGTTCAAAACTTAAATACTACATGAGATTTTGATTTTATCTTGTGACACTTATACTAAGGTAATATTCAAATCGAAATATACATTATTTTATGCATAAATATAATTTGATCTTTCAAATATTTTAATTTATTTTTTGAACAAGTGAAGGATTATTAGAATTGTTCAAAATATAAATTTAATAAAAATGAATTTTAAATAAAAATTTTTCAAATGTTGTGTTTTAATTGCAACCCTTCATACGACAACTTTTCAAACCAAAAATTGTAATCAATCATTACAACTTTTTATATTATAACTTTTTATACTAAATGTTACAATTTTTCAGCAACAAATTACAACTTTTCATTCCTATATATAGGCCACAAAATTTATTTTTCATATCATACTTTCATTGTTGATTTCTCTTCTTTCTGAGAGATCAAATACTCTCTTATATTCCTTATCGAATTTTTTCACTGTTTACTAAGTGTAAAAATTCATAAGGCTTGTCATATCCACTAAAGCTATTTACAATTAATCCAACAGCAATCTCAAAAGGAGAGAGAACAAATATCGCATTTAGAAAAACGATTAACGTATTTTAATCTTGCCTACACCATCACTAATCTTTAATACTTTTATTTTTCTTTTAATTTGTTTGTAGTATTCAAGTATCAAGTTTCCAACAAGTCGAATGTCATTTCGGTTTCTAAAAGTCGAATGGCAGCATTAGCTGCACTTATTAACAAGCCTGCATCAAGAAGAAATTTTAAGGCTACCGAGTTTGGTGCCATTGAAGAACTAAGGACAAAGATAATAAGAGTACTGTTTGTGTTGATTGGTTTATGGTTGATATATAATAGAGAGGATATACGTTATAATTAATGTGAACAAATTGTTCGTTGAAACAATGTTGAGATTGACATTATATTATCATACTTGAAGTTCACGTGTTAATATAAATTTATTCTCAAAATCCTTTTTCGAGTGTTCCTTGTGATACAAATTTAATTCCTGCAAATCTAGAACACCCTAATGATATGCACAACTAGTCAACCACATATATGTGGGGTTAAGGGTTTCTTGTTTTGTTTTGTGTTTTTTCCGATAACTTATTTTTATTGGATTAATATTGTATTTTAGATTTTCTTTTAGCTAATAATACCATAGAATAATTCTCCCTTAAATTTGATGTTTCATCTGTGAGACATCTCTTGCAAAAAAAATTTTGGACATATATATGGGTTTAGATGACTTTTAGTAAATATAATTTATAATGTTCTATACTTTAAAAGAAATTTGTTAATCATTTTCTAGTAAAATTAGATTTAAATAACTCATACTTGAGCTTAAATCTAAATTCAAGCTCGACTCTTTCAGGCTAAATCGAACTTAAACAAGTCCAAACTTGAAACTCAATTTCAATAAAATCCTCCCCCAATAATATGATATGATCTCATCATATTTTGATGTTCTTACTTTTTTTTTTTTTCAACTTTAAGTATTTTCTTTCATTGGTCACTCGGAATTTAACTTCCTATGATGCTAATAATTCCTTGAGAGTTTCCAAATTTTCTCCCAAACCTGTAACTTAAAGAAACAAATTGAGTCTTACATGCATGATTGGCAATCCTATACATAGAGAGATGTTCAATCAATTCTGGGCCAATACGAATGACATCAGATGAAATGTTTTGCCATATAGATTCTTGCCATTGGTCTTTCCTACCTAAGGCAGCAATAAACCCAACCTCATGCTTTTGAAAAGGAGCGAATCTAGTATCTAAAATTGAAAATTCTGGGAAAGATAACTGTAGTTGAAGGGACACACAAGTTTGGTCATATATATTGATCGCTGTAAACAGTCCCTGTACTAACAATTCACTTTCTCAATACACACAGCATCATATAGCTCCTCAGTTATAACTAAATTGAAAGCCCCGTCCAACAATCACTCTCATACAGACAAAACAAGATGATAATAGTTCACTGTTGGGTATTTGCTCACTCACATATTATTTTTGCCATCAGATTGTGACACACTTTGTTCAATTGACTCTAACTGGTTACGAAGACTTTGATTTTCTTCTAGCAAGCGATCATACTCGAGAAGGAATTCTTCCGATTGCTTTTTGAGCGCCTCTGCTTCAGATTTACAGGCACTGCATTCCTTTTCTTTAGTCTCGTGTTCAGATTCCAACTCTTTAATCTTCGTCTTCAAATTGGTAATTTCATTCTTTAAGCTATTAAGCTCATCCGCATTTGCATTTTTCCCTTCCTCAAAACTCCGGTTTTGCTTTTTCGCAGCTTCCATGGTTTTCCTGAGTAGTCGAAGTTCTCTTATGTAATGGTGTAATCTGTCTATCATCAGTGAGAGGAATAGCACAAATCCTGCAAGCAACAAATTATATCCCAATCAAACACAAGAAGCAAAAAAGGTGATAATCAGAGGCAAAATTAAGATTGCACAACACTAACATTGAAAGCAGAAATTTCAAATGACTCTACATGGGACAACAGTCAGACAATTAACTAAATTGCAATAAAGCAATTAGACACGAGGGCCACGGCAATTGGAAATATTGTTACAAGCATTCACTGATCACTGATAAAACCTCAAAAACTAAAATACTATGAAGACAAGTGACCAAACTCAACAAGGAAAAAATATCAACATGTAACTCTCATATAAACTGAGAGCTTCAAAAGGATGTAGTTAAAGAATTACTATAGAAGAAACACTAAATTATAAAGAGGGTACCCCATAAATGTAAAAATTTGAACATCAAATACTGTATAACCAATATATTCTTAACATCGAATCACTTACAAGCCATCACATGTCGTAAATTCATCTATGATACTATTTACAAATCTTAAACGGGCACAAGGTCTAGGGTCCAATCCTCAGGGCCGCCTAATGGATATTAAATTCTCATAGATATAGATTCTGCCGAATCCAATATCGAAATTAGCGAAATTAAAAGTTCATCCCCATTAAAGAATAAATAAAATTAAGAATTACCCATAAGAGAAGCTTCGAGCATGTGCCTGGACATGAGGACCTGGTCGGTTGGATTAACGGCCCCATCCTCGATGGTACGCTTCTGGATCTTGATCATGCTGTAGACGCTAGACATAAGCACAACGAAAATAGTACTACCCACCGTCTTCACCATCACCGGACCCTGCCCTCGTTTGACCCGATCCAGGCTCATTATCACCAGCTTTCTCAACGGCGTCTTGAAGAGCAGCGTCATGATCAACGCCATTTCCGAAAAGATTACCGTGTACAAGAGCTGTATCATGTTTGCTTTTCTGTTTGTTCAGTAGAAGAAAGGCTCTCGGCAAGTCAGTTAGAATGGTGGGTTTGATTTTGTGGTTCTGTCCCGTGTAATTTATGATGCGAGCATGGCCGTTAGCAATGGGGCAGAACAAATAAAACGTCGTCGCCTTGGTAAAAGAAAACATACTGACTCAGCAGTCTGTGGCACACGAGGTGATCATGTGAATATGATATGGGGCATGTCACGCGGGACCGCGCTTTCACCGCGTTGTCACCACACATAAGAAATTAAAAAATGGCCAAATACCCTATTCCCACCCAAGGTTTCCTTAAATGACAAGGACCACTAATAAAGTTTTAAAAACCAAATACTCACTTATTGATTAAAATTAGAAGAATATTTTTATCTTTTTGAATAAAATTAAAAAATAAATTTCATAAAAATAATTAAAATATCAAATAATATTAAATTAATAAAAATTTTAAAAAGTAGTCAACGTCATCGACAATATCGTTAAAAACAGTAGTCATTATTAACATAACTAGGTAATGAGAAACGATTATTTGATTCCATTAACGATCAGATCTGATTACCTATATGGCAGAGAATGTCAGATCTGATGGTCAAATCTGATCGCCTTCACCATTTTAAATGGTTGAAAATAGTCAATATCAAGTATTCTACCGTTTCTGACTTTTTACAGTGATGGAAGCAGTCAAATTTAGCCGTTGTGTCAGATTTTTTATAGTCAATGAAACTAGATAGTCGTTTCTAATCACATAGTTATGTTAATGACAACTATCGTTGTCGGCAACAATGTAAACGATAGTGATTATTTTTTTTAAATTTTTATTAAATTATTAAATTATTATTATTAATTTTATTTTATTTTATATTAAATATTACTTTAGTATTAATATTATTTATTTTTATAAAATGTATTTTGGTTTTTTTATAATATAAAGTGAAGCATTTGATTTTTTTAAAACTTTATAGATGACATTTTGTGATTTAGAGAAACCTTGCGTGGGAATTTCTGGTTGGCCATAAAAATAAGCCAAAAGACTTAATCCCACTCATGGTTCTCTTAAGCAGTATTCTGGTCTAGCCACTTTAAAAAAGTCAGAAGGATAAACAAGTATTTTTATTTTTTAAATAAAAAATTTTTAAAATAATAAAATTAATTTTACAAAAATAATTTAAATATAAAATAATATTATATAATAATAAAAAAATTGAAAAACCTACCATCGTCATCACAATCATTGATAATAAAAACCTAATTTAATGATTAAAAATTATGAGGGGATCAAATCTAACCATTCAAAAATTGATGGAAACAATTAAAATCTATCATCAATTGTATCAAATGATTATTTTTTACCAATGAATTAGATATTTAACCGTTATTGTTATCGACAACGGTGATAGTTTTTTTATTTTTTAAAACTTTTTTATTATATAATATCATTCTATATTAAAATTTATTTTAATATTATATTTTTTGTTTGAAAATATTTTAGTTACTTCATAAAAAAGTCAGACAAAATTAGAAAAAAATGGGATTTGCGAATGAGTGTAACCTTTGTAAAATTTGTGGGTAAGACTGGCAGCTACGAAAATCTAGGGTGGATTAACGTTTTTAGCCTATAAAATAAATAGGAAGTAGGGTAATCTTTTGCCGACAGTAGCTGTCAACAATATTATAATATAAGACTGAATGACGTTTATCCACCTAAATTATAACAGAACCATCATTTTTATTAGGCCAAAGGACATTTTCCCACCCATAGTTTGAGGCGGGGACAAAGTCCCACCCGCTCACTTTTAAAAGCCCAAACTCCCACCCTTCATCCAATTTCCATCCAAATTCATTAACCCATTTGATGAAATGATAAAAATACCCTTATTAATAAAAATTTATAATAAAAATATAAAATAATATTTAAATATATTAAAAATTTTATAAAATTATAAAAAATATTTAAATTTTAAAAAAATAAAAAACCAACCACCGCCGTCGCGCCGGCGGTGGTGGCAGCAGCAAATGGCACCAGGTGGCCGTTTCGGTCACCTGGTTCCAAGGGAGGCTAGATCTGGCTACCTCCGCTGGAAACCTTGGCCGAAAACAGCAGTTGGGGCCAAAGCCAGCCATCTCTAACCGTTTCCGACCCTTTTTTTACCGGAGGAGGCCAGATCTGGCCACCTCCGCCAAAAGACGAGGCGGCCAGATCTGGCCGCCTCCGTCGATTCCGGAGGCCAGATCTGGCCTCTCTTGGATCCAGGTAGTCGGAACGGCCACCTGGTGCCATTTGATGCGGCCACCGCCGCGGCGCGGCGGCGGTGGCTGGCTTTTATTTTTTAAAATTTAAGTTTTTTTTATAATTTGATAAAATTTTTAAATTTTTTTATAAATTTTAATATATTTTTTTATATATATAAATATTATTTTATATTTTTATAAATTTTAACTGTAAAATGATAAATTTGCTCATTGACTCACTGTTGACTGTTAGATTTAACAGTCAATGGATGAGACTTCGGGTTTTTTAAACTTAGCGAGTGGGACTTTGTCCCTACCTCAAACTATGGGTGGGAAAATGTCCTTTGGCCTTTTTATTATTAAATTTGAAAATATTAAATTTCACCTAAAAGTTAATAGAACTAATTTTGGTTTCATATGGGAGTAGTTTTATGATTGTGCTAGTTAAGATAATGTTACGTATTATTATTTATTATATTAAATACCTTTATTTATTTAAATAAACCTGGGCGATTTAACTGAGAAATTGTGTGGAAAAGGACTGTTGGGTTTTCAAAAGGCCAAATGATTTGCCCCGCCCAAGTTTTTTCTAAATGATAAAATTTTAGTTATTAACTTTTAAAAAAAATTATTTATTGATCAAAACTAATCGTTAAATTTAATTGATTAAAAAGATATTTTTATTTTTTTAAAATAAAAAATTTAAAAATAATATAATTAAATTTATAAAAATAATTAAAATATAAAATATTTTTAATATTATTCATTTCTTTAATAGAGTATTTTGGTTATTTTATTAAAAATATTAATAAATTTTCAGAGAGACTTTGTTATTTAAAGAAAACCCAACAACATATTTTCACCCAAAGTTTTTTTAAATGTTTGTCACCCATAAAGTTTTAAAAAGTCAATTATCCACCTATTGACTAGCGATGACCGCAGTTAATATAATTAGGTGGCCGAAAACAGTTACATGTTCCATTGACAGTTGAATCTAGCCACCTCGAAGGGGGAGGCGCCCAAATATCTGATGGAGATGGTCCAATCTGAACACCTCCATTAAATATTTAGTGGTCAGATCTGGTCATCTCCTCTATTCAGGCGATTAAATCCGACCGTCAATAGAATTAGGTGGTCATTTACAAGCACCTGATTATTCTAAAGGTGGCCACTGTCGTCGATGACGCTGTCAACGATGGTGATTGCTTTTTTTAAATTATATTTTTTATATTTTTATTAATATCTTAATATTATTTATATTAAATTTTATTTTAATATTATTTATTTGTGTGTAGAGTATTTTGGTCTTTTCAGAAGAAAAGAGTGGATACTTGGCTTTTTAAAACTTTATGGGTAACACTGTCATTTCAGGAAACCTTGGGTGGGACATTGTGGTTTGGCCTTTAAAGAAACCTTAGGTGGGATCAAAACCTAAAATCTCTCCTTTCTTCGTTTTTCCTTCACTTTCTCAATGTTAGAGCAAATATAAAAACGGTGCGTTTTTAGTTAAAAAATTTCAAAACCCAAATACCAGCTTTTTGTGAAGCTTTCACTTAAAAAAAAAAAAAAAAAAGAAAAGAAAAGGGATAAGTTTTCAATCCAGTGTTTATCAAAGAGAAGCTAGGCTTAGAAGTTTGCAATGCAACTATTCATACACTAGAACTTTATTGGTTTGCTGCTATTAATCGAAATGCAGAGATAAATGTTTAGTTTCTATTCAGTTAATTATGTTAATAGGTTGTTAATTTGTAATGCTTAGGTTAGTTTTTTTTTTAAATTAATTTGTTAACTTAGTTTGCTTGAAGACTTTGGAAATGCATAAAACCATGCGTGGGGACAAGTCCTTTGGCCGTTAATATATTATATTATATATATTTAAATATAATATATATTAAATTTTTAATTTTTTAATTTTTAATTTTAAAAATATTATAGTGACCGAACCGGAACCGGTCTAACCTAGTAAGTTGTTAAATGTTTCGCTACTCTATCTCCAGTTTTACGGTAACTTTCCAGGACCCTACGATCGATCGACCTTGATTGGCACCTGACGTGTCTTTATGTAGTTCGACCAAACTGACTCTAAAAGCAAAATCAACGGACAAAAAATTAATTAAATCTAAAAATCTAAAAATAAAAAAATAAAAAATCGCACGTTCACGATTGGGCGAGAAAGTTCTTCCTTCTCGAGAGTATAATTTCGATTCAAATTCGTAAATCTTAGCTGAAATCGGTTCCAGTTCTAGTTTTCCGTTGAAGAAATGATTTGGGGCATTGTTCGCCGGAAAATCACTTCGGTATCATTTTTTTCTTTCTATTTTTTTTTTTCAGTAAGAAAGAGGTGCTTAATTTATAGTAATAATTTATATTATCTTGAAATTAACAGACTCGGGTGATTGAACAAGCATGCTCAACGATTAGGCCAAGATGTTACTTGACTGCGCAGAAAGAGGTGCTGAAAATTTAATGTTATTTAATTAGTTGTTATTGATTTAATTTAGAATTGAATCTTGGATCTTAACTGTTTACTTCTGTTGAATTCTGTACAGGCTATAATTTCTTGCAAAGGTCTTGAGCATATTCAGAGTGCTAGCTGCCATATTTTTTCAGGTTTTCTAGTTTAAAGTAATTAAATGAAAATGATATATGACATATAGGTTTGTATTTGTTTTTTAATTATTGATACGCTCTTTTTCTTTTTGTGTGTAGGCATTTATGTTCCTTCTAAGCCAAGAAGGTAAAGCAGCACTGACATTGAGCCTCTCTAAATATATTTTTTTAATTATTAATAGTTCAGAGTTTCATTCAAATTCTAACCTACTAATGATTTGAAGGAAATGATAGGAAAACAATCTGCTTCAATTTTTAGTTTTCTATTTTGAAAAAAGTAATACTTCCATTTTTCTAGCAGGGAAGCTACTGAACTGATTCCGACTGGATCTTTTATCGGATTGAGGAGTAGATCATTCTCTTCAGACAATGGTACATTATATTAGTTGAATGCTTTTTTGGGTGACATCAGATTTTTTTAGTTGCAAATGCCACAGTTCTGATGGCAACATTTTCATGGATTGTAGGAGACCTCGTTGATGCTGTTGTTCCTTTCATGGGTGAATCCATCTCTGACGGAACTTTGGCTAAGTTTTTAAAGAGTAAGTTATCCAATTAGTTATCTTGTCTATGATTTTAATTGTTAATGGCTTGTCAAGGCCACTAAAAAAGGGACAACTAAAGGTTTTTTCGTCCGAGTAAATGTGTGAAGATTTGCTCACACACATACAAATACCATGCTTTTCGAAACTCATGCGATAACATTTTATGAGCAGAGCCTGGTGACAGAGTTGAAGCTGATGAGCCAATTGCTCAGATTGAAACGGATAAGGTATTTTTTTGACAGCATATACTTGTAGACCTTGAAAATGTGAACTACTGCAAATGCTGGCTGGTAAGAGAAAATATTCAACAAGATTGATTTGTTTATTTTACTGCCAGGTGACCATTGACATCGTGAGTCCTGGAGCTGGCACTATTCAAAAGGTAATAGTTCAGTGCAGGATAATGATGAACTGTTGAAGACCATGACTGGTCTTATATCTAACTCTTTGAAATTGAATTGAGTTCCGTTATGCTGAATGCCTTTTCAATTTATCTTCACTCTGCTTGGTAGTAGCTTGTAGCCAAGGAAGGTGAAACTGTGGAGCCTGGTACAAAGATTGCTGTCATTTCAAAATCAGGTGAAGGTGCAACACAAGCTTCTCCAGTAGAGAAGGCAGAATCCCAACCCTCACCAGCTGAAGAAAAGGAGGCTGTGGAAAAGAAAATTCCTAAAGCAGAAGCTGCCCCTCTTATAAAGGATAAAGCCCCCCCTCCACCACAATCCAGTGCTAAAAAACCTTCTTCATCACCTTCAAAACCTATGGCTACAGAACCCCAACTTCCTCCAAAGGACAGGGAGAGACGGGTAAGTCTTAGATTTTATGTTATGTATGATAGGAAACATGTACTGATTTCTTTATACATGCTTTCTTCCTGGTATATGAATTTGTAATATAGTGCATTAATTTCTTAATCCTAGGTTCCTATGACAAGACTCAGAAAAAGGGTTGCTACTCGCTTAAAAGATTCTCAAAATACATTTGCAATGCTTACCACATTTAATGAAGTTGATATGTAAGTTCATATTAATTCATCTTGTTTGATGTAGATGTGGCTTACTTCCACTTATTTAAATAAAAGTTTTCTTGATTTTTATACTGCCTTTGTGTTCTAAATTTCAGCATTTTTAATGCTTTTAATAGTCATGAATAATCTGTAATCAGCATCTTGCATATGGATTAAATAACTGTCAAGTTATGACAAAATTGATATTATTTTTTCCATTAATTGCATTTTATATCTTAGGCTTTGCCTTGCATGCTATTTTATTTCTTGACACTCAATATTATTGTCATTCCCTTCTCAATTAAATGAGAGGGGTTCTAGAGTAATAAACAAGATAATTTTGCTCTCAATAGATACTCCTGTATTGTTTTTTCTAAGTTTGATGAAAGCATGATACAACTCTCCACTCCCGTATCCTTTTTAATATGCTCTATCATACAGGACTAACCTTATGAAGCTCCGATCAGATTACAAGGATGCCTTTGTTGAAAAGCATGGAGTGAAATTGGGATTTATGTCAGGTTTTGTCAAAGTATGTGCCATGTGTTGTGCAAAAGTGTCACCCTTTGGTTTTGGACTATGTAAATATTTAAGATGTTTATATTTACTTTTTCTTTTGCTGGGTGTGGGGGTTAATTGTTTGTTTTAGGCTGCAGTTAGTGCACTTCAGCATCAGCCGGTTGTTAATGCGGTCATAGACGGTGATGATATCATATACAGAGATTACATTGATATCAGCATTGCTGTTGGGACTCCAAAGGTATGTCAGTACTTCATTTAATTGTTCACACTATCAGATTGTGGTTTGAAATTTGAAACTTAAAATTTGAAATTTTGAAATTTGTGGCTTATTTTTAATTAGTTTAAAGAGATGCTGAAAAGAAATAAATAGCCTTGACTACTACATAAACTACTTATAATTGATCAGTTAGACCTTCATTATATCTACAGTAGTTGCATTGCTGGTGATAGTAGTTATCCTTGAGGGGTAGGAGAGGACAGTACAATACCCAATTTTTTAAAATAAAAAGGATTTATGATCTTGTTGAGATAGAAGTACTGAAACATTGTCCAATAGCTGGAAATTTCAACTTAATAAAACCAAAAGTCGTGGGTCATTGTAAAGCATCTTTCTTGTTTACAATGAGATAAAACTGATATCGTAGGCTGTTTCTACATAGTCATTATTAATAAAGTGTAACCTTCTACTGGTTATATATGTTCACCATAGCAACACAAATTGTAGTTCCCTATTCCATCAATTTTTGTCTACAGTTTTAACTAACCGTAAAAAAAATATATATGTTTCTTGACTAAGGGTCTTGTTGTTCCTGTTATCCGGAATGCTGGTGCTATGAACTTTGCTGAGATTGAGAAGGAGATCAATACTCTAGCTAAGAAGGCTAATGATGGATCCATTTCAATTGATGAGATGGCTGGAGGCACATTCACAATATCCAACGGCGGTGTCTATGGAAGCCTTTTGAGCACACCAATCATCAATCCTCCGCAGGTGTGCCCAGGCCTCTATTTTATGACTGACTATATTTTTTTTACAATTTCCCCATTATTCTATGTAAAAGGTTATATTCAAAAAAATTGGCTACACCTTAATTCATATAATTCTACAATGAATATAGATGGAGAATCTCACAAATTTTAATTTTGGCAGTCGGCGATATTGGGCATGCACTCTATCGTAAGCCGGCCTATGGTTGTTGGAGGAGTTATTCTGGCAAGGCCAATGATGTATATTGCGTTGACATATGATCATCGACTGATTGATGGTAGGGAGGCCGTGTTTTTTTTACGACGAATCAAAGATGTAGTGGAGGATCCACGCAGGCTCCTCCTTGACGTATGAACAACTCTTTTCACATCTCACCACCACTACATTAGATTTGGCATAAATATGTTTTATACCCTACACTTTTGCTAGAAATAAATCTCCAGTAAGTTTCTCATGTGGGGAACCCACAAAAATAGAATTCTACATTCGATTCAAGCTAATGTTAAAGCCAGCCAAAATTTCTATTACACATCGCAAGGCTGAATTCTCAGCACATATTCATCGCAAGGAGAGGCTTTATTTACACACTAGAATGTTAAAAATCCGAAAAATTTGTGTGGGTATATATATATATACACACACATTATGTCACAAACAGAAATCTCATGTCTGCCTCTGTCAGTTTCCCCAAAGCATCTGCACTGCCGCCTACAGTCCTATGAAAAGCGATAAAAAATTGTGAACAACCAGATTGCAGCATGGCTCAGACCTATTATTCACAAAAATCAATGGCAGATAAAACGTGCTTACCCTTCGAACACTAGTTCCTTCTTCTCTTGCAGTTTCAAAACCCTCTCCTCAATTGTGTTTTCAATCACAAATCTCACAATCCTACAAGTTAAGACAACGTTACTCTCTGTACAGAATGAAGAAATGTAGCTTATGTTCTCACAGATCTTGTGACATCAAAACACCACAAGCCATAAAGAGCCCCACCTGATTGGCTTGTACTGCCCTATCCGGTGGATTCTATCCTGAGCTTGTCGCTCCACAGCTGGGTTCCACCAAGGATCCATCAGAAAAACCTAGACAGGAACAAAACATGAAGCCAGTATTTAGAACAATACACCAAAAGCCTTAAAATCAGAGCTGCTTCCCTGGGTTCAGTTCCCCTGAAAAGTTTCTAGCACAAAATTTGGCAAGAATTAACTAACCCTACGAGAAAATAAAAAGGACACAGTACTGAAAGAGATATTCAGAATCAAGCATGGTGAAAAAGTGTATTGAATGAGTTAGACTGCTCACATGTGATGCAACTGTAAGATTGAGTGCAACACCTCCAGCTTTCAAGCTCATGAGAAATATCCTGCAATCAGGATCTTCTGTAAATTTCTTGATCACAGCATCCCTGGCATCTATAGACATACTTCCCACTAATTGAACACAGCCTATGCCAGACTGCAGATAGGTTATTATTAGTACTGACATCTTTTCCAAATGCAAACAGGAAACTCCAATTTTGGCAGTTACTCTACCTTATGAAGAGAGTAATTTATGAGATCTAAGAATGACGTGAATTGGCTGAAAACAATTCCTTTTGCAGAACCATCCCTTTCAACCATGAATCTAATTTCTTCTCTCTACAGCAACGGAAATCCAGTCGGAAATGGGTAAAATGACAGAAAATAGTAACAGGTTGTACATACCCAAAAATATTGAAACAAATGAGCAAGACAATCATAAGATCAATGTTTTATCTATATAACATTCTTCTTTTGTTTTTATCTTCCAAAAGTGAGCTTTGTGGAGAAGGTAATTTATGATAATAATTGACAAACTTGTGATATGAACATAATCTTATCAATCAAAATAAGGTTCAGTCATCATCAGCTAGTATCCTAGGTAAGTCCAACTGCATAAATCATCTAAACAGATATTTTTTACCTCCGACTTTTTTCTAAGGCCACTTCTCATCACTTTCTATGTTCAGATTTCAGCTCCCAATAGCTTCTATACTGATACGAATTTAGCATCCATAAGTAGCTTACATATATTTTCAGATAAAGAAATTTAAAGGAATTGAGAATTAGATTAGTTAACACATTCACAGAGACAATTCATGCCATAGTCACACTGATGAAAGCAAAAACAGAGCCTTGAAACTCCATGATGATAATCATAAGAATGAAACTGATGCATTAACAGTTACATGTGTTGTTTTCTGATCCCAAAACCAATGCTCCTATGTGCCATGCTACAGACAGAGGAAGCTAAAGGATGCCACTTAACTACTGAGCATTAAACAACATGGATTTTTGTTTAAACATATTTATATAAAGTGGAAAAACAGTGAGAGAACTCACAGTTTCAAGTAACACTTACCAAAGCCTCTATTTTTGTGCTTGTCTGAAAATCTTCAAGTTGAATTCTGTTTAGAATGCTTGAGGACTTAAACCCCTTAATTGTTGTTTTACCAGTAGAAGCTCCAGCATTCTCATGGGTAACAAAATCAACAGTAAGCGGAATAGAACATGTGGGGCACTTTGTTCTGAACTTTGAAGCAGAAGAATCAAACAAACAAGCTTTACAAAAGGCATGTGCACAACTGGTAACCTGCACAATAAGATAAAAGTTGGCTCAGGTTTAAAGGAAACAAAATCAAGGACTCCCTAAAGGCAAGTGTATTTTGCATTTGAAAAATTACAGTATTATTATAGTTGTAAAATTCACCAAACAACACAGGTAGCATAACAGTAAATTTATAAGTTAAAGCCAAGACAATAAATGACTAAGATAATTCCTAGTCACTTGCATGTACATTTGACCTTATTATGATAAAAATAAGCACATATCTCTTCAATTAACTAAATTTTTCATCAGGGCTAAAAGGATAAACGTTAGAAATGACCACCTTTATTGCAAACCTATACAAAAAGAGATAGGCAACCAAAAAAGTAGACATAAGTAAAAAAATAAAAATAAAAAGGATAAAGTAAGATATAATTAAAAAATGATAACTCACCACAGGATCATCAGCCAAATCATGGCAAACACCACATATTTTTTTAACAGGTTCAGTATCAGCCTCGCTTCCACCTTTCAGTGTAGCAGTTTGAGAATATACCACAAGGTAAGGATGATCAACTGCCTACAAATTCACACATAAAGACATAAGAAGCATCCTCAAGAATGCACAAATGCACATAAATATAACACAAATTTCTTGTAACTTACAGGAAAAAAAACTGAATTATCATAAAACTACAGTATTATCCTAAATTCCTACCTGTGAATTTCCATGTGTGTGTGTATAAAACTAATTCCATACAGTTCTCAGCCAGGTACAGCGTAAATTGGACAAATCAGAAGGCAAAATTCTATGACAAGTAATTAACAGAGAATAATCATTCACCTGTCGCAATCGTGTAAGGAGGTCAAATATATGAGCATAGTTATTCATCACAGTACCTGCTTGTACATATCTGAATAGGAAAAGCATAAACTTTAATTCATTCAAATTTTATGAAAATTGAAAATAATTTGTCAAAAATTAAAATTGACAAAGATTCAGTTAATTCAAAAGAGCTCAAGAAAGTTATATTTGTCAATCAACGAAATGCAATTTTGACAAATGCAATGTAGGATGGAAGGGGGTAGCATACGTGTTAAATTGTGCCTGGCTTTCACTATATAACGACTCATAATAATCCGCTTCTCTAATATCCAGACTATCCCGCCTCAATGAAACCTACAAGACAAAAACATTTAAGTAAAAAGAATGTCAAAACATTTAGAATAGAGTAACAGAAACACATCTCATGATCAGGAAGGAGAACTTACAACTCTAGGAGGAAGAGCAAGATCAGCAGCTCTGCCTTTTTTAGTTCGTCTTAGAACTATGTTTTTCAAAATTTTATGCTTTAGCAATATCATAGCTCGTTTTCCTTTGTCAAGATTTCCATGTGCTTGCACTGGAGTGGCTACATACTGACAAGGATGATACATTAAAAAATATTTACCCCTAAAAATATTCTGAAAACTATAACAACAAACCAAATCAAGGAAGAACTATAAAACTCACTCGATTCCACCAACAAAAATGCCTCACAGAACTATGAGGGCAGTTTCGGCATTCTGCTGAACTGTAAAAGTCATCAGGAACAAATGATGTAAATAACTATCCGAGAAACTATTAAATGATTCTGCCAAAACTAGTCCTACAAAAGTCAAATGGGGAGACAAGAAGAAGCAATGGAAAATGAAATTGAAGTAGAACTGTGGATTAAACATAGAATCAAGTGGATTTATCAAATGTTGTATAAACAAACTACAAAATTTAAACAACATATTCAGCTGTTTCCTTGCTGGCCGATACAGAGAAAAATAAAGAAAACTTGTAATTTGAATAGGATTTCAGGATAGAATACTTGAGAATGAGAATAGTAAATCCAAATGCAAAATATAAGAGAGGTCAAATAGAGGCAAAAATGCCTCCAAAAATTCCCATGTTACAAAGGTTACAATACAAGAAGAATGAAATAAGGTCAATAAGCAATTGATGGACTTCTTAAAGAACTAAAAAAATTAAATCCATCCCAAAGATGAGCTGTCACCTCATAGAAAATTTATTGTAGTGTAATTGCTAATTAAGAAAAACAAATCTAGTGGAAGGAATTATAATCAAATCTCCAATATTCCTAGCAACTAGAAGTATAGCACAAATAAGTCATTTACAATTTTACATCCAATTCACATATTACAAACAAACAATGGTAAGCAACAAGGTCATCAGAAAAAGCACACAGCTATTTAAAATCTTGAAATGCAAACCAACCTGTAATCAAGAACCCTGCAGTCACAATCCTTGCACAAGTAATATGAGTATGGGATTATTTGTAAGAAGCGAACCTGTTGGAAATGCAATTACAATCTTTAAGCTTGAAGGGATGAGTTACTTTATTGACTTTATTGGTTTTTAATTTACAAAGTAATCTTACCAAAGAGTAAAGTTCCCCAACACGGTTCTGAAGAGGAGTGCCGCTTAAAGCCCATTTGTACGAAGACTCTAAAGCAAGAACGGCTTTTGCAGTATTACTGCGTCTATCTTTTATATAATGAGCCTAAATTTGAAAAGAAGAAACTATAAATATTATTGGAAAGATCAATAGTGTACCATACTTTCTTAACATAAAAAGACAAGAAGACTTAAGCAACGAAGTGTAGAGGAGAAGGAACATAAAGCAATAAAGACTTCATTCATGATCTTTGAAGCTAACTCTTACTTATGAAGTACCAATCCAAACAGTCAAGACTTCTTCTTTTAATTTAATGGTGTTCTCAAAGTAAATTAAACAGTAAGATTTATACTTGAGAGGAGATATAATGAGAGAAGATGACAAGTAAACACATTGAGGCATATAGCAAAGTAAGTCTTGTTTGAATTAACAAAATTATATCAATTGCAGCAAGTTCACACTAAACACATGCTCATGTGAACTTACCTCATCCAAAATGATTCGCACCCACTTCACAGAGTGCAAAAGGGACCTTCCTCTCGACAAGTTATTTACACCTGATGAAGAATCCTTATCCTGTGTGCTCTTTCCTTCAGCAGATTGCATATGTAGATTCAACATACATTTTGAAGCTTTCGTCTTTTTCTTCTCCTGTTTAGACTGCTTAGTAGTTCTCACAGCATTGGGCCCACAAAAATATTTCAGATGAATAACGAGCTTCTTCTGATAAAAAGGCTTCCCACAGTATAGGCATTTCTGCTTGGGTGGCATCATATACTTCCTGTACTCAGCTTCAACAGTGTTGTATGTTGTTATGACAAAATCATATTCCAGGAATTGCTTAGCACTCTTCTCTCTGTTGGATCCGTGATAGACCAGCACTTTGGTGCTTCCTATTGATGTAAACCTATTGATCTCAGATTCCCACTGTCTCACTGCAACCACAGGGCAAATTACAAGGGTGCATTTAACTCCAGGAAGAATGGCTGATGAATCAGACGGTCCTTCAGGTTCACCTATTGTCTGAAAAAATTTTCGCTTGGCAAGGACAAGGGCTATTGCTTGAATAGTCTTCCCCATTCCCATCTCATCTGCAAGGATTCCCCCTCTGACAGTAGATTCTTCCTGTTTTAAAGCCCAGGCCAACCATTCCTTCTGATACCTCAGCAGTGGCATGACCAAATCCGGTGGCTCATCAGCAGTCTCACTTATTATCGCATTCTGCTGATCCAAATCAACATCAATCATTTGATGCTCGTCAATCCATCTTTCATGCTCTTCTTCCCAAATTTCCCACAACAAAGTTGGATGTTTCTTCCTCCTTTTTCTCTTTCCTGGAGTTTTCTTCTTCCGATTCAAACCATTTCCATCCCCTTTTCCTTGAGTTTCTTGTATCTTATTATTCCCTTGATTCGAATGTTCAGCCTCCTCACTACTTTCTGCTGCGACAGCACAGTTTTGTCTTTGAACATGGTCAAAAAACTCTAATCCTTCACCTACATGCATACCCAAAGTTGGTCACAATACAATCCACAGCTAGAATCAACTATAACATCTTGTTCACATGCCCCACTTGTTTCTATGGATAATAACCCTTTAAAAAGCATTTCCAAATTATTGCACTCCTATTCCATCATAAATATTCCATTGAATACAGGAAATATAGTCCACTTAGTATTTACCACAAAACATGAGCAGTTGTACTGAAATCATTCAACTAAAATTCCAACTATAACAGTGAAACATTTTACTAATAACAAATGAAAGGGTAACAGAAAAAACTTACTTTCATCACTTGACTTGCTAAGATCAGAATCTGAAGAAGGCACATAAATCTCATCATCATAAAAAGCACGTGACTTAGTCAGGTAATCTTTCTTAAGATTCTTTACTCGTCTACCCCCTGCTTCATTATTAGAGATCAATATTAATGGATACCAGAACAAAACCTCTTTGGGTTAAACAAATCAAGCACATTCTTACCATTTGTTTCTGCTCCAAAAACCAAACAGAATTTACCAAAATAGTAAAAAAAAATATATACTTCAGATTTAATACCATAGCACAACTTAAGAAAGAAAATGCACAGACAAATTCTATAATTATCAAGTGTTAGTGGTAGAAGAAGTACTAACAACAACAACAACAACAATAAATAATAATAATAATAATAATAATAATAATAATTAATATATGCTAGCAACACAAACAATTAGCCAATAACTCCATAATTAACATCACTGTAGATCTCAAATTAAAACCTGGAACCAGAATATCAAGTCTTCTCTTCTCACTCTTGGATCTCTTCTTGAGATGCAGTCCCATCATATCAAATTCAATTTCCTCCTTGCTAAGCACAGGGGAGAAGGAAGGCCTCTTTTCCTCCTTTTCTGTAGTTGCACCAACATCACCTTCTGTTGCAACTATGTTCTGATCCCTTGCTTCCACAACTATGACATCTGAATCACTATTGGCTCTATCCTGGGAAATGGTTAAGTTTTCCTGGTTTTTATCATCTTCCTGGTTTTGCTCATTTCCTACATCAAAATCGAAGATTTGTATAAACAGGAGAATCACTTTAGACACAATCTTGTAATGTTACAGGAGACAGCAATACTCATTAATGTGGAAAATGAGAATTGTAATGTGCAATCTCACATAGATAGAAATCAACAGTACCAACTGGTACACAATGTAAAAACAGCGAGAAGGAATAAGTTATTGATACCAGTCACATGCCTAAGCTGACCCAATAATAGTAACAATCAATACCATGCCATGAACTTTTACTTCTCTTCTTTTTATTGGAAACCATTAGTAATGGCAAAATGAACAGTTGAGAAACAGGTGTCAACTGCAGGAGTGCCAGATCTCAAAAATAAATAAATAAAAACCTTTATAATCAGTGTATGACAGCCAACAGAGCCCCGACAAAGCAGTACATATAAACTCAAGACCCTTATGCAGTTACGAAAATTTATTAATAAGATGCCTTGGATCCCATGTCATGAGCCTACTATCAACTACACAAATACAAAACCATCAATGATTCACAAAAACCACAAGCATTCGGTTCCTACAACTTTCCGCCCTACTAAGAAACCAAAATTCAACTGAAAAAAGTTCGATAACCATTCAAATGAAAAAGAGTCAATCGTAATTTCACATTTTTGATCAACCAGTTAAAATGACAACTTCTGGCGTGCCAAGCAATCCACAATAACAGCGACCAAACAGCGCTGATTCTCAGAATGAAAACAAAAACATGGAAAAAAAAAAAAACCTAGAAATCCCTGCGTTCCGAGAATTAGAAAACTGAGGGTTCAAGAACTAAATTGATTTCTTCCCACACATTCTTTCAGGAACCAAAGAAAAAGTCAAAAAGTACAGAGAAATGATGTTAGAAAGTTACCGCGGGAAGATGATTCACCAATTCGTCGACGGGAACGAAGCTTCATGGGAGATTAGGGTTGGGAATCAGAGGATTTTTTCTTTGTTTTTAAAACAAAAAAATGAGTAAGGAAAGGACGCGTTTGGACGGTTAGTCAAAGAATTGACATGACTAGTGTATGAACGTGTGCTTATGAGTGAGTGACGATTGGCAGGCGGAAGAGTGTCACCTAAATCCCACCACTAATTTTTACTGTGTATTACACGGTAATTTTTATTTGCCGCCGTATAAATTTGACTGTAATATCACTATAAAGTTGATAACCGGCGGTAAATAAGTTGAATAATAATAATATTTAGGCATTTACAACACAAAAACAATACTAAGGAGATGACAATTTATACAAATTGCATCTAATAATTAGTTACATTATTTACACAAAAATCAACCCAAAATATGGGTAGTAATATTTTCGTCTAAAAACAATGAGGAGAACAAGCCTTTGTAATAGTCTGAGGGTATAACTGTCTTTTTAGATTATGAATATAAAGGTAAAAGAGAGATTTTCTTAATAAGAAAGAGTTTTGAGAGGGTTCAGAGATAGAAGAATCTTTTAGAGGTCTTTTATGGCTTGTACATGGATATTCTTGAGAAATATTCCGTGTATACCGCAAAAGTGGGTGGAAATTGAGACTTTCCATTGCGCACACGACTGTGTGTTTTGCCTTTTAGCCATATATTGTTTTATTTTTCAGTTCGCATAGTTTTCAGCTTTTCCATATTTCATTTTCTTCTTCTTCCCTCAACTCTAGTGAACCCTAGGGTGATTAAAAAAGATCCTCCAGTAGTTCAATTCCAGATTAGAGATCCAGAAGCTTCCAAAGAGAGAGGTCCAGCCTCTATGGCGAGAGGTAAGTGTTTCGTTATCTCTTTCACTGTATTCATAGCATGTTTTGTTGTTTTGAGCTTGTGAGAATTATTGTGTGCTTGTTTGAGATGTTATCAACATGCTTAAGCTTTGAAATTATGATTTAATGGATGATTAAGTGGTGAATTCCATGTTTATATGTGTATACTCTTATATACATGAGTTATATGCTTTATTTATGATGTATGGCGTAATTGAGATAATGATATGATGATTTATGCATGCTAGCAACAATATTGAATGTGTATGTTTGTTGGATTGAAGTGTGGAAGT
This sequence comes from Anacardium occidentale, assembly GCA_026122585.1. NCBI lineage: Eukaryota > Viridiplantae > Streptophyta > Magnoliopsida > Sapindales > Anacardiaceae > Anacardium > Anacardium occidentale. The sequence continues at coordinate 263,516 of JAJEJH010000012.1, read as the reverse complement.
GTTTAGAGTGGGATTTTTGGGTTTCCAAACACTTTCTGTAGAATCTGGGTTAAGCACATGCCCGTGTACCCAAGGATGCATGCATGTGTGGCCCCATTTTTGTATGAACATGACCTTGCGTGTTGCCCGTGTGCATATGAAAATCCAAACACACGTCCGTGTACCCGAGTGCACATGCCTGTGTGTCCATTCCCAATTCTGCACGCCCGTGTAGGCAAGACACGAGAGTGTTGTGAGGCTGTTACACGTCTGTACAGTGTGAGACACGGTCTTGTGCCTTGTATGCACACCCGCGTGGTCAACCAAGTTTTGATAAATGATTTTAGAAGCTAGCACGCCCAATGACATGAGTTGCACACTGTCCCGTGTATCTTGGCACACGCCCATGCACCTAGAGACACATACTCGTGCACCTTAAGAAAAGCAGAAAAAAGAATTTAAAAGACAAACTAAGCCACTCTAAGCCATTTTCAAACATACAAAACTCAGTAATAAGATGATAAAACAACATATCATGCATGATTATCAGCATTGAGCACGACATGCCATATCAGATGATTTCATAAGCGAATCTAAGGATTCAATAGTATGATTTTAAAGTATAATTATATGATGTTTCGGACATCAGTTAGAGGTGAGTATGAAGGGACACATGTGAGTTCACACACCCATTAGAGAGGAAAACCAGCATCCGTTAGAGAGGACATGGTCATTGACCAAGTTCGTTAGAGAGATTGTTAGTTGTGCATTAGTTTCAATAGGATTTGAGCTTATACGGCTAGGGTGTTGAATCCCTGCATTCATCAGTCTGGCTAGCATAGCAGATATTTTCAAATACAATACTTTTTGATACAGTTTTCAGCTTATACTATATATATATATTCAGGATCTTCAAATTATAGCTTTTATTATCAGAAAAAGTTTTTAGAAAAGAAAATTTTTTAGAAAATCAGGTCCAAGGGCAAGTTTTATAGCTTTTCAGCATATACATGATATCAGTATATACATTTTATGTCATGTACAATATCTCATGAGAAACAGAGTAGAATAAGACAAAAACTAAGAAAACAGTAAAGCAAATTTTCTACGTGACTCGTCACGAAGCCAACTAAGTATAGGATCTACAAGTATTTGAGTTTGGAAACATTTGCTGAGTGACCTTGTCACTCACCCCTTCTTCCTTGTTTCATTTTTACAGGCCAGTGATTAGAGAGGACTGAGCAGGAGCGAGACAGCTGTGAGATTATGGGATATGACTCGGCAACAGATAACATGTTTGACTCACATGCTTTTACTTATTTTCTCATGTATATATGTGTGTATTATACTTTAGTATACACTATATGAGTAGTATGTTTTATATATGAGTAGAATAGGGTTTTTACGCATATATCTCAGTATTTTTAATTTACTATCACAGTAAATTATATTGACAGCTTTCTTTTATAAAGAAATTTCAAATTCAGCAGCAGCAGTTCTTTTACTGTAAAGGTTCTCATCTCAGGTATATTTTATTCAGTATCTATAGTATATTTCTGCAGTGCACAGTGACTTGGGGCGGGGGTCGCTACAGTCTTAACAATATCATTTGTATCCATTAATCTTTTCAACACGTCATATTCAGTCTTTGACAATCTCAGTATGACATTCAATCTCCTCAACTATGAAGACATCAATCGCTTATCAATGAAGGAATCTTTTTAGGCGTGCAACCAATAACTTGCATTATGAAGACATCATTTCTCAACAAGTAGAACATAACTCGCAAGGGGTAGATTAAGGCGTTAATATTTAACATATAGATTATAATTTACATCGTTAAGGTGTCATCTCTCACAATATAAAATATAACTCACATCAAACAAGATGTAAATGTTTAATATATAAATAATACATCATTTTATCGGAGGAGTCGATCCTTGATGTATAGATCATTGTTGTACTCTTAGTCGATTTTGCCATCAACTATGGTAAAAAATGGTTAGTCTTAACTCTACCAATTGTTTCCATCTAAACTTTTTTATCAATACACACAAACTCTTTCTGTCTAACATCATTTGCTCATATAAACTTTGCACTATCCTTTATTTTATCAATAATAGCTCTTATTACACCCATGCCATCCTTTACAAAAAGGATGTATGCAAAATTATTTATTCAACTTCATGCATGTGTCATTAGCAGAGACATTGTTCGACAGTGATATTATGCACTTACAAAATTTAAACTAAACAAATGCAAATAATTATGAAGTATAAACAATAAAATAGTAAAGGCAATAATAAAGTTATCTTTATTTTGTATTTCCCATGTTGTGAAATAGTTGCACAACGCCACTACAATATTTCTCTAAGTTTTAAGGGTGACATATGTACAAAGTTTATTATTTGCTTTTGTAATTAAAGTTATTCGATAGAGTTGGTCAAACTCTTTTTTTATTTTTCTTGCTTCCACTTGTACAACCTGTTCACAATTGATCTTTGCTTGTTTATGACCAATTTTTTTATACAGTGGTTGTAAGATAGAATAGAAAAAATTGAACACCAGATTTTTAACTATATTGAAAGATAACTCAGTCACCAAAAACAAATGTGCGAGTGTCTCTTTAACGTGCAAACATAAAATTTATGGATTATTTAATATTGTAATATATTAATTATGAGAAAATATTACTAACAACCAAGTAATGAAATTGATGACCTTGTTGTACTCATATTTCCTGCTTATCTTAATAAGCGATCAACTTGTTATGAATTCGCTTATATAAGATTCAACTAGCTTAAACTCCAACATTATTTGGCCCTTGGGGAGAATCTCTTTTTCTAATACCTTCTTTGTCTCAAGACATTGTTTTATATGTCTTGTAAGGTGTATAGTTGTATGAGTTGTTTGAAGCTTTAATTTTTTTCTCGCAAAACTTACACACTGCATACCATGTATCTCCAAGGGTAATAATTTTCTCTTCGGGAAAATATTTTCATACTATCAATGTCTTCCATTTTTAACTTGGCAGGATAACCGGGGTGGGGGGGAGGAGGGAGATTTCTCTAGCTTCCTCGACAACCTCTTGTTCTTCACCACTGACATCTTCATGAAACAAGTCAAAGTTTTCAACAATTGTTATGTCCATTAGATGTCATCAATTTGATCATGATCAGTCAGTTTTGATTAAGATTGAGGCTTCTCGCTCGTTATTTCTTTTCCTTTTGTTGTTAATCAAAATAGAAAACTAGAGTATGTAGTTATAATTCCAAAAGGCTAATTTCATTGTGGAATCTTAGTTTTCTATGTGTTGAATTTTTTTATTACTGTTATTGGCTCCTTCTCTCCATTTGTTATTCTCAAATGCTTTGCTGAATAGTGAAACTTGCTGATGCCACCAGAGCAGGCTTCTCAAGGTGCATTTAAGGACTCATTATCTAGATGGTTATTGGTGATCATCAGGTTATACCCATAGCATCATTTGATTCCTTTGTATGAAAACTACAGCATAACTCACTGAACTACGGTGTTTTCTTCAGATTAGGTAAATGCTGCATAATTTTGTTCAGTCACCTACTACTTTTAAGTTTTGCTTTCAAATGATCCAGTGCTATTCAAATGCCAGGACCATTATGCTCTTATTATAGATTACTGAGAGTAAGAACTAAGGGAGTTGTGTGCCTCATTGACCTGCATTTATATAACAATACCGTTAACACAATCATCGGCCCCTTAACTCATTACATCTACACTTTCAGAATGTCCAGAAGATAATAAAAACAGTGAAAAATTTTTAATTTAACAATACCTTCAATCAAAAAAACAAAAAGCTAGATTCCAAGTAGTTGCACTCAGTCACTCATCAGGGAGAAGAGCAGCAGAAGACAAAGTCGGAATGGATAGGCAGCTGTTGGCAACAACGGTGCACAAGAAAGAAGAACAACTCAAGTTAAAAGGTGAAATTTTTACTTACACTCAAACAAAATAGACAAAATGATGTTGTTTTATTAAGTTTAAATAAACTATTTAACCGTCAATGAACTATTCATTGATGGGTGTTCGTATTCAAACAAATATCACTACAGGAGGGGCGGTTTTTACCGGCGTTTTTCTGGACCTATAGCGGCGTTTATAAACGCCGGTAATATTTTTACCAGCGTTTGTACAAACGCCGGTATAGGACCCGTCGGTAAAGGTTTTACCGGCGTTTTAGTTAAACGCCGGTAAAACCTAAAACAAACGCCGCTAAAAGGGCATCAGCTTTGCCGGCGTTTTTTTTCGTGTTTTTACCGGCGTTTTATAAACGCCGGTAAAACCTCTTACATCCGCCAATATATTTCCCGCGGTTTTTTGGCGCGCGATATTGTGTCGGAGCACAACCCCTATAGCGGCGTTTTAAATTTTTTTCGCAGCAAATTTGCGGCGATTTGTAATTTCTTTTTTGCGGCGGTTTATGTTTATAGCGGCGTTTTTTCATACGTGTATAGCAGCGTTTTTCCTGTGCGTTTAGCGGCGATTTGTAATTTCTTTTTTGCGGCGGATTGAAATTTTTTTTCCGGCGTTTTTGCTATATAGTAACGTTTTTTATATGTTTATACAGCGTTTTTTTATACACTTTTTCGACGCAATTTTACCTGTTTCATAAACCATTTTCCCTGCTTATTGATTAAATTTTCTATTTATAATGAATATCATACAAAACACTATAAATAATTTGATAACAATACCGTTTAATAATATATACAAAAAAAACTAATAACATCATTAATAAAATATTGAATAAAAAATATTGTTTACATACAATTGTTAATTCTAATATTGTTTACATACACAATTCGAAAAAATACAAAGTTCTTATAATTAACCTTCTCTGGTGCCATCCAGCCTTTGAGTTCCTTGAGTGCCAATAGGATTGAACCTTTCAACATAACTACCTGCACAAATGCCAACCATCAATATAAGAAAATGGAAAATAACATTTTTCTTTTTGAACTTTTACTTGATAACTTTAATCTCCAGGCTTGACCTCCAAAATTAACTACCAACTTTACCACTGAACTAAGAAAGCTCCAGGTTTATCCAATGGCACATGACATAACAATAAAAGGAAATTACAAAGCAAACAAAACTAGTTAAAGTGTAACGACTCGAAGAAAATATATACTTCAAACATTTACAACATTTAGAAAATGTTATGCATCAATGTTTTTTGTTGCAAATTTTTCAATTCAGTGATCCTCTAGTTTATCACAATTACAAACATCCTGATTCCCAACCAACAATAGTGTAGCTTCTAAAGCCCTCAAACAAAACTTTCCTCTTTCTCCCCAGTTGCAATTTGTAATTTAGTCAATTGCTTGCTATCCTAGATATTTTTCTACAGTAGTTAGACATGAGTGTCAATTGATTAAACATGATAATTTTAAATCTGAAGTCCAAAACATAGAATTACCCAAAACCAATTTCTCAATGATTATAGTCGGTCACAAACTAATGACAGAAAATAAAATTTCTGATATGTGATGGAATAAAGAAGATTTATCAGCACAAAAATGTCAAAAAAATAAGGATATAGACAAGTTCCTTGAAAGAAAAAATCAAGTTCTAGTCTTAACCCTGACATATTTATTTCAATTTGAAGCACCATAACCATACCAAAGAGTTATATCTCATTAAACCATATAGATTTCAAACAACAATTAAAACCAACAACAAATAAAACAAACATCAAGTAATTTCAACACTTCATATCCACATACAAACCAACCCTCCAATCGGTTGGATTTCACCAATACGCATTTTTCGAACATAGAAAACAATTTACCAAATCGTAAATACAAACTTACTGGTCATCATCTGGAGAGTGCTGGTTACTAGATGGATGAGGTACCTACGACACATAAGTGAACAATTCATGGTTAATAATTTTCATATAATTATTTAATTTAAAAAAATGTGTTATCTGAACATATCCTGTAAACATTACCTCTCCACTAGGTGGCTCGTCATTTTGCTGTGATCGCAACCCCAATGATGAACAAATCATGGACATCTGAGATTCAAATGTGTTCTTCATACTACCAAGTGTTTCTTGCAGTGTTCTCACTTGGTCTTCCAAGACTCTTATTCTGTTGTCCGCCTCATTATTCACACTTGGAGGGCCGCCTGAGTGGTGAGATGCCGATGCCGATGCCGCTGTCGATGTTGATGTTGATGCTCTGTACATGCTGGGCGTTGGACCTAATCCTAATCCACGCACTCGACCATGTCTTTCTGGTCCCATCACTTGAGCGAATGCATTATCTTCCATTTCTGGAAGACTTGCATTTGACTCTTGGACAGAACTTTGTAACTCATTTATTTTCTCTTGGAGGAGTTCCTAAACCCATTACAAAAAACAACGTCTTATTACACGAAATTTATCACAACCACAAATAAAGTGACAGAAACTAAACTCACGATTGCGTGTTCAGAGTCCTGATCAATAGGTCGCCCATCTTTACGAGTCCGATGGGTGGCTATGAACACTTTGGCTCGTGACGGCTGTTCACCACTTGATGTCTGTTCCTCAAATGTAGAAAATTACAATTACAACAAAACCTAATCATATGGTTAACAATGAGTTCAAAAAAACTAACCATTTCATTCATTAATCGCGCTATACTCTTTGTTCCTCCAGTATGTGGCATTGTTTGAGCAGAACGAGTCCTTCTATTTGTTCCGCTACGTCTCTGAAACAAAGAAAATGTTTAATAAAGAGATACAATTCATCATTACGTAACAATACAAGAAAGAGCAAAAATTATATTACCCGCCCCTGCTCAGAATGCCACTGTGTTACGAGAGCCATCCACTGGTCTCGTGGAATTCGGTCCGGTTTATTGTTGACAAGGTCATCAATATTGGGATAACGTTCATAGTACTCTGCTTTTAGGTCATATTTATAGTCTTTCCATTTCTTACCCAGAGACTGTAACACCCATTTGTCTCCGTCTGGAGGGTATGAAAACCTTGCCTGGAAAAAAACATACAGTATTAATTCGTGTTATTAGGCCCGTAAGAAATAATGCGATAGTATGTGTAGACAATAATACAATCTTACCTTAACCAATTCAAGAATCCTTTCTTTTTCCGATGTCGGAATTCGCCTCCAATCTTGTATATTTAACGGGAGCAATTCACAATTCCTTGCTACCGTCCCCAGATAACTAGCCAAAGTACGAGCTTCGGGTCCTACTCCTTGGTGCATATCGTTAAACTGCACCGTTACCTTCTTACCCGGAGGCATATTCCAAACATCCGACATCAAAGTTGGTCCTCTTCGTCTTGATTCTGAGTCTTGACCTGCAACACATATGAGGAAAAATAACATATCAGTCAATGGCGCTTGATAACAAAATGTCATAACTATTAACTGTATGTTGTCTTTTACCAACTATGGTTGGGGTGCAGTCTTGCTGTTGACCTTATGGGTCAATGCTTTGTGAGGATTGCCCCTCGAGGACCATTCGTATATCTCTTTTCCTCGGCATTTTTTAGCTGTAATCTGCAAAACAAAAATTCTCATTATTTATAGATCCATATGTAAATAATTAAGAAAAACAAAAAAACGCATGTAAAAAGTTGCCTCATGTAGATAAAGAAATCAATAACACAGCAAAGATAACATTTGAGTTAACCTTAACCAACATTGTCATCATCATCCTGTAACTGTTGCTCAGTAAGCATATCAACGAAAATGCCATCAATATCACTCCTAACCAGCTCAAAATCATCAGTCTCTGTCTCTATCTGATTTGCTAAATGGAGAGTATTCCCTTCCTCGTCAGGGATATTCACATCAATGTTACCCCCATCAGATGCAACATCTCCTAAATCAAAGGTATCTCTAGGCCTTATGGGCAAAGGAACAACCCATTGTTTATCTCTTCGATCTTGGACAAAGATAACTTGTTGAGCCTGAGATGCAAACACAAAAGGTTCATCAAGTATATGATCACCAGTGTGAATTAGGTGAGCAAAACTTATTAGTGTAAATCCTTGTGCGTCTTGTGTTATCCCTCTACCGTGGGTAACATCAACCCAATCACATCTAAATAGTACAATCTTAAATTTATCGTAATAGTTGAGTTCAATAATATCAGTTAATGCACCATAGTAAGTCACATCGCCTAACACAGGCCTGGAGTCGCTACTACTGGCATAACTTTGGGTTTTGGCTACCACCATAACTCTACAATTTTGTGTACTCATGTCTTTCTCATATTCTTTCGTTCGAAATCTATACCCGTTATACAAATCAAAACATTTGAACCTCTTTGCAATATAGTTTGGACCACGCGCAAGGGCTTTTATTTCAGTAATGAGATGCTCATCGTCGTCAATGTCAATATCTTTTGCCTAAAAGCAACATAAGTATACAATTTGTTAATGGCCACTAATATACACATATATACAGAAATATATATAAAAAAGGACAAAACCCATTTACCTTTACGTTGAACCATTCATGAAAGGATTCGCTGTGTAAGCGGTCAATCTCATGTTGAGTTAGTCGTCGTCGACGATGCTGTCTTTTGATAGCGCTAACATGTTCTCTGTAATTTAGGGACAAATGAGTACAATATCATCACAATTTGAGTCGATATATTCATGGATATATAACTTACTCTCGGCACCTCCGGACTATATCTGAATCACAATTGAAAAGAACATAACGTTGTGCTTGAACCCACATATTTTCATCCATCATGAAACCCTGAACACTTCCAGATGGTTGCCCAACCTGGGGAAATAGGATTGACTTGGACCCAGGCGCATTAGTTGTGTCTTTTTGGCCTTGCGATGATTTGTCGTCATCTAGATATTGGGCACAAAATGCCAAACACTCAGAAGCAAGAAACGCTTCAGCAATCGAACCCTCTGGATGAGCTTTATTCCGGACAGTTAATTTTAAAGTGCCTAATAACCTGATGAATGACAGAGTGTGAGCTTACTTTCAAGAAATGACTATGAAGTATATTTATTTATAACATTTACCTTTCGATTGGATACATCCAGCGGTATTGCACTGGCCCGGCAAGTCTCGCTTCTGCAGCAAGATGAACAACCAAATGCACCATAATTGTGAAAAATGCAGGGGGAAAAATTTTTTCCATATTACAGAGTGTGAGCACAATCTTTCTTTCAAGTTGCTCGAGATCACGGATCCGAAGTGACTTAGCACACAAAGCCCGAAAGAAGTTTGACAGTTCAGTCAGAATAGAACTTACTTTCGTAGGCAATGCACCTCGTAATGCAAGTGGAAGAAGTTGTTGCATTAATACGTGACAATCATGAGTTTTTAAACCAGATAATTTGTGTTGTTTACGAACACATCGTGAAATGTTTGAGGCAAAACCATCCGGGAACTTAACTTGTTCCAACACTCCATAAAAAACTTTCCTCTCATGTGACGCCATCGTATAACAGGCCGGAGGTAAATAGGTTTTTCCTGAATCCCGCTGTTGAGGCAATAACTCTTTCCTTATGTTCATCTCTTGTAAGTCTCGGCGAGCATGAATGTTATCCTTTGACTTTTTATCAATATTGAGAATTGTATTTACCATATTGTCACAAACATTTTTCTCAATATGCATCACATCAAGGTTATGTCTTATTAAATGCGATTGCCAGTAAGGTAAGTGGAAGAAAATACTTTTTTTTTTCCATGTTTTTGGCTTGACCCCCGTAACTTCTTTATGCATCTTTCCGTACATGAACTTGATATTTTTCAACTGATCCAAGATTGTAAACCCAGACGGTGGAATTGGAGTAGATCTTAATTCGATTGTCCCGTCAAATGATTTTGCATCAAAGCGAGACTTATGAGTGATATCCAAAAATCGACGATGGCCCATGAAACAAAACTTTTTACCATTCTTCAGACGTCTGGAGTCTGTCTCTGTGTTACAACAAGGACATGCAAAACAACTATGAATGTTCCACCCAGAGAGATTACCATAAGCAGGAAAATCATTTATGGTCCACATAATTGCTGCATGCAATTGAAACATTTGATTCGATGAGGCATCAAACGTTTCCACCCCTGTCTCCCATAAGTCTTTAAGGTCCTCTATCAAAGGTTGCAAGTAAACATCAATATCATTACCAGGCCCAGAAGGACCGGGAATTAACAATGAGAGCATGCAGAATTGTTGTTTCATGCACAACCATGGTGGTAAATTGTAGGGAAGTAAAAAGACCGGCCATATGCTGTAAGTGCTTTGCATATTACCAAACGGATTGAAACCATCGCTCGCTAAACCCAATCTAACATTACGTGGTTCCTCACCAAATGTAGGGTAGATCGAGTCAAAGCTTTTTCCATGCTTCTGAGTCAGCCGGATGTCTCATGATTTCATCCTTGGTACGGTGTTTATCATGCCAAGTCATTAACTTTGAAGTTTTTGGGGACATGAATAACCTTTGAAGTCTCGGCTTGATAGGAAAATACCGCAACACTTTCGTCGGAATTTTTTTGTTCTTGACCGTATTAGAAATTCCTATGGCACTAGATGAAGCACTGTCACAATTTCTCCACCGAGACGCCCCACAAACTGAGCATAAGTCATCAGAAGCTTTTTCTTTCCAGAATAACATACAGTTATTGGGACAAGCATGAATTTTCACATATTTAAGTCCTAAGGCTTCAATAATCTTTTTTGTTTCATGAAAAAAGTTTGGTAATGTCTCACCCTTTGGAAAAGCATCTTTTAAAAGCTTCACTAAAGCATCAACCGATTCGTTAGACCAACCGTAACGACATTTCAAATTATACAGATGCAAAACAAATGACAGTTTAGTGAAATTCTCACACCCTGGATATAATTCTTCCGTAGCATCTTCTGTTAACTTCCTGAAGTCTTCCTTTTCTCTTCCAAGCCGTTCTGGTTGTTCTTCCATCATAGTATCATCGATGTTGGGTTCAAATGCATCTCTGCCATGATTACATGTATCGAAAAGTTGTCCAGATACCCCAAAAACATCATGTAACATTTCTGTTATGGAATTATCTGTACCCATTTCTTTTTGTACTTGGATGTCTGGGGTTGGCTGTTGTGTGACCATGGATTCACCGTGACAATACCAAGTCGTATAACCAACCATAAATCCATGAACTACTAGATGGTCGTATAGTTCTATCCGATTTCTGTAGTAGTAATTAACACACTTTCTACAAGGACATGAGACCTTATCAGTACTTGATTTACCTTGAAATGCAAAATCAAGAAAGCTATTCAACCCTTCTAAAAATTCTGCGGTAATTGTTGGGAAACTCATCCAGCCCCTACACTTGCGAGTATCCATAACAACGTACTGATAGAGAATAACACAGTTAAAATTATACCTAATGTAACCACCAAATCAAAAAACGATAACATGACATTTCATAGTTATAATGCAAACACAAATAAAACATGGTGTGGAAAGGCAAAGATTATTCATTGGTTCATACATTGGTGATAATGTGAGTGACAACTAGAAATTTAAAGAAAAAAGCATAGACTTTTTTTTTGGTGAGTTGAAATTTTTGTTGGAATTTTTATTTTTGGGTGATTTCTTATAGTTACTAAAGATTAACATCTAGGCTTATTGGGAGTAAAATCTGGGAAAAGTGAGTGAGAATTAGACTCAATTTAAAACAATTAGGGTTAGCTATGTGAACTCCTATGAATTCTCTTCCCTGTATTTGTCCTACTAGAGTCATAATCTCACTATCTTGTTTATAAACTTTGTTTTTTTTATTTTTTCCCTTTTCTTTGGGGCCTCTTCACAATTTTTGGTTTCGTATTGTAGGATTTGTGGTAGGTTGGATGTCAACATTCTTTTGCTTACCTTAGGATAGGTGCTAACATCATAACTTACGCTACATGCAATTTATAGTAGGTTGTATCTTGACTGCTCAAAACATTCTACGAATAGTAACTAGCCTTGAGTGGGGTTAATAAAATGTTCCACCAACCTTGTTGACATTCAATATAATACTCTAGTTGCATTTTCTATTTCATCTACCTTATTTTACTTTCAAGGTGCTTTTGATTTGGGGAATGTTTTATTATTAAAGTTGAAAAATTATCACAAAATAGATTACTTTAAAGATTAATAGATATGAAAAAATAATGTATTTGGGTAAATTTGTATATATAAATAGTTATTGTGTTTGGTTGACGGTAATAAAAGATTATTGTCATGTTATTTTACGTAAATATTCTTAATATGTTGAACTAAATTTATTAAATAAAGGTAATATTATAATAAAATTAAGATTACTAAGGTAATATTATAATATCCTATTTGTTTGTCATTGGCTAGAGCCCTTTTGTAAATGTTCTTATTCTAATTAATTAATTTGCAGATACACCTTAATAGCATTTCTCAATCTAGTACATATGTTCTTCCCTCTTTCTTTTCCGAACTATAGCAAAAGACTTGAAGTTTCTGAGGTCATTTTGTAGTTCAAAATCCACTTCTGGTTTTGAATTCTAAAAATTGGTTCCCTAATATCATCTGTGGCGACAAGGTATTTTAGGATCAATGTGTTGTAGTTATGCTTACTATCATCCTTGTAAACCGAAAAAAATCTCTGTTTAACTTTTTTATTTATAACAAAGCCATTTTATGGTCAAGTCACTTCATGCATGGAAGGCCTGTATCTGGGATAATTTAACCATAGAGACTGGCTTTGTCAATGTTAATTGGGTTAAAGGATGATTATACTAATTATTTATGTATCAAGTGAATCTCTGCTGGGGATCGTATCACTTTATGTGGTGACATTCTGTTGTCTAATCTTTTTGGAACTGAAGAAAGGAAATGTAGCAAACCAGAGGGAGCACCTAATACTGCTTCTTGCGAATATGGATGTACGGAACAAGAATAGTGAAAATTATGTACAGGTAAATATTCTTTAAGTGGTTTTCTTTATGCTTTTTGATATCTTATAGTTTGCCAATTTTGTTCATAACTGCCTTAGTTATAATCTTATGTTGATACACTTTCTGCTTTCCTATATAAACAAAAAAAGAAAAAAGTTGGATTTTTTGTCATCATATATTGAAGATTGATAAAATGCTTATCACAGCTGAGTAGTGGCACTGTAGTGAAGTTGATGGACAAAATTTTCAATAATTACATATCATGGTGTAAGTATTTGCGTTGTGAATCAAATATTAGGTAAGTGTCCTTGATCCTTTCTGGTTTTATGAGCTTCAACCTTAGAGTATTACTTGTATTAAAAATTATGTCTTAGATTGTATATACATTGAACTTAGTTTAAGATTGAGCCACTGGATTATTTTCACATTGCAGGATTCATCTAGGTTCTGACACACAGCAAATTCATCTTATCTACATTGGACTATATCTTCTTATATGGGGTGAAGCTTCAAATATTCGATTTATGCCTGAATTATGTACAAGCAGATTTTTTATTTTTTTTTTTTGCTTTTAAAGTTAATTCCTTGGCAAAACAAATTATATTGTTTGACATGTACGTTAGAAAATCTTGACATGCATATGTGCCTAATAGGGCAAGTTTGTATTCTCCTGAAGTTATTATATCATTAAAAAATCTTGATATGTACATATCTTAATAGCATATTAGAGTTCTTGTGCACTTGTGCATAGTTGTGTGATCATGGGGCATCATAATATGGCTGCCAGTGGTTTAATTATTGGATGAAACAATGGGAATTGGTTGATGTGTTAAGCAATTATAACCAGAAATTTCCATTTGTTGGAGCCATAAATCACTCAAATAAATTTATCAGGTTTTTTACTTCATATCAGAAATTATGATAGCTGTGGTTTTATTTGATAAAGTCTTCAGTGGAATATGTTTAAGTTTTTTTCCTGTCAAGTTAGGTGCATATGCAGGTCATTTGGTAGCGTAATGTGCCATGGCTAGACAGGCATACATGTGTGTTGCACTGAAAATGTTTGTAGACCGGAAAGTAGCTGGCAAGGGAAAGGGGGTTGAGCTCATCTGATTGTTATGTGCATTCCAGTATTCTACATATTTGGGTTTGCCAATGCCATGTATATCTGGTTAGAACCTTTGGTGATTCACAGCCTATTAACTGACTTCTTCTTCCTTCAAAATCCTCCCAAAGACATTAAACTGGGTTTGAAAAGCGTATAATAAGCTTCATAGGGGTTAGCAACAACTGGTTTTTTTATCTATTTCCCACGAATCTCAAGCAGTTAAAAGTCTGTTCTGCTGGAAAGGTCTTAAGCACTTAGTTACTTCCAAGTAGCCACGAGGGGGCTGGGCTGCACGGGCTTCTAATGCAAGAATATATTAAAACAGGGGACTTACAGTATGCTTCATGTAAGTTACCAAAAAATGCTCATCCAAGCCGCAAAAATCACCGATTTTTGAAATCCAAACAAAACTCAAAACAATTGAAACCGATTCAATGTAACATATCAATTGAAACCGAAATCAAAACAAAATCCGCAAAAATCAATTATTCAAAACTTAATAATTCTAAATACACTTCCAAGCCAATACCACATCCAAACCAACCCTCCAAATCGGTTGGATTTCGATTAACAAACTTTAATAAAAAATAAAAAAACAAAATATAAACATAAAAGTTTCAGAAAACTTACAACTTAGCGTCCAAATGCGAAGCAATGCGAAGAAGGGCAGAATGTCGACTTCCAATGAAGAAGAAATGGTCGGAAACCGTCGAGAACAAGCCTGAAACCGGCGAATACAGCGGGCACAGTGGGAGAAGAGCGGCTGCAGCGGTGGGAGGGAAAATGGGAAAGGAAGAGGAAAAGTTCGCACGCTAGGTTTATGGTGACCTATAGCGGCGTTCTTTAATGAGCTTTACCGGCGTTTATATAAACGCCGGTACATATACCTATAGCGGCGTTTATTTTCCGTTTCTGTGGCGTTTATGAAAAACGCCGGTAAACATGATATGCTTTAGCGGCGTTTGAACAAACGCCGCTAAAAAAACGCCGCTATAGCCCAGTTCTGCTGTAGTGTATTCACAATTCACAAATGTGAGAGTTCATATTCGCATTTAGGTTTGGCTAAGTTGTATTGTTTAGCTACTGAATGAACCAAGCACTAATATCAGTATGAATCTTGTTGAAATAAACTATATTTCTGCCCATGCATGCACCTTTCAATTCAACTCTGATATGAACTTGTTTCTTTCATAACGTCGTTTCTTACTAAAGAAGTAAACTATTATTACATAATATGCAAGTACTGCACCATCAAGGAACTGAGATAACAGCAAACTCACACTGCATAATCTTTAAGTACCATTTGGTTGCTAATTATAGCTTTAAAATTGAATAAAGGTTGGTTTTTGAGACTGAAATTTTAATTATCTACCGCCGCCACCACTGCCGCTACCGGAGCCACTGCCTACTCCATGGCCAGCACCTGTTCCAACTCCAATGCCTATCCCTATTCCAATCCCGATTCCACCTCCATGCGCTCCACCAATACCATCTCCAGCACCATCACCTCCTCCAAACCCGCCACCATGTCCTGATCCCCCACCTATTCCTCCTCCACCCCCGCCTCCAGCTCCTCCTCCACCACCTATGCCTCCACCAGTTCCACCTCCTACACCCCCACCAGCACCAAAGCCACCCCCCTGTCCAGACCCTCCACCTAATCCACCCCCACCTCCACCACCACCTCCTCCAGCACCAACGCCCACACCTCCTCCCGCACCAAAGCCTCCACCGTGGCCAAAACCACCAGCACTACCATCTCCTCCTCCTCCACCTCCACCTCCACCTCCACCTCCTCCACCAACAATACCACCTCCAGCCCCGCCACCAACACCGCCCCCAGCTCCAAACCCTCCACCTTTACCTGAACCATCTCCAACTCCTCCACCACCACCAAAGCCTCCGCCTCCACCTCCACCTACACCTCCTCCAGCACCACCACCAACACCAACACCAGCTCCAAATCCTCCGCCTTTACCAGAACCACCTCCAACGCCACCTCCTCCCGCGCCACCAAAGCCTCCACCCCCTCCAGCACCACCACCAATACCTCCTCCTCCACCTGCTCCACCACCAACGCCACCACCATAACGAGGTCCACGACCACCGCAACGTCTACGACCCCATCTACAATCATCATCACCTTGCCACCTAGTTTTGTCAACTTTATCATCACCAACAGTGAGTATACTCGAATGAAGGAAAATGCAAAAGAAAAGGATAATTAAAGAAAACCATTTCTGAGAGAAAGCCATCGCCGTAGTGCATGCAATGCAATAGAAGGTTTGAAGTTACGTTTTCCGTAGTGCTTGGTGCTGTTTGATCAAAGAGTGCTCTTATTTATAGGGTTCAACGTTTCATCAACCGGCAAACTGTTTACTGCTCCACTAGGCAGGAATTAATTGGCTCATGACGCGTTGGAACCGTTGGGCAAATGGCGGGAACATTTGTTGAGACGGAAGTCAAAGTAGAACTGAATAGTTGCTTTGCATGGACAACATGATCTACTTACTTGCATTGCCATATTCACTTTTAAGGTCTTACCTTCTAAATTTATGGACATTACGATCGAATTAAGTCAGACTCACTTGTCCATTGCATTGCAGGCATGGTATGTCATTAATTGGTTTACATATATCAGTCAACCCCACCGACGCTTCAAGCGTTGACTTCAACTCCATTTTGAATTTCTTTCATCAATCTCTCTATGCTTATAGCCATCAATCCACACAGAGCAGTTGAGACACGTCTCCTTTAATCCAACATCAATAATTCTGATAAAATGATTTCCTCAAGGCAGAATAGAGCACTCTTTATATTATGAATACATATTATATATTTTTAATTGGATTTACAATTTTTTTTAATTTTCTTAGGAAGCAGATGGTGGTGAAATAGTTCAAGTCATCTTTTTGAGATATAGGATCTCTTGAAATTATATGAAGGCCAGAACACTAATTCTGATCCAAGGTTTATTGAAATGGTAAAGTTTCACTTATTAACTTCGAATAAAGCAAATTCTCATTCACATATCTACTAATATATTATATTAATTTTTTTATAAAATAATTGAAAAGATTATAGTACCTACAAATTAAATAATATTTTATCCCTAAAACTTTATTTAATATTTTTTATTCTAATTTTTATTAACCACAATTAAAAATTAATAAAAAAATTTTATTAGTATAAATATATATATGTAGAAATATTAATGATAAATAATTATATGTTTATCTTAAATTATAATTTTTAAAAAATTTCAAGGAGTTTTTAAAATTTTAAAAAGTCTGAGTTTTTTTTTTTTTAATTTTTAGAGGGTTTTGACATGTCAGAGAAGTTTGGAAGTGCCTTTAAAAAATTTTAAAATTTTTTTAGTATAAATATAAATAGAAGTACTAATAATAAATAATTATATATTTAGATTAAACCGTAATTTTTTAAAAAATTTTAAAAGATTTTTAAAATTTGAAAATTTTAAAAGATTTTTAAAATTTGAAAATTTTTTGGTGTTTTTTTACCTTTAAAGGAAGTTTTGAAATTAAAAAAAAAGTTTGAAAATTTTAAAATTTTAATAAATTCCTTACTAGTTTTAATAATGATAATTATACGTAAAAACACAATAATTTAAATATAAATATTATATTATAAACTATTAAAATTATAAATATTTTTAAAATATATAAATAAATATAATTTTTTTAAAAAATTATCTATTTATTTAATAAATTTAAAATATAATATTTATATTTTAAATATATTTTTATTATAATATTTAAATAAATTTTATATATATATATATATATATATATATATATAATATGACTATTAAAATTAACCGACAATTTTGTATAAATGAGTAAAATTTCAGTCTTTCATCGCCGGAAAATAAACTTTTGGGCTTATATAAAAGGATTTATATGATCATATTTCGTCCGGTGTTTGATTTCAATTTTTTTATTTTTTATGCCGGAAGGAAAAAGGGAAATAAAATGATTAACAAAAAGGCATTCTCTAGTCTAAAATAATATTAAAATGCTCAGTGATCATTAAGAGAGAAACAGAAATATGCCTACTTCCCCATAAGATCTAATAAATCTAGCTTAAATTACACAACACCAGGAAAAAGTGTTCTACAGAGATGGAGTTCGACGCCCAACTGCCCTGCCGCATAGAAGAGCATTGGACGGGATCGGATACTCATCCCTCCATGAATTTGCAGGTGAATATACGCGAAGATAGAATTGTTGGCCGAGGTACTGGCGAGCCCAGTTTTCAGACCTTACATTCCACATTCCTACGTTATCCAAAGGCATGTAAACTGCACTCCATGACTTGGGATACACCTGCACTTAAATTAAAACAGCAACGTTTAAAGGGCTTTCTTTTTTTAATTCAATCTGATCTGAATGTTATGTTAGAGAGCATTCTTGAACTACAGAGAAAGATCAAATGGAATTTCCAAAAAAGCCTTAATGGGAGGAGTTTCTTACGGGCAACAATATTTCTGAAAAAAAAATTGTCCTACCTGAACAGTGCAACGAGAAATTGTGTCTCTCAAATTGTAAGTTAACCTGCTTGCAGGAGTCCACTCCCCTCCATCCATCCTGCTTGTAAAAAAATTTCACAATTTCATTATCTAGAAGCTAGAAAGAGCTCATTCTTGTAGCAAATTATTGAAACAAAGAGACTTACCCCACAACGAAGAAGTTATGGCCATCAATATGCCAAGACTGCAAAGTATCTTCTGGGTTCTGGAAAATAACCTCAGCGTAACCCCGGAAATCTGCACCCATGACAGAAGTCTGGGTATAAGCACCACCGCCAGTGGGGTTATCTGGGATGCTTCCTAGGCTGAATACTCCAGAAATTTTGAAGTAGTCAGCAAGCTTAAGAGGTGTGTCAGCTGGGATGAACGATACACTATTGACAGCATATCTCTGCTTGCCATTGATAATTGGAGCAGAGTTTTCAAGTCTGACAGTACGGGTAGTGTTGATCAATCCATAGTGGTATGAACCTTGGGGATTAGGTCTTGGTCCACTGGCTGTTAGATTCCGCCTGGTTTGCAAAATTAATCTTAGCAATTCCCGCGGTGGTTGAGAAAAGGATGTATGAAACTTTGAAGGAGAATTTATTGAAACAAGAACAATCTAATGGGCCAGTTATCTAATTAAAATTCCATAAATTTTTTGTACATTGTGTACAGTTATCAAATCGATTTGAATTTGTTCAAGTAGCCATGTTTGAAGTAGAAAACAAGATAAAACACTGCTAAACTAAACTTACAAAATGCGTAAGCCAAATGCTAGAAATGTAACAGAAGATTTGACAAATACCTGATTGAACGAGCTTGTTCAAGAGACCAATCGACCTGAGTTGTTGGGCCACCAGGGGGAGGACCAGAAACACTACCTGCCGAGTTGCTGTAATGAAGAATTGAGGTTGCAGAGAGAACTTGAGAGGTGAAGCGAGACGA
Organism: Anacardium occidentale; assembly: GCA_026122585.1. Classification (NCBI taxonomy): domain Eukaryota; kingdom Viridiplantae; phylum Streptophyta; class Magnoliopsida; order Sapindales; family Anacardiaceae; genus Anacardium; species Anacardium occidentale. The sequence continues at coordinate 244,030 of JAJEJH010000012.1, read as the reverse complement.
GGCAACAATGTAGTAATCCTGAGCTGGTTGATCAGCCGTCACCAACACCGAATAGGATTGACCCAAATGGATATCAAGGGAATCATATGTGTTCTGAAGGGAGTGGGTTCCTTCCACCTCCACCAAAAGCATTTTGTGACCCTGGATTCTGAAATTGACGGAAGTTGTAAGCCCCACATTTGATATCCGGAATCTGTAAGTCTTGCCTGGATAGCAAGGAAAACACAAACTCATGTTACATCAAAAACCATTAAATCAAAATGTGTAAACAAGGCAAGTCTATTTATAGCAATCACTGACCCTGAGCAACTGTAAATGTATACTGATTTGATCCACGACCATTGATAAGTAGTCCATCAGGGAAGGGAAGATCACTTCCAGCATCTAAAATTGCTTTCAGATCCTGTAAGATTTAAGCAAAGCTTATCACTACATACACACTTTGTTATGTTTGAAGCTCCATGTTAAGGAAAAATATGAATCAGAACATAGCAATTTTTCTGGGTGAGTTACTAACAGTGTGATTTTTGTTGAACCAATCACCAGTCAGGATGGTGAAATCTCCAGCAGGCGGATCAAATGGCACAGGAATAACAGAGCGGCTGGCAATTGTGATGCCACCATATCCACCTGCAGCCTTGTGGAAAGCAAGAGAGGGGAAATAGAAGTAGCTACCAATTTGATCCTTGACTTGAAGAACATACGTGAAGTTCTGGCCTGGTGGGATGGGGCAGTTGGTGCCATAAACTCCATCTTGCCAAGAGTTCCTTCTCTGTTGTATACCATCCCTACATAGGAATTACATAACATTATGGTAACTAAGTCTGACAATCTATTCTGAAGCAAAGCCCAATAGCATTATAATCTAGTACTCCTAGGCCATATGATTGAGGGATGAGCTGTTATTGTTAACACCATGTAAACATTGTACATTATATTAATCTGACAGAATTGGTCCCAACAGTCGATCATCTTAAGGATGAAGAAATTTCAGATTCACCATATTACAGGTCCCCATATATACTTACTAAAAGGTTGGAAGAGGCTCACTACTTGAATTTGAGGCAGCCAAACCAATCTAGAATATTAAGGTATACGATCTAAACACAGATCTAATTTTCATCTTTTTATTAAAATACAAGTAAATGGTAGATCTTGAATCAGAACAAACACGTTTTATCCAAGTGATTAAAATTCCAGAATGCCCTGTTTAAACTTTTGTTTTCCGTCAATAGACTCAAAAACAGAGCCTGATATTCTATATAAAGTAAGGCCGTTTTCATCCTTCCATCTCGCATGACCAACCTACATAGGTTGGTAAAGCAGTACAAACCTCCCCAACATGACGCTTTATTAATTATTTTTGCGGGATTTCTACCACCAAAAGAACAATGGAGAAAAATATAGACAACATAAAATAATAAGAAAGGTACTAACCAAGATAGCAGAAATGGTTCATCCAGGCTGTTGAAGACACTGATGATCAAGTTGTCATTGGTCACGGCTTCCACTTGAGGCCCGGGAAATTGTCCATTTATTAGTATCCCCTGCACATTTTATCAGAATTCCACACTACCCGACCATCAATATGCGTCAAACAAATCAAGAAAAACTAAAACAGAGAAGGAGAAGAAAATGCAGAAGACGAAAACACTAAAAAAATTAAGCAGTACCTGTTGTTTCACTCCAAGTGGCTGAATGTGGCCATAAGTGACATTCCATGTATAAAACCTATAGGGGCTGTCCCCTCTGATGCAGGTCAGTAGCAAGAACACCACCAAGATAGAACATAAACTTGCATAATCTTCCATCTCTTTCACTCTCTATTTTGTCAAATCCTATGAAGATGAGGAAAAGGGAGAACAATATGGAGGAAGAATCTGTTTATGCCTGTAAAGTCTCCCTCACTATGTCTACTTTTGGTTTTTTTTCTTTTTCTTTTTCTTTTTTGCTTTAGAGCAGCTAGCTTTTATGGCTTGAGAACTATGACATGAGTGTCGGTGAAGAGACTAATGGGAATCAGAGGATTCTTGGAAACACTTGACAGGGTATTGTAAGCAGAGAAGCCGATGGCTTACGAGCTGTAATCACTGCAATTTGCAAATACCAAATCCAACTAGTATTTAACCACACCGCGTTCCTAGATTTGAGTGAAGTGGAGGGAAGTGAGCTCAGCCTTGTGTCATCTCATTCATTTGCCAAAAGCTTTTTTTTTTTTTTTTTAATTAATAGTAAACAAATATAAGATTAAGTTCGAATTGAATTAATTTAAAATTAAGTTTAAATTTAATTTAAATAAATTTGAAATCAGCTCGTCTCTCATAAGTTCTAATCGAATTTGAATTTACAACAAGCTATATTTTGAAACTTTTATATCAATAAAAATCATTCAAATTTATTAAAATCACATCATTTTGATAAAAAATAATGTCGTAAAATATCGAACAAATTGAATTCAATTGAGTTTAACTTATCTCAAATGAACTAAATTCTAACTTAAAAAAGTCAAATTTAAGATTAGGTTCTATAAAATTGAGTCAAATATGAACTGAATCGAATTTAAACTTAATTTGACTCAAACCTAACATTAGACAAATGGACTTTGATTAGGGCCCATAGCCCCAAATCCTATAGAGTATTCAGGTCCTTAAAGACAAGAACCTCCCACGTTGTTATTGTATATAGGACCCAGACACCTTAGTTTAGGGTCTATGAAGAGACTTGATGTGCTAGTCCCAAGATTGCGTCTATAAACCAATTTATTATTCATATTTACTTTATATTAAATTAAAATATCTTATAATTATAAATTTTATAAATTATATTATATTAATTTTATAAATTATTCAAATGAATATTTTTAATTATAGTTAGTAAAAAAATTAAATAAAAATTAAGTGTATAAAAATAATTATAAGTAATATGAATAATTAATACAATTTTTGTACGGTTTTATTTTGTTATACATATATACATAAAGTTAGTCTATAAAATTAACACAGTCTTTCTAGATTTATATTATTTCTGAAGGGTAAACGATTGGAGAAAGTTAGTAAAATTACTTTATAGGGAAAGATTTAGAATTTAAATCGATTTCGCTTTTATTATCTAATTTCTAAGTTTATCCTAACAAAATAGTTTAATATATAAAAAATGTCTTCATGAATTTATCTATTGTTAATATATTTAAATATTTGAATCATATCCATTTTAATCTCAAAATTATAAAATGACAAAGAGAATCTTTAAGAGTATTTAGTTTGAAAATTTTATATTATTAAAATTATAAAATTATTATAAAAATAAATTATTAAAAATTAATAATATAACTTGCTAAATTAATAAATATAATTAATTATTATATGTAATTAAAAATAGTAAAATAATATTATTATATTTAAAATTTGTTAATATGTTAAACAAAATTAGATCTCAGATAATAGGATAGAAGGCGTGGCCTACTATATTGTTGACAAAAGGACTTATTCACTCTAAGGATTTTATTCAATAATAAAATTTTATTTATTTATTTTTAAAATTTAAATATCTATTTATTAATCAAAATTAATAATTAAATTGATATAATTTATTTGATCACCCGATTTGATTCTGAACTTATATATTTAATTGTAATTCTCTTTAATCTTATTATTATTAAATTTTATATATAAAGTCTGATAAATATTTATATGTCGCTGGTTCGTATAGTAATGGCAGTGTAACTGGCATTTGCTACGCTCCAACTACCCAAACGCGGCCTGTCAGTGTGTCAGGCTACTGAATGATATGCAGCCATAACTGCCCACGTTTATGTCATTTCATTCGGGACATTTTTTCTAATTTTCTATTGTTTAAAAATAGGCCAAAGGACATAATCCCACCCGCCAAGTTTAAAAAGCCCAGATTTCCACCCTTCATCAAATTTTCATCCAATTTCATTAACTTGTTTTATGAAATGACAAAAATACCCTTATTAATAAAAATATAAAATAATATTAAAATTATAAAAAAATTTAAAAATTTTTATAAAATTATAAAAAAATATTTAAATTTAAAAAATTAAAAACTCCACCGTTGTCGTGTGGGCAAGATACAAATAGTCGCAGAATGGGTTGGCTACCCCTGGGTTTCCCTAAGGGAGGCCCGCCTCCCATCGGACCGGGCCTCTTCTGGGGTCAGAGTCGCCACCTCCGCCAAACCCTGGCCGTAACGGCCATTGGGCCCAAAGCGCCCCACCGAGGCCCACTTTTCTCGGCGCGGCGGCCGGACCCGCTTAATCCGCCACACCTGATCCTGAGGCCGAGACCGGTCCTGAACCAGCCAAAATTTAACGCACACCGGTACTGATCGCCATCGCCGCCTACCCTGCGGCGTGTGATGGCTCGGTTTTTTAATTTTTAAAATTTAAATATATTTTTTAAATTTTATAAAAATTTTAAATTTTTTTATAATTTTAAAATATTTTAATATTATTTTATAATATTTTTAATTTTAATTTTAAAATGACAAAATTACCCCTAGATTGATTATTGACTGTTAGATTTAACGGTCAACAGTGAGAATCCGTGCTTTCTAAACTTGGCGGGTGGGCCTTTGCCCCCCGCCCCCCCCAAACTATGCGTGGGATTATGTGCTTTGGCCTTAAAAATACAAAAAACTTGCATTTGCGCTGCATTGAACAGGGACCTGAAGCATTTTGCACTTCGGCTTCAGGCTTCAAACAATTAATAGAGGTCAAAATGACGTATACCCCCCCCCCCCCAAGATTTTTCGAACAGATAAAATTTTATTTTTAACTTTTAAAAAATAACCTATTAATTAAAATAAATAATTAAATTTAATAATTAGTAATTAAATATTAATAACTAAAAAATATTTTTTTTTTTGATAAAAAATTTAAAAAATAATAAAAATATTAAAATATATTATAAAAATATTTAAAAATATAAATTATATTATAATAAAATAAAAAACAATTACTATCATTGATAACTTCATCTATGACAGTAGTCATGATAATCGAATCAAAAGGTTAAAAATGACTTATTGGTTCATAAGATTATTAGATTTGACTACTTTCGTCATCAACTACAATAAAAAATAATTGAAAATAACTAATATTAGTATTATCAACCGTTTTCAATCATAGTTAATGACTAGTCGCCTTATGAATCAGAAGATCATTTTCAGTTTCTTAATTTAATTATCAGTAGCCACTATCATTAGTAATAGTGGTATTTTTTTTTTATTTTTTGAAAATTTTTAATAATTTTTGGAATTTTTATATTTTTTATTTAAATATTAAATAACATTTAGTTTTAATGAGAATAATTTAGTCATTTTATAAAAAAGTTAAAAAAATAAATAGAAAATAATTAAAGGATGAGTGTTTGAGTTTTTAAAAGTTAAAAGGTAAAATTCTGTCCTTTTAGTAAACCTTGAGTGGGAAAAATTCCTCTGGCCATTAACATATCTAACGATCATAAACTATTTATTTATTTTTAAGAATAATAAGTAACATTACGAAGATAGTTTAATAGCATTATAAGTCCATGCCATTGACCTTTCTAACAATGGAAGTTATTTTTTTACAAGTAATGCTAAGAAGTTACCCCAAAAGGAGGTGATTGGACATCTATGCTTGCAAGATAAGGGTAGATCGATTCATTTAATAATAAATCTCACTTAACTAAAAATGGAACTCACTCATTAGCCAACTTATCATTATCAAGTAGGAGCGAAAAAAAAGACCACTTTTGTGGGGTGATCACTTAACTTTACTCTATTTTCATAAGAATGATTATATTTATAATAAAAAATACGTAAATTTAAAATACGTATCAAATCGATTTTTATTAATAATAGATAAATTTGAAATCCCACTCAAGGTTTTTTAAAATTATAAAATATCACTTATTAATTTTTAAAACTACAAACACTCACTAATTTACTTAAGTTAATAATTAAATTTAATGATCAATCGTTAAATATTAATTGTTAAAAAAATATTTTTTTAAAATAAAAATAATAAAATTAATTTGATAAAAATAGTTAAAATATTAAAATGAATTAAAATAACATAAATTAATAATAAAATAAAAATTTAAAATTAATAAAATATAAAAATTGATCAAAAAACTTAATAAAATGACTGAAAAAAAAATTAATAATAATAATAATAATGATGATGGCCATTAAAACCTTAACTAAATGATATAAATAAATTATGGTAGTAGCCAAATCTTACCATATTTGTGACAAATTTTCCATTTTGGCAATCAATAATCTTTTTTAAAATATTTTTTTCTCAAACAGACAATCAAAATTTTTTTTTTTCAATATAACCAGCAAAAGTCAATTGATAGAGGACAGCGAATTTTCATTTTATTTTTGTTGTATTAACGATGTGTTACGGGAAACTGTTAGACGGCTCCTCCACAGGTCAGATAAAGACGTCTGTTTTAACTATTTATTTTACCAGCAGTTTTGGTCACCTGGACACTAGGTCTAAGAAGCCAGTCGAGACCGCAAGCCAAAAACCGTAGCAACGGCAGGAGCAGCGACATGAGCAAAGACTGCGTAATACCCATACATCAATACTTAAGTTTCAACAAACCTTCTAATAAATAAGTTGATATTGGACCGGGATTGTAGAATCAAATATCCGCTTGTCAAGATTAATCAATATCTGAGTTATCTCCTTGTTTTTCCTCAGACAGTTTCTCTTCGTAGGCTGATTTCTGCAAGAGCTCTATATATATATAGTCCAATGTTGACGCCTTCCGCCGCCGTGGAACATTATTTCTAGATCAGGAGAATTGTAGTATACAGCATGAGCAATTATAAACTAAATGGCTCCAGCCAAGTTGTACAAGTATGTTCCATCAAATATGTTGCCGCAGATGACACCCCTTGGACTATTAATAATTCTTTGGTCGAACATGTACCTATCCTTTCTACGCAGCTTGCTGTTGTGGTATTCGTCATGCGCTTTCTCATGATTGTCCTCAAACCTTTTCACCAGTCTCGGTTTTCTGCTGAACTTATTGTAAGTGTTCTCGCTGTCTACTATGTATCCTTTGGATATATACCCAGTATTCTAGATTGTATTTAGAAGGTTAGTTTACGATTAACTGAGAAGATTTCAAATTATTTTTTTTCATGTTATACCTATAGGCTAGTATTCTGATTGGCCCATCTGCACTTGGGGGATTCACTTTTTGGAAATTTGAAGCTCTTAAATGGATGAATCTTTTTCCCTTCGATCATAATATGTTATTGGAAACCTTCGGCAATTTGGGGGTTACTTACTACATGTTCTTGGTGGGGCTGGAGATGGATCTATCCAATTTAAAGAATACGGGAAAGAAGTCATGGAGCATTGCAATTGCTGGAATTTTGGTTCCATTTTGTGTTGGGGCTTTATTATACTTTGTTCCTATGCTTAAAGATACTAAACGACAGCCAAGCACTATCGGTGCTGTGTTCTGGGCTATAACTCTGACAACTACAAGTTTTCCCGACCTGGCAAGAACCCTTTCAGATGTGAAGCTACTCCATACGGAACTTGGAAGAACTGCCTTGACTTCTTCCATCATTACTGACATCAGTACATGGGTTCTTCTTGCTGCGGCAATAACCATTTTTGGTGAAAGTCGTCAAAGCATATTTTTCGCAACAATTCCACTTATTAGCTTTGGACTGTTCTGTTACTTTGCATTGCGTCCAGCCATTGCGTGGATGATACATCGGAGTAAAAACAAACAAGACAAAGTAAGTGACAGGCAAGTGTATTTCATTCTCACGGGTGTGCTTTTTTGTGGACTTATGACAGAAGCGTGTGGCTCGCATTCCCTTGTTGGTGGTTTCATATTTGGACTTATCATACCAAAAGGAGAGCTCGCCATTGAAATTATGGAAAGAACTGAAGAGGCAGTGACCGGACTTTTATTGCCAACCTTCATTATCACTAGTGGGCTTAGAACCAATTTTCTTTATCTATTACTAAAAACTAAATGGCCTCATTTGCTGATGATAGCAATTATAGCATCGAGCGCCAAGATTGTGAGCACTGTTTTCGTCTCTTCAATTTTTGGCATGCCATTGAGAGAAGGCTTGATTCTCGGTGGTCTTATGAACTCTAAAGGTGTTTTCGCACTCATTGTTCTCAATGAAGGCCGGAACATCAGGGTATATACTTTGTTTCTTTTACTAATGTTCATTGTTAAATATGATACTTCATTTCACTTGGAGCTTATAATTTTATTTCTATCACAGGGTTTGGATGTGATATATATGGTTACAATGGTGATTTCAATTTTATTAATGACATGTATGGTGGGGCCAATGGTAGTCTTCATCGACAAAACTGGAAAACATTCAACCCAAACCAAGCTAAAGACAATTAAGGCAACTAGTCTAAACTCAGAATTCCGAATTCTCACGTGTATTCATTCGATTCAGAATCTCTCTGGCATCATCCGTGTCCTAGAAATTTCCATTGGCAGTGAAAAATTCCCTTTATGTGTCTACGCTGTTCACCTTGTTGAGCTCACTGAACGTGCCACAGCCATGTTGGTTGTTCATGATAAACTCAAGACTAATACCCTAACTCGCACAAAAAGTTCCGAAAAGCTACAGTCAGACCATATCTTCGATGCTTTTCAAAATTTTAAGGTGGGGAACGATTCATCCTTTGTGCATCAGCTGACGGTTCTGTCACCTTACACCACTATGCACGAGGACATCGCTAAGCTTGCCGAGGATATGGCTACCACCATGATTTTGATCCCATTTCACAAGCAACCCACTGCTGACGGAGGCTTTCAATGTGAGAACCTTTCAATAAAGGAAGTCAATAGAAATTTGTTGGCTAAGTCACCATGTTCTGTGGGCATACTCGTTGATCGTGGACTTGGACCTTCGAAACAAGGCAAGGCAGTATGTGGAGGCAGATCACAGGGGCTCCGATTAGCCATGATCTTCCTTGGCGGGCCCGATGACCACGAAGCTTTAAGTAGTGCATGGAGAATGGCAGGGAAACAAAGTGTCACCTTAACGGTGGTACGGTTTCGGCAGCAGCATGCACAAATCATACCAGAAAATAAAGACAATAATGAAAATGACAACATCTCTTCAGATACAGACGAATGTGCGGCTAAAACAGGGCTGGATGATGATTATATAAATGAGTTCAGGTTCAAATCAATGTGCGACCCATCCATAATTTATCATGAGAAAGTGGTGAAAAATAGTGAGGAACTTGAGAAAACCATAATAGAACAGTATAATGACTTTGATTTGTATATGGTTGGACGTGGTTTAGAAGTAAGATCTCCATTGACAAGGGGACTGTTTGATTGGGGAGACTCTACAACGCTGGGACCAATTGGAGATACATTGGTTTCATGCAAATATACGGCTCATGCGTCACTTCTTGTCGTGCAACAATCTCCTTTTGCAAGTGATATTTCTTTGCAGCGTTCAAGGAGCAAGTTTGAGCAAAGGAAATGGGCTTCACCCGTTTTAAATCCTGAATACGAAGCCATTGTAAATGAATCAATCAAATGCTGATTCTAATCGTTTAGTATTTAGGCATCAAGCACAAGGATGTACAGGATTTTATTGTTTATTATATTCAATTCCTTTCTACACTAGAATCGTTGAATATTTCATTTGTCAACGGTGATTGATACGAACTAAATTGTTATTAAATGACTTCATTTGTCAACAGTATTTATATTCAATAAATTGAGTTATGCCCTAAAAGAGACTTTAAATTGAATAATTTATTATGAGAAAACAATAACAAAATTCAATCACAAAACACACAAAATTTATGTGGGTTGATAACGTATCTACATCCACAAAAAAATCATTAATATTATTAAATAGAAAAAAATCTTTTTTAACTTTGTAATGTAAACTAGGGTTTTCTCTTATACAATAATGATTTGCATAATCCAAGATTACAGTTGTAACCTAACTAGACTTCTTAAAAAGTAAATAGTTTTTCAAATATGAATCACATTTTAACAAAATTTATAGTGGTGAATATTAGAACCCGTATAAGATGCACTCAATCTTAAAAAACATGTAACTCCACCTAAAACTCAAACTTTTTACTACTTAACATGTAGTGATTTGAAGCAAGTCTAATTAAAATCAGATTAGAATTAGAAAAAAAATCTAAGGCTAATTAGTATCCGAAAAATATCCGATGCTAATTAGTTACAAATATTTGCTGATTCTAATATTACCATTGCAAAGTCGATACAAATATGATGCTCATATTGATCCGATTATATTTTCAATCGGATTTCTTTTTGTGCCAAAATTTTGATTCTAAAAATAGAAGGATTTTTTTTTTTTTTTTTTTTTTGTAGTGCTAGTTCATTGCATAATAAGTGACACCAACTCGCAACAAACAAATCTTAAAAACCACGAAGTCGAATGCTTGTGTAATTTTGCATACATGGGGTTCACATGTGTAAGCACTTTTAACCGCAGACGTGAAGTTGTATTGAAGCTGAAAAGAGATCTCAAGGCGAGTCATAGAAATTTGTAAATTTGTGTTCATTACAAAATGGTGTGAATAAAAAGTTTTTTGTTTTTTTGTGTGTATAACCTGTGAATCTCTATCAGTTAACACAAATCTATCGGACGAGTAAATTCCAAGAACTTGTAACCATAAATCAGATAAATCAAGAACAAATTTTTATCATAATTTGAATTTTTATCATTTAGTATGACCTTTAGCCTTCGCCATTTGGATTAACCTTGAGGTCTCCTAATAAAAAGTTGATTTTAATGTTTTCACATATGTTGGATTGTTGTATATGCAGATCTTCTTGTTGGCAATGGAGGCTACTAATTTTGTAGAGAAGGAGAAAGACAAAGTGGTGGTAGAGATGTGTTTCAACAGATGAAAGTCCGGAAGGGTGGACTGAATAGAAAGGATTTCTTTGCCACCATTATAGCAGATTGGTTCCAAATGACCCAGGAAGCTTTTGAGCTCAATCGAAGATCGAGCTTGAGCGATCCTTACTCAAACCCAAGTTAGAAAACCTTATTGGACTAAGTTTATGTACAGACTTGTTCAATGCCCAAATTTTGTTCTGCTTAAAACACTATCTTTTTCAAATCGAGCAGTTAAATCTGAAACCTACCCAATTAAATTTTGTTCAACTTAATTTTAGATAGGAATCCAATCCGACGGCTTCAGTGACTTAAAACCTGAAGAAATTACAAGCTTATGCCGTACGGTAATCCAGAGATTAAAAGGGAAAACACACGAATATGTGATAAACTGAATTCCAAACAAGAAATACATCTTCTGTTAGAATTCTTGTGACCATATACAATCATAACCTAAGAAAATTGAAGTTTTAAGGGAAAACTCTTATTTGAAATGGATATAAGCATCCCTAGTAAGGATATTTCATATAACAAAAAAAATGGAAAAGGTAGACATATGAATCTTAAATAAGAAATTTGAAGTTTAAGGGAGAACTCTTGCTGTTAGGAACATAAAGTTCTGTCAAGGACACGCTCATATTGCCTCTAATATCACGAAAATAGCACAATTTGACGTGTTGAATGGGCATTCTTCACTTCTCTCTTCTGACCTTGTATGCAAGAACACACTACCATTATTAAGCACATTGCCAAGAGGAATGCATGCCTGGGGAAGGGCCCAGCTGCAACTCCTGTTTGCAAGCACCAGTGTACCATGCACGGTTTGCAGTCAGTGGAGACAAATAGCTGAGAATACGACCAATTAAAACCCACATTCATGGCCTGAAGGAAATTGGATATATCATGGCCACCAATGCCATTGCCACCATCCATTCCTTCAAATGAATGGTCTATTTGAGTGGCCAGAATGTTAACTCTGGTACCCAGAGAGAGATCTTTTCTTTGGCCAGGATTCCAAGCAGAGAGGCAACCTTTCCAGAAGGAAAAAGAATGGTGGTTTACCAGATCTAATTCGAGCGCATCTGGGAAGGTATAATTAAAAAGCTTGGAAGTCTCAAAGTTCAACCTTCCACTTTCCAAGCTAAACATGCTGATCAGACAACAGCTTAGCAATGCATATTCTATTCAAACCACTTTCTTACCTCTGCTGCAAGAAACAAAAATGCTTTTAAGGGTCCTGGTTGCTGACTTTACACATTATCTTTTCTACTAGAATTGCAAAGAATTTGCCCAGTTCAGATTTTAATATAATTCACCAAATCACGTATTATAATTTTGTAGGAGGACATAAAATCGTCTGGGGAAGACAATCTAAAAGTTCTCAAGGGCTGATAATTTAACAATTCTCTAATTTTATTATTTAATGTCAATTAATTGATAATTTTACCGAGAAAGCTTTTTCTCAAAGGACGGCAATGGCAGTTGTCATTGATCCGATCTACCGGCGAGGCTCACAAAAGCTTGTTGATAAAATGACAAACCTAATTTACTATTGATTACCCACCACCTACTTACCTTTCTCCTCGAAACAAAATCTAGTCTTTTCTTCTTCTCTTTTCAAGCATTCTACAAAACTTGTTCTCCAATTCAATTACCAACATTATCGTCACCAAACACAACTCCTTAAACAAACTTGGAGATGAATATGCTTAAAAGAAAGAAAGACATAGAAGAAGTACCTGAAAGTGTTGAGAACATCATTTCCAAATATCTCCGCTATGCTTTACCCATCATTTCCTGAGAGAGACCATGAAGCACACTCAAAATCCTTAACCTTGTTATTCTCAAGATCTGGAAAATATAACAATAACTAAGATCCACAAATGTGAACATATTTACCTTACATTTCAGAAGCGAATATTGCGCGTAGATGGAGCCTCAGATTTTCGGCATCTTATTAGAACCGTTGCCTCTTCTTCCTTGGTGGTATGCTGTAAGAATGCCCATGAACGTACGTTAAATAATCACTCTGGAATAATTGTCGGCTTCCGGTTCAATGAACCTGGTCAGTCTCTGATTTGCAACAGCATGTGGACATTTTTTTGGGGAATGATGATCCCTACTTTAAGTGGAAGGTCGCGATCAATGAAGTGGATGGTCAAGATCATTCGGTGAACTGGCTTTTGGCCTTGGTGGTGATGATGATACCTGTGTGTGAGAACAAAGTTTTGTTGGATAATCTGTGGGAAATGTGTGAAACTGGTGGCTGTAATAGATTTAAGATAGGCCATAGGGCATATTTCCACTGGAACTACAGTTCCCTTGACAACTAATTTTATTGTTTAATCATTAAATTTTGATCATTAAAATAAATATTTTAATTATTTTGTAATAAAAATTTATAAAATAATAAAATAAATTTTATAAAATATAAAATATTATTTTAATATTAAAAATAAATTTTTTTATAATATATTAAAATATATAAAAATTTTAAAAAATTAAAAACAATCTCTGTCACATATGTTAACAACAGTGGCCACCATTTGATCATCTTGTTTAGTAAAGACAGTTTAAAAGAGATAACTAAATCTAATAATTTCTATCAGAAAAAATAATTAAAAATTATCAAAAATGATCGATTTTGATTTTATCGATCATTTTTGACCATAATTACTGGTATAAGTGGCTAAATTTAATTGTATTTATCAAAATAAGAAACGATCAATTAATTAAAGCAGTCAAATCTGACTTTTGCTAGAATTAGATGTCTATTTTTGATTATTGAATTTAATTATCGATAGCCATAATTATTGATGGTGTTGGTTGGTTTTTTTAACGTAAATATTTTGAAATATTTTTTAAAATTGAAAGGGTAAAAATTTGGATTTGAAAAAAACCTTTTCTTCCAAGCCCATCACCCTGACTATATAAAAAATGTAAATAAGATAAAATAATTGAAACAATTCACATAATTTAAGCTGTAGATATGTAATGTAACCATGTGACACAACTTAAAAGTAGGAACAAGAGGTCAGAGATGGTGACTGGAGGAGGAGGAATCCCGACATTACAGGAAGGGGGGCCAGCAAATTGTCTACTTTTTTAAAGCTTAGCAATCTTTATTGACATTTTATGGCCGAAGGAAAGGACTCATGTCCACCCATTGTCTGATTCTTTTTCAGATTCTCAACTTCTATATTTGTAAAATTTAAATCCTATTATTTGATTAAATTTTATGTAATTTTTAAATGTTTTTAATAAAATAATTAAAATATTTTTTAAAAAATAAAATTTATAATAAAATTATAAAATAATATTTAAATATAAAAATTTTTAAAAAATATTTAAATTTAAAAAACAATTAAAAATAGTTACTGTCGTCGATGTCAATAGCTGTAATCATCGTTAAGAGGATCAAATGGTCGAAACGATCATCTAGTTTTAGAAGAGGCCAAATCTGACCACTTCCATCAAAAACTATAATTAAAAACTACTAATGAAATTAAAATCAACTATTTTTAATTGTTTTTTTCTAACATAAGTGACCATATCTGATCGTCTTTGTTAAATAGAGAGACTAGATTTAGCCTTCTTTAGAATTAGATGATCATTTATAACCATTTGATTTTATTAGTGACGACCATTATCATCGACATTGATAATAGTGACTGTTTTTAATTTTTTTTAAATTTAAAATTTTTATATATTTTAATATTTAAATAATATTTTATATTTATATAAAATTTATTTTATTATTTTATAAAATTTTAATTCTAAAATAATAAAAACACTCTTTGACTATCAAAAATTTAATTATTAATTATTAAATTTAACCATTAATTTTAAATTTAAACCAGGGTCGAACTATGGGTGGGACTAGTCCTTTGGCCAAGTTATATTTACTCCACCGTACCAGCTTCAGTTTCCAATTAGTTCACGCTTTGATCAAAGACTCAAAGAGGGTGGGCTAGAACTTAGAAATTACAGGTAACCTAACAAGTGCAGTTTTGCTGTGGCTTTAAGCTAAACGAGCAATTTACAAAATTAGAATAAAAAAATAAGGCCAAAGGCTGTGTTCCCACCAAGGTTTCGTTAAAAACAAATGTCATCCTTCAGCCCTTTAAAATCCAATTATTTATCTATTAATCAAAATTAATAATGAAATTTATCAATCAAAAAAATATTTTTATTTTTTTAACAAAAAATTTTTAAAAACAGTAAACTAATATTTAAATATTTAAATAAATTATAATTTTTTTAAAAAAATTATTAAATAAAATTAAAAAAATATCACCGTTGATAGTGTTATTAACAACAATAATCATCAAAAAATAAATCAAATGATAAAAAACGATTACTTAATTTATAAAATGATTAGATTTAACTATTTTTATCATCAATCGTGACTGAAAACAATTAAAAATAATTGATCTTGACTCCACTAATTATTTTTAACTATGATTAGTAGAGACAACCTATCTAACGGTCTCCATTAAATAAGGCAACCATATTAAGTGACTATCTTTAATCACTTGATTCATTTTTCGTCGGCCACAATCATGGCTATTTTTGGTTTATTTTTTAATTTTATCTTTTTAAATATTTAAAAAAAATTTTATATATGTTTTAAAATTTTTATATATATTTTATATTTAAATATGTTATTTTGTTAACAAGGGTTTTTGATTATTTTAATGATGGTGGTAAACCCATAAATTAACAACTATTCCTTGAAGTTGTCCCTAATTCAAATCACTTTCCTGCACTTTCCCAGAATTCCAATGTAACGAGAGACACAGTAAAGGGCACTACCGCTACAAAGTGGTATCTATTGGATAACAACCAAGAACACGAAGAAACGTTGTAAATTCCTGGGGAGAACATAGGAGGAATAACTTAATACATTGCCATTTCTCATATGGAGAGAATGCTGGTCATCAGAAACAAAAATCATTATAAAAAAAGTTAGTATAAGAAAAGGTTGGTGTAATGATCACAATAACCACCTGCATGACATCGGTAAGTAAACTAAACCAGGTAACTGTTAAACAGCAATGAATTTAACCAATAATCATAAGATATTTAGTTTTGCAAACCATGCAGTATTATTTCTTTATAATTTACTAATAGTACTTTTATTTAACTGCCAAAAGCATTAACTGAAATATGTAAAAAATTTCATCATGGATCATTCGAACTTGGTGTTATGAAGGTTCATGCTTCACAAGCATGATCTCTACCTGCCCCTAAAACATTGTGCTCCAAACCCTCTGCATACCAAATGTAATAGATGCCTCACCAATACCCTTTAGATTTTTACTGATGATAATGAGGGACTTAGTGTTAAAGGTCAATGTCCTTATCAGAAGGAAAATTTCATGTAGTAAGAAAATGACGAAGAAGAAACCTGCAGATGTCCTAAAGCACTTTGTGCAGGGGTCTCAGCAATTGAACTCAAAATCAATAATGAAAAAGTAGTTGAGTACCTGTCAGAACAGTGATGATGTTATCACAAATCTGAAAGAATTTTTGCCTATAACCTATTTAGTTATTTACACTGATGTGATTTGAACATGAATTTTATACAATTAAGGTGGAAGTTTCCTAATCCTTTCTACTTTTTTCCTCTTAAAAATTGGAGTTCGGGCCGGGAGTTGACCATCAAAAGTCTAATATAATTTATACATTAGACGTATAGGACTCTAGAAAAACAATTTCCTCTGAATCAGTGTAATAGTTTGCAGAATTGCACAAGTTAGTGTCTTTGTGCCAACAGTATTATATATCTGATAAATTGGCTCTGTTGGTGTATCCGAGTTGCCAGGGTGTCAGTTATCTATTCAATGCAATGCTGCTTTAGCAAATCAGTCAAATTACAAATTAATAATTATTTAAATTAAAGAATTTAACTGATTCAAACAACTGAATGCTCACCTGACCCTTCCACTGTTAGTGTCATCAATTAGTCTCAATGGTCGCTTTCTTCGTGGCCAACATTTAATCTGATATTGAGTAGAGATTTGAATAAAGAAGAAATTATTTTCAGCACATCTATAAAATTTTAGAAACTAATCAAATTTATCTCTTAATCCTGATTACCTTTGTTAAACATATGTCAGTCAATGCAAACACTGCCAAGGCTTTAAACAACACTCCTGGGACTTTGTCCAGACAAACATGGTGCTTGTCTAGAAGTGAGGACAATGATATTAAACTTTGTTAATCCTGAGGAAACATAATATAATGATATCAAAAGTTTACCTCAAAGGGCTTATTGGATCCCTTGCAAGCTCAAGGAAACAAGTAACATTGTCAGGTCATCCTGCAAAGTTATATAATTTAAGAGAAACAGTCATTTTTATGAGTAGCATTCCAGAAAAGTTACTCTTGATTTCATACTAATATATCTTTATCAGTACAATATGTATGAAAGGATAATGAATGGAACAAGTTTAATTGTCTTTTAAGATCTTTTCTTTTCCATTTTACTACTCTTTTGGTTCGAGAGAAGAAAGAGGAGAAGGTTGAGAAGATGTAAAAGTGGACTGCACTTTGCTAGTTTAACTCATCAATCAAAAATAAATGACAGTTTATGGTCCATTATGTAACAGTCTAATATTACAGTTTAACTCTTCAACAAAGGGTATGACAGTTTAACTCTTCAACAAAGGGTATGACAGTTTGAATATTGTTGTACAGTGGGTAGTTTATCAACCAGATTTATGGTCCATTATGTAACACTCTAATATTACAGGTTTATGAAAGTTGTATAGATTAAAGAGGCTTGGGTTGATTTCAAGTATTTCATTCTGCGTTTTATGAAAGAATAATAGAGTAATAGTACAAATTTTTTTTATTCTTTTTTTTCTTCTTTTAGTCCTACATCTTCATAGTAAAATAAATTGGAGACAAAAGAAATAGGAAACTGAAGCAAAACTTACCTGAATTTTATTTGCCAGTAAATTAAGCCTGTATATTTCTGCAGCTGGAGCACCTGCAATAATACCAGCATCCTTCAAGCCAATTGTTGTTACATACTAAACAAAATTCACGAATAACATTAAAAAAGAAATTCCTTGTCTGAAATACAAAAATGTTAATATACATTGCTAGAAGGATATCTATAAATTACCTAAGCAGCACCAGCCGTGTTATCAACATTTTCTCTGGCAATTCCTAACTTACTCAGAAAATCGTCACTTGTAACAAGTATCTGCAGACAAAAAAATCTTCAAATTTGAAGACAGCAACAACAGTCTGAAATATTTAAACCTCATGAAAAGAAGCACAAGATCTAATAACACCATATTTTGCAGTTTCGAGACGTGTGAAAAAACTAAAGCAAACAACTCACATGATCAAGCAAAATGTGATCTGGTGAATGCGCTGTACGCACAAGAGGGCATCCCTTGTTAATGTAATACCTAACATAGTTAATTTTAGTCTCTTTCTGGCCAAAATTTACCTAGAGTCTAGATCTTCAACTCCTGCAAAATTCTTTTGCTTCTAAGGTAACAGTGAAAACCAAATCTTAAGTTCAAACACTGAATAAATGCCAGGTAGCCCAGCCCCAAGTTTAGGGAAGTTGTGCATTAAATCTACCTCTACAAATAACAAAAGAAAAATACATCATTTCTCACTGAGGAACTCATATAAATCATAATTAACGTCCAGCTGGTACAAAACACTAGAAGCTGATTTTAACATATAGAATTTCTAGGAGAAATGATAAATGACCCGATTCTATGACAGCTCAGCCATCTGATTCTAAACCATCCCGGGTATGCAAAAACACAAAATAAGTCTCAACCCTCTCTTCCTAGAAGAAACAATAAAGAAGAAGCAATAAGTGAAAACCTAACCTGTGGATGGCTTAAAACAAGTTTTAACTGCTCTGTTCTGATGCCTGGCAGAGTTAGCCAGCAGAGGTTAGCAAACAACCGAACGTCACTGACAATGTGAAGCCGATGATAGCGAAGGACTTCCACCAAAGAGAATTACTAGTATGGTAGGCCGACAGGCCTATGGAACCAGGTTGGCTTACCCGGGCTTTCCCGATCCGAAGAAATTTTAGGTTAGAGTATCGACTCTGTTTATCCGATTCACTAAATTGTATAGTGTTTCACAGCTTATTTCCGTTCCTTCGTGTAGTTTAAAATAACTGTAAAAATATTCTTATAATTTTAAAAATCTATTCATAATTCTCGTTAAATAAAAAAATAATTAATTATACTATAATTTATATTTAATATTTTAAAAATAAAAATAATATTTTTAATACTCAAAATAATATGTAATAATTAAATTTTAGTATATAAATAATTTAAGAAAATTTCTCAATTCCATTAAAATATATAACAAAATTTAAAAATTTAAAACGTTTATGTTTGACATTTAAATTTATTTCAAATTTCTTTTATTTAAAATGTGAAATAAATTAATAAACATAGTTTAAATATAATATTAACATAAATATAATTTGCATAACTTTTGTTTAAATTTAAACATAATAATTTAATATACAATTTTTTTTTTTTATTCAAAGTCACCCAAAATTTAAATATTTTATTTGATCCAAAATTAAATTTTTTGGGGTCAAATATTGTTATTGTACCTATGGATTATAGCAGATTGAAAGTATGCAAAACCTTTATCGTTGTTTCTATAGATTATAGCGCGTTTCGAGTCAAATATTGTCGGATAAGCAAACCAAGTGCCACGAGAAGACCGGTGGAGCCGCAAATGCAAATATATTTTTCTAAAACAACCAATGGTGGTTTCTTGTTTTAATTTCTATAATTTTCAAATTAAAAAACGAAGATTCTAAGCGAGTTTTTTCAAGAACTCTGATTGAGTTTTATAATTTCACTGCATGAACGCATTTCTGACAATCCTAGGGATTACCAACACTTAGTATATAACATTTTCCAACACTGATCTCTATACCCTAACGCATGAAAATAAGTCTTTACGTGCCCTAGGTCAATGTAACATCTTACTCTTTACATATTAAACATGCTATACCATTATTTCATAATTCATAGTTGATGTTGATATCATTGTTCATCATGCTGATCAAATTCGTAATAATTCAGTTATGTAACATGCTTGACTACAAATTTCTAAATCACAATTTCATATAGTTTGTAATAAATTAGCATAGAATCCTTTAATGAACTTTTTAGCATATACTTATACCATAATAGCATGCAACAAGGGATGTTACAGCCTACTTGCTTGATCTTATGACAAGCTAGTCTTCATGTGGTAATGACGATTTCTAAATATCTACTCCTCTTTCCAATGATCTCTAAAGTCTCACAAACTCTCTCTCTTATGCTCTCATTTATTTTTTTAAATTTTGGTGAATAACATAAGTCTTGACAACTCTTTTTCTTTATATAATCTTTTTACCAAATAACGTCACTTATGGCTATAAAGTCCTCATGCACGATTGTGCTAATAATTCTAACCATTCTTATTATGTTCCTTGATTGTCAAACATATGATTCATCCAATAATCGACTTCATGCATGATCGTGTACTACCTCTTGCAGGATCGTGTATAGCATCTAGTTTCAACTTATTTATTCATTGAATGTATAGGCGTATACCTAACCATGCATAATTGTACATCATTTTAAACTTAAAATTTTTTAATCTCCTTATGATAAAATGACTAAAATGCCCTTCCATAACATGTACGGGATGCACTCCTAGGATGCACGATCGTGTAGCTTAACTCAAACATACATACATATACACACACGGAAAACATTCATCAAATATGCTAAATGACTAAATTATCCTTGGGACATACTTATGGGTATGACATCTATGAAGTCAAATATTTGTTCATGGTATCATTGAACATTACAAGGCATGTATTATTGCCAAAGGCTATACTAAAATTAAAGGTGTTAGTTTTCATGAGACCTTTTCTCTAATCACAAAACTAGTCATTGCACATTGTTGGTTGGTGATTGCATGGATTAGATATTGGGAACTACATTAAGTAGATGTGAATAATATCTCACTGCATGCAACTTGGAAGAAGAAGTCTACATAAAGGTACTATAGAGATATGTTAAACATGAGGAATATATCATTTAATGATTACAGAAATCCCTATATGGACTCCATCAAGCTTCCAAAAACTGCTATTACAAAATTTCCATTTCTTTCTTGTTATTGATTTTCAATAGTCAAACACGAACCATTCTTTCTTCGTTTTCTCTAGTGAAAGATCCTTTGTTACAGTTTCATAAATATTGATGATGTTATTATCTTGGGAACATACTCTACTTCTAAGTTAAACCATTACTTGGATGCAATTTTACATCAAAAGAACTCAACAAACTTAAATATTTTTTCACATTAAAGTTATGTTAATGCAAGTATGTCA
Source organism: Anacardium occidentale (assembly GCA_026122585.1). NCBI lineage: Eukaryota > Viridiplantae > Streptophyta > Magnoliopsida > Sapindales > Anacardiaceae > Anacardium > Anacardium occidentale. The sequence continues at coordinate 222,705 of JAJEJH010000012.1, read as the reverse complement.
TTGACATCTTGGCCAAGAGTAGTCACAAAGGCTACAAGTCAACTTCCTTTCCCATGGATCAACAACACAAACTTTTACTTGACTTTAGTGAGCATTGTCTTAATCTCGAGTGATATCGTTGTCCAATAAGTAACCTACTTTATCTCATTATCATTTTTCTATAGATCAACTATATAATGCATATCCTTAGGCAATTCATGCATTCACCACGACAAACACACTTTAAAGATGCCTACACGATGTTATGTTATCTCAAAGGAAATCTAGGTCAAATATTCTACTTCCCTTAAATAGCTTACTTACTACCTTTACGAGGATATCATTATGTAGATAAATTAGGATGTTTCATGACACGTAGATTTACTACCACTACAATAAGAATGATTTTTACTTACATTTTTTAGATTTTTAGTGGTGTTTATAAATTTTTACCAATATTTATAAAAAATGTCGATATATGTTTAAAAAAAGACTATTAAATCACAGATTTTTATTGACATTTTTTTATGATTTTTAGTGGTATTTTTAAATATCAATAAAGCCATTTTCACTTCTAAAATATTTGCCGGTTATTTGTTTACGGGAAAATTATCGGTGATTTTCTTACTTTTACCAGTGTTTTCATACTTTTAGCGCCATTTTTGAATTACTTTTATTGACATTTTTATGATTTTTCAACAGTGTTTTTTACTTTTTGTTAGTGTTTTTTTTATTTTTAATTTTGTTTTTATCAACATTTGTTATTATATTTACTATCGTTTTTCATCGTATATTTTCATATTAATTAAAATTTGTTATTATTTATATTAATTTAATATTTTTTGTAAGTAATTACTTTTTATACAAATTGAAAATTTGTTTAATTTGGATGTACACAATACAAATATAACTTAATAATTCAGGCATATTATTAAAAAAATAAGTATTCGAGAAGGTACTTACAATGTAATTCAAAGGAAAATAGAAAAAACAAAAAGTTTTACCATATAACCTATGCAGATTTACCTTATTAGATCAAAGGATTCAGAGTCTCCATATAACGCAATAGCGCAAAAGAGACAATTCCCTCCTCTAACATTCGTTTGACTCCAAAACCTTCTGCCTGCTTGATATCAATCTCAAATAGACGTTCTATTTCCAAAAAAAAAGTAGTATGACACTATTATAAAAGTGAAATAAACAATTGATGCTGCAGTATCAAAGCAATAAACAAAAGCATCGTCCCACAAAGAAAAATTATTTGAAAACATGTGGAACCGAAGAAAAGATTTAAAAAAAAAATTATACAACAAAATTTTTGTTACTTTTCACATGTTTAAAGTTTATTTCAATTGCAAATAATAACAATAAAAATAAAGAATCACAATAGCATTGTATGACAATTTCATTTTAATTACATAATTTCGTAAACTTACCAAGTCATTATAGGAGGATACAAATCCAGGACTCTGCTCATCAACACTATTATACCCCTCACTTTCAACATGGGACCTGGGAGATGAACGCCTTGATCTACACGATGAAGTTATGTGGAAACAACAGGCCAGGCAACTGCTCTTCTTGATGATCCAATACGCTCAGTATATGAGCTTCTTGAGACAGATCTTCTTGAATTTGAGTTTGATGCCAAAAGTTTTGGGGGGTGGAACCGGAGGCAACGCCGGTTGTGGATTTCCTCTACTTAGTTGTGGGGACTCACCACTTGAACCTTCAGTCTCGACAACTCTCTCTGAAATTCTTAACCCACCTAAACTCTTGACTAATTCCCTTGAACCCATATTCTCCTCATTATTCAATTTCTCACTATCACCAACTTTATCACTCAACTTTCACTGTAATCATTATTGACATTTTCCCCAAAAAAGCCATCACTTTTCATAATTTTATTATCACAAGTACCATAATAATCCGAGAGCTTATCCACAGCAACCTGTTCTGAGACTTGCTCTAAAATTTCATCATCTTTCACAGAAGAAAGGACCTGATAAGTACTAACCAATGTCAACAACAATAATGCAACACATATATCAATAACCTACTCCATCTAGGAAGTGCCTACAGTTCTGACTTATTTGAGCAAAGTGAACTACATAGATTCTGTTTCAACTAACCAAGGTAAGACATCATGCAAACATAAGAGTGTGCATAGCTCCAAGCTACCACGCATCCCCAAAAAAAATTAATTGCTATGTATATGGATGAATATATGTGCTCTTAAATCAAATTTCTTATACCCCACTATATATCACTAGTTTGAAAATGTTTACAAATGTATCTCCTTTTTTTCTTTTCAAAGGCATCAAGACTTATCCACAAGCAGTAATACACTTCTCATTAAAGAACCAATAGTATAAAACAATACATAAACAAACAGATGTAAGCAATTGTTCTTTTCCCAACACATTCAGACAAAGAGCCACATGCAGAAACAAATAGTCCTTTTCTTCAAAAATCAAGCTTAAGGTGAACAACTTCTAGATGAATACCATATAATTGTGAGCGTCACATAAAAAAGTGTAATCAAATTCTATAACTACAATGCTCTTTTAACTAGTTTGTTTCTGTTTCTAAAAGCCAAACAATATATATGAACTGGTCTGAAAAATTCATACACATATCTAATGTAAATCATAATGCAAAAATTTCTAACCACTGGGTTCAGTATAATTTTCATGCTTGATTGAGTGTATTTCTACAGAACTTGAAGAATTGAAGAAAGCTTCTGGCTAGTTGAACTTAAAGGATCAATAACCGCATCAATATGAGTGATAGAATGATGGCAAGGGAAACCAATTGAAGGCCAAAAGGAAAATAATGATGAAATACCTTATTCAAATACTTTCTCATGCTCCCATCATTATATTCAGGAAGGGAGGAGATAAAACCTCTTAATGACAAGCCATTTGCCTCAGCAAACTCACAGATCTTATCGATAAATGCTTGAGTGTTTTCAGCAAAAACTGGAGATGCAAGGGTACGTTCAAAATATGAGCATAGTTGATCCAAAAATTCAAGTACCTTTTTCTTATGGCCGCAATAAATGTTGGAAAAATTCATTCATCAACTTACATATTAGAATCCAACATGCATATTCAATTGACATCCAATTTTAGATTATTATAAAAATAATTTCTAAGTATTTAAATATACATGTTTGCATCATAATTGTTGTTGATCTAGAGTTACTTAAAAGGAGTCACTTAAAGAAAGATTGATTATCAATCTGTAGAGACTGTGTCTTCTAGTATTTGAGTACCCAGAGAGTAATAAAATTTGTAATAGAAAAAAATTGCTAAGAATGTACTGAAATAGGGCACCTATCCTTATATTTATAATATGTTTGTTGGACTCTTCCATTAAAAGCGCAATAAACTATATATGAGTCAATACCAAATTTACCACTCAAATTATTATAATATGAAATGTATTGAATTTTAAACAAAATTGATTATATCAAGCCCATTCAAAATATTTACTGAACCACAATTTTCCAATGTTTTTAAAAGACAAAACAAATAATAATTAATATTAACTTACAAAATAATCTTACAATAAAAGCATAGATGCAAACGATTATATGGTCAATATAAGAAGCATATTCATAGACTTTATCTAGAATAGAATGTTTTACTATAACTTAAAGATATGTAGCACATTATGCGTTTAAAAACTTCACAAACTTATATTTGGATGCAGTGACTTTGAAAGCCTTTACAAAAAGGGGACTAGATGAATCTATGTGCTGACTTGATTGTTATTTTCCACAGCAGAAGAGTCGAGCTCACCATCACTTATTTCAAGCTTATTGATAAACTTGGTTGAATAGAGAATCACACCAAATCTCAAAGGAAAATTATTCTCATGCGAAGATGTAACCATGTCAATAATCTGCATGATTCCATTAATATATTTCAATAAATTTTTTTCTGAAGTAAGATGTAGGCAAGAATACAAGAGCTTGATAGACAGAAAACATGCCTTAAGACCTTGGACTGTGGCTGGATCAAGAACATAAATAGCATGAAAGAGGTTCTTCTGAATATAACGTAGTTGTCTAGGGTAGACAGGCATTAAAATCTACAGAGAATAATAATAAGAAACATATAAAGAGAAACATACACATTGAAAAGATCCTGTTGCAGAAATAAAAAACTGATAGAAGATTAATCTAACTCATTTATATTGCTCCGCCATCGGTTATACATAGCATCTTCTTCCAGGTTATTGAGATAATAAACATGAGTAGAGCAAAAATCAACATGGAACATATTGGACTCAGAAGGCGGCACAACTGATAGAAGTTTCTTTACAATGCTATGTGGAATCTGAAAGTAGAACATGTCACTTTATCAAGAAACTCTAGTCTTTATACTTGTTATAAATAACTTGGAATTGGTATATATGCACTCGATTAAATATTTTAACCAAGCTTAGAAAGAGAACAAAATCAATAAATAGAATAAAATTCTTCATTAACCTCCTTAACAGCAATCTAATATATGTCAAAGACCTAACTGGGGGTATAGAAAAATCATAAACCTCTTAAGTTTATGAAGTTCACAATGTCATCATAAAGAAGACGACTCTAACTTGTTTTTCAAACCAGACTATTCTTACACCTAATAGTTGACAAGGAAGGTGTGATTGGCACCAAAAAACATGCAAGCCACCAAATTCAAATGCAAACATTATTTAGATATGAAATTTTCTTTTCAACATTTATCAATACATCGGTTCCTTTACCCCAGAAGAATAGGACATGCACATAAAAAAAAAATAAAGAAAAGAGTAAATTTCACATCCTAAGGTAAACAGAATAACCATTTAAACAATAAAACCCACTTTTTAAGTAGTCGAATTTTACCCCAAAAAAAGCAGTCTCAAAGAAATTCACCTTCAGCAAGCCCAAGCTGCAATAAAAAAAAAAAAACCCATTTCCGTAAAAGAAATCAACAAAAGAATCTTAGTTTTGTCTACCCAATCTCTATTGCTCCAATCGCCTGTAGAACTAGTTCATAGTCATAAATTGATTTTTTTCATCTTTTTGCAAAAGGAAAAAAAAAGAAAAAAAAAGAAGGAAAACTATCTTTAAATCTTCTAATGTAAAAAGAAATTCAAAGGAATGTAACTAATTCAACTAATTCACCCTCTTTAGCTCAGATTCTCATATTTCCAGCACATATTAAAACGATAACACAAATTCTAAACTTCAATAATTTCGTTCTTTTCCCACCATTTTGCAGCAACCACATCATGGCTAACTCAATACAATCAAAATTCCCCAAAATTAAAAAAATAAAAAAAAACCTAAAAATTCATCTTCGATCAACGATCAACATATATTTAACAAAATAAAAACCCTAGAGTTGACAAAGAACCAACTTATGCAATTCACCTGAACAAAAACCAAAGACAACAGAAGAGAAGAACCTTGAAACCATGGTGAAAATCTCTGTATAAGTTGATGATATGAAGATATCAACCATTGAATAAACTGATAGGATTGAGTAACCCTAAACACATTCCATAATCACTTCAAAAAAGTTTTGATTCAACTTTTACAAAGAATAAAAAGTTCGAAATCTAACCTTTTTTCAATGAGATGACAAAGTAGCAAGGTGATCGACGACTAGATTGTCGGCGGCACTTTGGGTTTCATAATGCTCGTAGGAATTGGCCTTAGAATTTGACTAAAAATGGAGTGCGATAAGTAAAAATTGCTCGCGAAAAAAGAACTGTTGCATTTTAAGCAAAAATAAGACCTTTAACGGCAATTTTTATTTTCTTTTACCAGTGTTTTCCTAATATACCATTAAAAATAAATAAATAAACTTTTAATAACATTTTTCTCGTATTTTTAGTGACATTTATAAAATATGCCAATAAAAAAGAGTAAATAAAATTTTTAATAACATTTTCTATACTTTAGTAACGATTTTATTAAACAACACTAAAAATAGTATTATAATAATAATAATTTCAATAAATATCGATAAAAAAAAATATCAAAACTTTTATTAATATTTATACAATATCCTTCTTAAGTCTTTTTTTATCTCATGACAATCAATCAACGAAACAAAGAAAATTTTCTTATTCTTCTATTGAGGTTGGATATCAAGACATGACTCTTTACTAATGAAATCACTTGCCTCCAATTTTCTTGTTTTATGATAATCAAACTATCATTCTTATCGCTACTAATTCCATCTTTCACGAGCATACAAAGCATATTGAAAGCTATTCAATTGGAGAATGTTGTCTCTCAAGTTGTCTCTTCAAATAATCAATTGGATAACAACTTCATTAAAGCACTTATAAGTAATTAGTTTCATGGAATGGATTGTTGGTTAAGTTGGACACTTCAACGATCCATGCTCCAAAATGATATGTTACCAATTGTAATTACTTAATATTTCAATCAAAACTGGTACGTAAAATGTATATATTATAATACTCATTGAGATAGTTAAAAGCTCTACAAATGTTTCCTGAATCTCCAATTAATTAAATAAAATTTTCTATTCGTCACACCCACATCCGTATCCGCGTCACTAATTATAAACATGCTTACAAAGTAAAGGGTTACGTCTTACATGCCTGAACGACTAGGCGCATCTGTTACCCGTTGAAATAACTATCACAGCTCTCACCAACGATGTGCTAATTTAATTCGCTTCCTATGGTATCTGTTGTCCTTTTCTTGAGGAAAGAACTAAAAAAAAAAAAAACATAAAATTTCTTTATGATAGTAATGTGGCTTTAGGAATCGAGATTAATTATGTATTAAGAGAAAAACCATTAATTGTAGGGGGGTTACCAAGTGGGGCTGACTTGAATCTTAAGTTTATCCAGCAAAAGTTCAATAAATCGAAACTGCGAAGGAGGAGAACCTGAATGGGGGCTATATGTAACCCAAGATATTTTCATGCCAAAGTACCTGAACTCTTTAACATTTTCTAGTTCTGAATAAGTCTAATTTTAGTTATATCATTTTTAACCTCTTTCACCTGAATAACGTTCATACTTGAAAATCCTGGTTAAGACATATATACTCAGTAATTGATAGATAATAGTTACCTTCGCAAGGGATTTATTTGATTTCGATAAACTTACATAAATCATATTGGAGAAACACAATCTATTCGTCAAAAGCTTGGAGTTGCACCTACTTAACCTAACTCTGAAATTTTCTTCAATACTTTGAAATTTTCTTCAATACTTTGAAATAGCTTTACGACTTATAATTGACCCCTGTGGTCTGCGGGAGTCCCACAGAAATCTGCTTCTATATATGTGCTTAATATATAACAATATCTTTCTCGTTTGTCAATGCTTTTGGAGCATTTTGGTGATTCCGGATCACAATAGAGGGTGCTTTCTAAGTTTAGGATCCCTATTGGAGAACATGTTACCAAACCCTGTCATTATTTGTCACTCATTCATTTTTAAATGCTATTAATTTAAAAATAAATGAAAAGGTTTTATATATATTATTATATAGGGGCGAAAGTGCAAATATATATTAACCAAATTGTCGTAACTAGTCAAGCTTCTTAAATCACGTTAACAAAAGCATGACCTAAGCAAAGTCAAGTGAATGACTACCACAAATCTAATATTGGATGTTTATTAGGAGTCTTGCACGTTTAAATCAATTGTGTTCAAGCAAAAATATATTACTGTCATTGGCAGATCAATATATATATTTAGGCATTCATAATTCAAGTAAATTCCTCATTGACAAAGTCACTACTAAATTAAGAAGAGCAGTTGGCGAGTAGGTGGATAAAATGATTGTCAGGTAAACCAAGGTGTATCAAACCTGGTTGTTACGTGGCGCAATAACACTTGTCGATGTTTACGTGAAGCGATGGTGGTATGCACATTAGATAATGGATTGATAGTCAAATTTGCATACATCCATAGCCAAAAAAGCTATTTCTCATGTGGTTCTGTGAATCAATCTATTTTGCTTTCCCATTATGCATCAAATGATGCGGAGAGAACAAACGCCTTCGTTTTCTTTATATATCTAAGGCAGCCAGAAGATACCTCTTGGAAAAGGCGAATCATCACCTAAAAGAAACCGCTTCATCTCTCAATTTCAGTGGCATAGAACCTCCTCAATATTCCTTCTCTATATAGTAACATACTTTTTCTTTTCTTTCTTTCTGCGTATGTTGTAGATCTCTGCTTAAAGACGAAGAGGGATCATGTTAAAGTTGAAGAAATTGGACGTGGTATCGGAAAGTTTGGGGGTGGGGGGGAGCTGTAAATGAAGATGAAGGTATTCGCGCGCCTCAATGTAAAGATGTGGTTAGATGGTTGTATTAGCCATGTATTTTCCTTGAGCCGCGTCAATATCTCTTTTTGCACCTCTCTCCCACCTGTTCTTCGTTTGAGAATTAATTTCTGGCTCGAGGTATGTAACTCTAGCTCGCTTCTTATAGATCTTTCTCATTACCCATTAGACAGCTATTACTTACTTGCATTACGTCACTCATAGGCAGATGAGATATGTGAGAATGTTAAATTCTGTGAATTGCCGGAGCTGGATTAGAAATTGTGTCTGGTTAGAGAGACGAGAATAATTGACAAGCCGTTCCCTAGCTTCTTTTCTCAGTCGATAACTCTTTGATCTCTTTTTTAGCTAACTGTTTGCTGTTTGCATGTGATATTTCATCTGATAACCGTACTTAAAGTAGAAAATTCGCTTATATGATTTTATCCTAATGATAATAAATAAGAATTTTAAGGTCTGTGTTATGTATCTCCTTCCTTGTATGGTTTTGTTTTGCCCTTTACAATCATCCTCTCCTAATTGTCTTCAAAGAGACCCAACGATGGGCAGCATTTACAATTGAGGTGATAAAGAGCATGATTTTGACTTCCGTTATCTAGAGGGTAGCTAAGAAAGCCGAGTATTCTTTTCTCTTCTCTTCATTCTTTCATCTTAAGTTGAGTGTGCAAAAAGACGATGATAGATAACAATCAACCCAGAAAAATGAGCTTAACGATTACAAATCTAATTTACTAGCGAATTCTAAATTAATTAAAAGCTGCAAGCTCTGGGAACTAAGTCAAACCGCAGGTACATCAATGAAGCTCTACCCTAATTTAGTTTCAGAGTTCTAGCTACAAAATTGTATATTATTGACAACTTAATAAGAAAAGGCCTTGTTTCTTCGCCTGTGACCTTTCTTTAGTATGTCTGCATTCTGCTAGCTACTAGCTATTACCATTGACTAATAAATAGCCCGCACAAAAACACATCATCTATTTGAGAATTTTTTTTTTGGATTCTTCAATTTTTCAGATTTATATTGACAGAGGATATAGAAGATAGAGAAATATGTATAAGAGCAAAGACAGTAACAAAGAAGTTACAGATAGTCAAGCATATAGACAACTGTTACGTAATTATTATTGAGAATGAGAGAGAGGTGAAACAGACAAAGAAAATGAAGGAATCGACAGCCTCTAACGCACCGTAAGGTAGCTGGTTTGGCCGGAACCATAACTGCAGCTTTATTGGGACCTACTTCCCTTTACTTTCACTTGGGTTGCATTAAATTCGATTCCTACTTCAAACCAACTACTCATTCATACTTCATCTTTGCGAATTTTGATGTTCTCCTACTGGTCTCTTTGTAATCGTCCTGTCACATGATATAAGATATATGATCGAAACACTAGCTAACTAGGGTTTCTTTTTTATGTTGGACATAAACAACACTACAAGATATTAATTGTTGTGGATGATGATATCTTGAGTCAGAACCCTAGCCACTTCTACATTTATACCAAGTCGAAATCAATGTTAGTTGAAATGTTTAATATGGCTAAGAGAATTATTTGGGCATATAAATATATTAATTAGGTTGTATATACTTCATTATTCCTGTAAACAAATTATGCTTGAATCCGATTCTTAAGTAATTGTAATATCTGCCACTTTGAATACTTACATGGCCCTAAAAGATCAAACAAAATAATGACTAATTTTCTTTTTATCAATAATTAAAGTTCATGCGACACCTTCACATTAAGAATGCAAAATATTTTTCTGTTTGCTATATCAACTGCAACAAGTTCTGTGATCTGTAAAGTCCTCAGGATAGGATGAGATGAGTCCTGACATAATATAAAATGCATCATTTTGGATATAAAGAAGAAGGATTATATCAGTACTGATTACTATCTTAATATTGAGGGAGGGTTAATGGCTTTCGTTGTTGGAAATTTGTGGTTGATTGTGAGTGAAACTGAATTGACGTTACCACCACACCACACGCACATGGAAACAGTGGTTACAAATTGCAAGAAGATGCCCGAAAAACATACTCAATTTATCATTTGCGCTAGGCAATAAACAAAGTTGGGCAAGGTCTTACCTGTATTTCTGGGCAGTAACGTCACAAGAGCATCATAAATTCGTCATCGCTAAACCTGCAACATTAAGGGCTATGATTATGATCTGAAGAGCTGTTTGGTTTGATTTGGATTTTGTGCTTCATGACGAGGACCAACTATATATCTCATTTGTTTTATTTATCCTATTTATTTTTTTATTGTGTTTTTAAGTTGATGAAGTTTCCCATCTTTTCTGCCACTTTTGTCTTCACATTTAAGATATTAAAATCGGCAGACCCACTTAGCAGATTCGATTTGATTTGGATAAATCTTTTTTTCTTTTTAAAGAGGATTTTCAGCAATTTGTTTAAATTTAAATCAGCAATGCGATCCATATTTATTGATACAGTTTTTTATTACTAATTAATGTATATCATTTCAAATTTTATTAAAATAAATTAAAATAGCATCAATTAAAATATGAGACGACTTTAGTATATCTATTATAATATGATATGAAATAATTTAAAATAAAAAAATAATTAAAACACGAGATTTTTAATGTGATTAACTCAATAATCAGAATGCATAAGTCCATTAGATAGTAATTAATTGATATGTATTCTCAAGGTTACAAAAGAACTTCTAAGATAATGAGTTAAATACATTTATGGTCACTGAACTATGCATATATTGTATTTGCGGTCATTATTTTTTAAAATATTAGATAAAAATCACTGAACTTTACATTTTGTTTACCGTTAAGTCACTTTACTGTTCATCCATTTAAATATTTAATAGCTGCTGACGTGGACATTTTACTAACATGACATCCAGTCAATGTTAACATCATCAGTCACGTCAACATTAAAACAGTAAAAACTGATGTGACATCCTGTCAGTGTTCATGTCAACTTCTGTGTTAGTTTCTATTGCGGTGAGCTAACAATAAATAAACTCAAAATTCAGTGACTACAGTTGCAATTAGTAAAAAATTTAATGACTTTGAGTGTATTTAACATTTCTTATAACTTTCTTTTTTTCTTTTCCAGTTTGTTAAAAAGCTGAACTGTCAATTCTCTCACTCTACAGAAGATACCTTATTTTTCCTCTCATCTACTTTCTTAGCCACTAAATAGAATTTAAAAAAGATGCAAAATATAACTTTTTAAAATAATAAACAAATGAAAACACTAAAAAGAAGTAGTTCTACAAGTAAATTAACAACATTTGAAAGTAGTTGCAAGGTAAAACTGTAAAATAAAGTTTCAAATGAAGACATAAACTCATATGTAAATATGAGAAAAACAAAGTTTCAATGTCTAACAAAAAATTAAATCACAATCAATTCATAATCATGATCTCTCATTAGTCATGAAGAGAATAGAGAGAGAAAGAGAAAAATATTTATTGTTTGTTTAATTAAAAAAATTAGTATGTTTTATAGTTGTTATTATTTGACTTCTCAATTCATAGATTATTTAATCTAAATGTATTTAGATAAAGAAATAAAAAGGAAAGAAAGTAGAGTGAGAGAATTGGCAGTCCAACACTTTAACAAATCGAAAGAGAAAAAAAAGTTATAAGAGAGATTAAATACACTCAAGGTCATTAAAGTGTTTACTCATTACAACTGTGGTCAATGAATTTTGAATTTATTTGCTGTTAGATCACTGTAACAAAAACTAACATTCAAGTTGACAGGATGCTACATCAGCATCTACGTAAGCTTTTACTGTTTTCAATGTTGACGTGACTGATGACGTGGACATTAATTAAATGCCATCTCAATAAAATATCCACGTCAATATCCACATCAATAGCTGTTAAATATTTAAACGGATAAACAGTAGAGTGACTTAACGGCAAACAAAATCCAAAGTTCAGTGATTTTTATCCAGCATTTTAAAAAATAATGACCGCGAGTGCAATATGTACATAGTTTAGTGACCATGAGTGCATTTAATGTAGCATCCTAGATTCCGAAAGTCTTTTCGGTTAGAGTTTCAGGGTTAGAAATGAGATTCAGTGAGAGATCGGGAGTCTAGCAGAGTTCAGGGGTGAGTTGGTAAGTTTTCAGAGCTGTGTGGCCTTCGTACGAATCCTTTCAGAAGGATCCGATCGTACGAATGCACAGAAAATGAATTAAGTTCATTTTCCCTTGTGCACGCCCGTGCATCATTGATGCACGACCGTGCGTGACATAGTATATAAGTGAGCCGTGAGTTAAGTCATTTCTTTTCTCACCCATTTGCAATTCAGCCAATTTCTCTATTCTATTTTCAGTTCCTCCCATTCCTAGAGAGGAAATCCAGCAGCCAATTGCTCCCGATCAAGCTAGAGAGCGTAGGGAATAGTTCAGAAAGTTGTTTTCAGAAGCATGGCAAGAGGTAAGTGTTCTTTCACTTTTTCTCGCAATTTCCCAGCATGTTTGATGAGTTGTGATGCTTGGATGGATGCCATATATGCTATATGATGATGGTTGATGTGTGAAATGTTGATTTTGGCCATCCTTGACCCTTGCATGTTGATGGATTATGTTTTAGTGAGAGAAAGCTAATGCTTTCATGGTGAAATGCATGATGATTGTTCCATGTAAGACTTGATGCTTGAATTGTGTTATATGAAGTGCTGGAAATGCATGCATGAAGTGATTTTGAGTTTGAATGTGATTTGGTATGAGTTTGATGCAAGTTTCCGGTGGTGCTATTGTTGAAGAACAAGACGCACGACCGTGCGCTCGCATGGCACGGTCGTGAGTCTTTGTTTTTCCAGATGCACGCCCGTGTGCACGCTGCATGCACGGCCAGAAAATGCTCATGCACGCCTGTGTGTTCTCATACGCACGCCCGTGCATGCACTTCCAGAAATTCCAGAAGCTTGTACGGTCAGGCGCACGACCAGAGCACGACCCCGTTCGTCCAGGCTCACGCCCGTGTACTCTCCTTGCACGCCCGTGCACCTGCAGAATTTCAGAAAAAGAATGTTAATTGATTAATTAAGCATATGAATTCAAAATAAAGGCTAATGGGCTTCAGATAAGCATCAGATGAGTATGAATTCAGTTAATAAGCTGCATATGCATATCATGACATTACATGTAGTTTCAGAAAGGATCAGGGGATCTGAATTCAGCAGTATTCAGTATTCAGAGCCCGATGTACGGGTGAGAGCATTAGGTAGAACACGAGGGGACATCCGTGGGATTCAACCTTCTGACACCAGTCAGGACGCTCAGCAGTATTTCAGATTCAGTTTCTGACACCAGTCAGAATATTCAGTAGTATTTAGATATTACCATCTGACACCAGTCAGATTGGGTAGCAATATTCAGATTCAGCTGTCTAGCCAGTAGCTAAACTGTTCAACCCACATGGTCAGGATGCCGAATCCCTGTGTCCACCAGTCTGATCAGCACAGCAGGTACCTTCAGATATATTCGGATAGAGGTATTCAGATGCATGCATCCACAGTATATTCAGTTAGCATGACATGACATACACATCATGACATGAATAAATATGATATCAGTAAATGAATGCGAATCAGATATTCAGTTAACAGTTTCAGATACCAGCAAGTGCATAGATGTATGATTTGGGCCGAGGCCCAGGTATGTTTGATTATTGTGATTGTTGTGCTTGCTTGGGTTTGAGGGAAGTAAGGAGCGCTTACTGGGTGATCTTTATCACTCATCCCCCTTCTTCTTCCATCCTTTTCAGGTGGTTCGTGCTGTTTTCGAGGAGCTGTTGGATCGAGGCTGACGGAGAGGGCACACACACACACCTCGATCGCAGTTGTATGTATATCAGTTTTGGACCCGTGGGGTCATATTGTACATATTTTATATATCTGGATGTACAGAAACAGTATATGTATGTATATGGAAGGCCATTAGACCCATTGTACAAAACAGATATGTATATTTTACAGTTGATGTATATATTTCAGCTTCCGCATGTGTAGAAATGTATAGTTTTAGTTTCAGATTTTATTTTCGTAGGATTTCCGTCGCGGGTACCCGAATTTTTAGATTATTAATAAAAAGGCCTTCCAGAATTCAGCAGGAGGGGTACTCGTGACGACGGGTCCTACATTTAACCCCTAAGATAACTAATACCCTATTTTTGTATGTCTTCTCTCTCATCTAATCATTCATATTTATAGAAATATTAAGGAGAACTTATATTCAAACTAGTAGAACTAAGATTCCTCGTCTTAGTAAGATTCCAATTGATGTGTTTCTATCTCATTTGGACTAAAATGAAATATTGTATATATTGAAAATATCCTGGTTAAGAAGGTGAAAATATCTTTTTATTGCTGTTATTAATGCAGAATAACAAAAAAATTGTAGAAGATTCAAGAAAAATTTCTCTTTTAGCAGAAATATGCTTGTTATCTCGATTTAATGAACTTTCCTATTTTCATTTATTGCACTTTTGATGTTTTGATGATAACAAAAATATATTTAAAATTTTCAATTTATCCAACATATAACTTAGTTCACGACCAAATTTGAATAATTTTTTTTTTTTGTAGGTTTTGCCCAAACATATGACCTTGTGTCGTGTGTGGTCATGACCTTATGTGCTCTTCACATGCTAGGCTTTGCCCTCTAAACCTATTATAAAAAATTTCATACACGATCGTGCATCATTGTGTATGTGTATTTTGGGGTTATACATGAGTAAACTCATCTCATGCAACTTGTTCGTGTACGATTAAAAGGAAAGTTAATAAAGTCTAATTAATAATCCATGCACACTTATGTTTCATGTTTGCACAACCATGCATCAAGACTTAAATAAAGACACAACTGGGAGTCCCAAAAACTTGTCCTATGGACTATCAATGAGGGAGAAAGTTAACATCTTAGACACACCTGTGTGTTGACGATATGCTCATGCTTAGGCATAAATTGAAGCATGCTTAATCATGTGCTAGTATCTATGCATGCTCCTATGCTAGCATCTGCTATTTCAAGCATTTGTTCTTATTTTAAAGGTACACAACTGTGCAACCTAGGTGCATGCCCATGTGTGAGCTGATGAAAGTAGTTAATTTCAATTGTTAGAAAGGTTGGCTTGTAGTTAATAAAATGGGCCATGGTTGTGCACCCAAAGCACACGATCGTGCTTTTGAGTAAATTTGTGCCAAATGGTATTCAAGTAATTTTCAATGGACAAATTTTTTTTTCTAACAACTCCTTTCCAATTTAAGTAAGCAAAAACATATATAAATGAGTCAATTTGAGAAAGAAAAGCTTGAGATTAAAATTCTAAAAGCTTACACAATACTTTCACAAGTTTTCACTTCATTCTCTCTCTAAAGCTTACATTTATATCTTTGAGAAAATTCTCTTGATCCTAATTTGCGTATCAGCCTTGATAGAGACATTTCTCACTTGTAAACCTTTCTTTTCATCTATAGTGGGTGAAATCATGGACAACTAATGTAAAGGGCACATTTGAAGCAAACTAGTGTAATTCGAAAAGGATTCAAGTGAAAACCGCAAGTTAGTTACTTAAATAAGTGGTCGTAAAAATCTTAGGATGAAAAGCTCCAAATTACATTAAAAATTCTGAGCATTTTCTTATCTTTCTCTTTAACTTTGTGTTGATTTTGATATATTGCACATGTTTGTTTTAATTTGACTTATACTCTTTACTAAATTAATTTTAGGGTTAAATTTTTTTTTGATCTTATTCGCCCTTTCCAGGATTTAAGGTCATTTTTTTAAAATGGTTAGCATTTCAACCCCTATTTTTGGTGAAAGTTAATGCACAACTAAATCATCTATATTTTGTGGAGTAAACTATAATCAATGAAAAATTTGAATGAAATTGCATATTAGATCTATTGATTATAAATTGAGAAAAATCATAGTTAATGGTGATTTTGTGCCTGAAGACTCCATAACACAAAAGCATAAAGATTAATGTAATTCTAATGATGAATATGAGAAATTATTAAGTTTATATGTTAAAACAATTAACTTCTTGTTTTATGCTGGGGATTTCATAGAATTTAACCATGTTATGACTTATGAATCCATAAAGAAAGATTTGATGATCCTCTAAACTGTTTATGAAGAAACAAGTCAAGAAGAGTCAAAAGTTGAAAATTTCTTTTAAGAATATGAGCTATCTAAGATAAAGTTTATAGACAACATCATAGACATGCATAAGAGATTTTCAAATTTGGTAAATGATTTGAAAGTTCTTGGAAAAAGAATCGAGATGGTTGAGTTGGTAACGAAAGTTGATAGATCACTATATTAGAATCATGAATTATGAAAGTAATGACAATTAAAGAATTTCAAAGATTTGACCATGATGGGTATAGATGAACTTATCGACGGTTTTTTGACATATGAGATGAAAAGAAATCCAAAGGAAGAGAAAAGCAAAGGAAGGAAAGATATCGCTTTGAAAGTGGGCAATAATGATAATGATAATGAGTCCTCTATGGATGAGAAGGATATAAGTCTTTTGTAATGAGGTTTAGCAAATATTTGTCAAGAACAAAAAGAAATAAAGGAAAAGGTTGTATTAGACAAAAAGGAAAAGATGATAGTCAGAAGGAAATTATTTGCTATGAGTTCAAGAAATCGGGGCATATTAGACTATGATATGTTTGTAAGTCCTAAAAACCTTGCAAACCTTGATTGTGAAAATAAATTCTTTGGAAATGCAAGCCATAAAACCCTAACATTTTTGGTTGCTTTTAATTTTACTCATCCAAGCCATAAAAACCTTGGATTAAGCATATTGATTATTAATAACAAGTTTCTAAGCCTTTAATCTATGAAGTTTTCCTTAACAAGGTTTGAACAAAATCCATTTCAAGCCTTCTCTAAGTCTCTAAGAAGCCTTAGCTTCATGCCAAGTACCCCTAAAGAGGATCCAAGTAGTATTGGAGTGTAAGAGGAGTCCAAATTGCAAGCAAGGATAAAAGGTGCAAAACATGCCCTGGTACTATGATACCTAGGCTCTGGAGGCCGTAACACCTGCTTTATGGATTGAGCAGTACGTTTTTGCACTATAACACCATTTTTCTTGCCATAACACTTCTTGTCTTGACCATCAAGCTTTTTCATGTCCTTTTTGGTCCTTTTAGCCCCCTTTAGATATCTTTTCATATGCCTATGTATTAGGGACATTTTGGACAAATTTTAAACATTTGTAAAACTTATATAAAAAGCTTTTCTTTCTTGTAAAAAGTTAGTTTTTGGAATGAATTCTAATAAAAGATTAGAAGCTTTTTTCTCTTATGAAACATAAAACTTTCTTGTCCTTCTGTTCTTAAAATATTTATCCAATCTTGTTGCAAGGAAGATTGGTGATGATCATTAAATCAAGTTGGTGGATGAATGTTCCTTTAGGCTTGATTCTTCATCTTGCATGTTATATTTCAAGTAAGTTACTTATTACTTATTGTGTGGAATTTGACAATTACCTATCTTTATACCTTAGACTGCCTTAATGCGTATTTGTTGGAATTGTGGTGATACAACTATATATTATACTATTTAATTATATATATATATATATACACATACACACACACACACACACACACACACACATACTTTCAACTATTTAAAATCATAATTATTAAATTAATCACTTTAATATATAACAATATCACACATACTTATTGAAAATATACAAATAGAAGCTTAAAATATAAATATATGATATGTTGAAATACATTGTATAGTACATTGAAAAACACTATATTTATTAATTTATAATATGCACTATACAAAATATACAAGAAAACTATACAAAGTATGCAAGCCAAAATACATGCCATCTGCATGGGTGAAAATCCAATCTAGAACTATATCCCATCCATAGCCATCTTATCACTCATCTTAGCAACTAACTCATCTGACCTGCAAGAAAAAGGGAAACTTTAGGGAGTGAATGATGTGTCTCCTAGTAAGTATTTCTTATCTTTATCCACAACTAGGTTCATTTTCATTTTAACTTTCGTAACTTGTCATAATCTTATCTGATTTTATGTCTTATTTTCTTGTTTACTTTCTTGTCTTAAGAGCCTTGCTTTGTTATTACTTGTCATTATATTTTTGCTCTGTTTCATTTCATACTATATATAACATGATATGAAATATGTTAAAATCATGTTTATGTTAAAATCATGTTTATGTTGAAAATCATATATTAGCCCTTAGACCTATTTTTTGAAAACATTTTCTAAAATTTTTTATTGTGATCTGAATATTGTGTAATAAAACATATTTATAAATCTCTTTTTTATATATGAGTTATGTATATAAAAACTATATTTGAAAACTACTATATTGATTAGACTGATGGATACAGAGATTTAACATCTTGGTCATATGAGTTTATCCATACTGATATACGGTTAGTAAATTGAAAATATAAATCATACTAACACATAGTTAGTAAGTTATAAACTATCATAACATACTGATTCTCGATCAGTAAGCTAAAAACTATAAACTCATAAGTGCCCTTTTATATTCATGCTTAAAATAATGTTTGAAACATTAGCTTTCTATTTATAAACTCATGCATGGATTGCTTGATCCCTTTTTAAAACTTGTTTTTGGCATGTTATGTCATGTAATACTTACCATGCATGATTTGCTATTATATTTTCTTCTTATTAAGTTCTTCATACTTATGTAAGTTTAGGTTTTTGATTCTATTATTTTCACTACTGTACGGTTGTGCATGTTCATGTTACATCATCAAGCGTTATATACGGTTGTGACATTACATTGCACAGGCTTGTAGAACATTTGCTTACATGCGACTGTAATTTTGTATGCATGGTCTTACAAAATTGATATAAGCATACGACTGTGACCTTTCAAGTATGGTCGTACCCTAAACACCCATATAGTCATACACGCTTAGCATACACGATTATGAGGCTACAGAAATATGACTATATGATCATATGCTTATCGAGCATATGGTCATACGTCATGCTTTACTTCTACAAAAATAAGGTTGAAATTTTTAGATACATACCTAAACTTAATTAGCCACAAACCAACTTATTCAATTAGTCTTATAAGCTTAACATACTACTTATATACATATTAATCTCATCAATAGCATCAAAACTCATTATATCGTGCATTAATACTCTTAAACCTTTATATATAAGCATATATACAAGTTTCATCAAATCACATTTATCATTATCTTATCATATAATCATGCTATTCAATCATAAAACATGTTGTAAACTTCATCATATCTTAATAAAACAAGAAACACATGCTTAAAAGACAGGGGAAAAAAGATAAAAAACACTTACCTCATGGATATGGATACATAATCTCTCTCTAACTTGATTTCAATATCTGTCTCTTGTCTTGGGTCTTGGTCTCTCTTTAACTCTCTGGTTAATGGTTGTTGGATAAGTATGAACATTAGGGTAAGAAAATGTAGCACCTACTGCCGTATATACCACTGTTACTACAATATTTATGTTTATTATCAAAATAATAATATATTGTTGTATTATTCTGAGAAAAAGAAGTCTTTATTAGTATATACAACAAAAGTCCCACATAAATACGTTGTATGGAAGTTTCAGACGAAATGTGGTGGAATGCTAAAACCCATTATACAGTATCCTAAATAAAAACTTATAATCTATTACTATTATTTAAATCTGAAAACATATATGATACTGTACATCTCATATGCATGAGCAGTCTAAGCATACGAGCCAACATGCTATCTGTTGAAAACTAAATACATACATACATATGTACATACATACATACATACATACATACATACATACATACATACATATATATATATATATATAATACTGAAAACTCGGATAAGAACCCGCCCAAACTGTATCCTATTTTTTAGCCTTCTCGTGCTCTAGTTTAGCTCCTTAAGATGAGGGTAAACAAATTTTACATATTGTTGCTTATTTGATGTGTGAATAGTATAAACAAATACACAAATATTCCCATGAATTATTCACTAATTATTCACAAATATTCCAACGTCAGTAAATAAACCAAATCTATATTTGGCTAAATAAAGCTTGACAAAATAGAATAACATGATTAGGTGAAGAAGATAACATTCATAAGACAAGAAAATATTCATAATTTGTTCTTGTGACTTGCAAACCTTGTTCTTTAAGTGTTTTTGGATGTTTGATAAGAGAGATACTTTGAGCAAGATTGTGGATTAGTTAATTCATTTTGTTAAATTTTTCTGTGTTCCAATGGTCAGCTGGGGTCATGGAATTGAATTTTCAAACTTGCATGGGCAGGCCTGAATACGCCCAAAATCAGCCCAAAACACAAAATATTAATGAACTAGGCTTCAGCTTGAAACCCAAATAGACAGACCCCAAAGTCAGATCCAAAAAAATTGAGACTCAACTTCAGCATTACCCAAATTGGTTCAATTGATAGGCCTGCTGCAGATGGTCTATTTTCGGTGTAGACAGGCTTTAGCCTTGGAGCACAATCATCCATGCAGCCTAGAATTAAAGGGGTTGCCCCAGCCCAGCTCCCTTTCTTTCAGGGCCAACGCACTCCCAAAAAAAAAAAAAAAAAGGTAAAATCACATCAACCTACTGGTGATTAATATATCATTTTCAATTTTTTTAAACTTAAAATAAAATTAAAAACATTTTTGATGTAGTATTTGAACAATAAGATGTGGAGTCATCAAAGACTTCTTTATTCATAAAACCCAGTTCATTATATTCTTGTAGTTGTAAATTAGGTATTGGCCCTTAAATACTACTCACACTAAGGCATGGCTGTTTTTAGTTTCAACCTTTTAAGTTTTTAAAAATAAATAAAACAAGAGGGAGTAAATTTTCAAAAGGCGGAACAGCTTATTCGCACCCAAGGTTACTTAAAATTACAAATTCTCACCCAAAATTTTTAAAAAACTAAATGTTTATTTCTTTGTTAGAGTCTACTGTTAAATTTAATTTATTAGAAAGATATTTCATTTTTTTTTGTATAAAAATTAAAAAAAAAAAAAAATAAATTAATAAAAATTAATAAAATTGCAAAAATAAAATAAAAATAATATAAAAATTTAAAAATTAACTATTATTGCGAGCAGCGTTGCTGATTCTCAGTTTAAGAAACAGTTTGTTTGATGAAAGGACTTATAAAAATGAACTTGATTTTAGGTCATGTGCTGTTTCTGGATTTGATTTGGGGAGTTTTGAATCTATTTTCAAAGCAGCTGGAGTTTTAACAGCTATTATTGTTGCTCCCGAAAGTGGTCACTTTCTCGCTGCTTTGCTTCAGGGAATTCATTTAAGTAAATTTGCAGTTGAGTTTGGTCCAATTTTAGCTAAATTTAATGCAAAAAATGTTTGAGTTTTCTATCAGAGCATTTCCTCTTGGTGGATGTGCTGGGTCTCCTGATAATGATCCAGAGAGTGATATACCTGTCGATGATGAAAACTTGCTTAAGCATAGACCAATTTTAGATAGAGTTATTGTAATATCAGCTGGTGTAGTTGCCAATATAATCTTTGCGTACGTCATTATATTTATTCAAGTTTTATCAGTCGGTTTGCCTGTTCAAAAGTTATTTCCTGGGGTGGTTGTCCCCGAGGTTCGGGCCTTTTCAGCTGCTTCCCGTGATGGATTGTTTCCCGGTGATGTAATCTTCTCTGTTAACGGAGTGGAATTCCCAAAATCTGGGCCTAATGCTGTTAATGAGCTTGTTGATGTTATTAAGAAAAGTCCCAAGAGACTTGTGTTGCTTAAAGTTGGGAGGGGAGAGCAAAAATTACAAGTTGGGTTCACCCCAGATGAGAATTCTGATGGATCTGGTGAAATTGAGGTTCAATTGTCACCAAATATGAAGTTTTCAAAGGTTAGGCCCAACAATCTGCTTGAGGCTTTTAGATTTTCTGGAAAAGAATTTTGGGGTCTCACACGAATGTCTCGGATATCTTGAAACAGACATTTTAAAATTTCTCACAAACAGCTAGTAAGGTTTCAGGTCCTGTTGCAATTATTGCTGTAGGTACAGAAGTTGCTAGGTCGAATATTATTGGGCTTTACCAGTTTGCAGCCGTGCTCAATATAAACCTTGCAGTCATAAACCTTCTCCCCTTACCTGCTTTGGATGGTGGTTCACTCCTTGATTCTTATAGAGGCTGCTAGAGGTGGGAGGAAGCTTCCTCTAGAGCTAGACCAACGAACTATATCCTCGGGAATCATGCTTGTTATACTGCCTGGGTTATTTCTAATGATCCGCGACACCCTGAACCTTGATTTTATCTAAGAGTTGTTGTCATCTCTTTGGAGTCCGTAGGTAATTTGGGTGGGACAGATTTGTGGGAAAGCTGGTGTTAGATCAGTGTGGTTGCCACTGATGACCTATGAAGGGGATGGAGTGAGTTCATTGCAGATGACTGGTGTTGTTCATTGGTTCTGCAAGATGCTATTTGGCAGGTACTTGCTGCTTCATGTGTCCTTTTTACGCCATTCAACTTTATCTCGTCCTCATAGTATTGTGAACTATAGATTCTTTGATGACATTGGCATAACTGGAATAGTTGGTGAGCCTCAATTGCCCGTCCCCATTATAATCACAGTGATCTTTGTAACCATAGCATTAGCTTGTAAGTGATCTCTGGTATTCACGAATGCCATGAGATTGAATTTATCATTCAGGAAAACATATTTGTACATTGTTAACTTACATAATGTTTGAAACTACGCATATATGTTCCTGGAGACTGGGTTACCAGGGAAACCATCTTGAATTTTTTAAACATGGAAACTGTCATTTCCTTTGTGCAGCAAGTGACATCCTTTACTGATAATTTTTCTGCAATTTATTATTTCCTAGTCCAAACTCTTCCTTACAAGTAGTAATTTATTGCAGAAATAGATTTTGCTCATTTATGATTAATGCTAGTCCAAACATTTAATAATCGTGGCATGAAAAATTGATTGAGAAGTTTGAATGTCAATTGGTTTTGGTTGTTTTTTATTTATGGAACAGTTGTGAAATGTGTGCTTTTAAAGGACGAGAAGATATGTTTTACAACAATAACATGTGATTTGCAGACAAAATACAAATCATGCATTTCTGACAATGTTATAGATGAAAGTGTTATGGGCAGTTTTCAGAACTAAAAGAATTAGGGAAAACATGTAGAATTGCAATTTTGGGGTGGGATGGGGCTCATTTCATCCTTGAATGCTCTTTCTCTTCCGATATGAAGTCAACAATATAAACAATTCTTTTTCAATCCCTCATTAGAAATTTTATTTTTCTCTCTTATAGTGTTTTGTTCAATCTATTGTAAATCATGAATACCAAACCCTAAACCTGTGATCCATAAACTTTAATCCATAAATCATAAACTTAAATCCTAAACCAGTTAGTCGTAAATTGTAAACCATAACCTTTACAAATGAATGCAAAATCGTAAACCTTACATAAGGTAAATCTTACATCATAAAACATAAATGGTAAACCTTATAACCAGGAATTGTTAATTTATATGTTTCAAACATACAAATGATGGTAAATATTTTTATCCATTATAAGGTTAGATGTAAATGTGGAGTAATCTGTTGGTGTGTTATGATGGGAGGTGAATCATTGATAATGAGATGATGAAATGTGTTAAAGGACGAGAAGATATAATAAAAATTTCAGAAAACACAACATTGGAGGGATTGATAATAAAACTTTTATGTTAAGTTTTATAAGTAAATTGGAGCAAAACAATATGAAGTTATTAATGAGACCATTCAATCAAGAAAAAAGAAGGTCAGTGTCATCACTTTTGACTAACATGATGAATGTCTTATTGGGTTGTTTGTTCATATGGGACAGTGCGTAGAGTATATCCACTAGAAACAACTAGCCACTATGAATTTCAACAATCAAACATGATAGAGCAAGGCAACACGAAGACTAGCATGTCTTACAAAAAGTTAGGCCAACTATCTTCTCTTTTTTTGAGGAGCAAAGTTAGGATTTATTTTGCATAAATAAACAATCTTTTATAAAAGTTGTTTACTAACTTGAAAGGGAGGGGACTCAACAAGCTCAATTATCTTCATTATTATACATAATCATATTTAGAAATTGTATTGTCACACAACATCCATACCAACATTAATGAATTTTTTTTTTAAAGAGTTTTATTTCATGCAATTTACTATATTCAATTTAACATATTCAAAAAATGTAATCGGTAATTAGTAAACCATAAACCATAAATTGTATGATTTGAAAACCGTACAGCTTAAACCTTGAACCCAATATAATAAATTATAGATCTTAAACTGTAAATTATAAACCATTAAACAAAAACTATAGGCACTAAACAATAAAGTGTAAAGTCGAAAATTGTAATAAGTTAACCATAAATACTAAACCGTAAACCATAAACCTTAAAACCTAAATTGTTGAGCCTTAAACCATAGAATCCTAAGTTGTAAATCATAAATAGTAAAGCCTATACTCATAAAACATAAACTATAAACCTAAAACATGTATAGACTAAACTATAAACCCTAAACTCTAAATCGTAAAACCCTCAGTTGTAAATCATGAACACTAAACCCTAAACCTATAACCTATTAACCATAACCCATAAATTGTAAACCTTAAACCCCAAATTAATTAACCTTAAATTGTAAACCATAATCTTAAAAAATGAACACAGAATCGTAAACTTTACATAGAATAAATCGTATATCATAAAACATGAATGGTAAACCCTATAATCAAGAAATATTAATTTAAATATTTCGAACATGCAAATGATGGTAAATATTTTTGTCTATTATAGAGTTAGATTGAAATGTCAAGTTATGTGTTGGTGTGTTATGATGGGAGGTAAACCACAGATAATGAGACAATGAAATGAAATATGTTGGAGGGTGAGAAGATGTGGTTAAAAATCTCCAAACACATAACATTAGTGGGATTGATGAAAGTATTGAGTAAAGTTTTACAGGTAGATTAGAGGCAAAAAAAAAAAATAAATAAATAAAATAAAATAAAATTGGAGTTATTAATGAGACCACTTAACCAAGAAAACAGAAGGCAAGTGTATATCACTTCTGGCTGACATATCGAGTAGCTTATTGGATTGTCTATTTGTACGATAGAATGCATTCCACTTTCTAAATCTGTTTATCCACCAGAAACAATCTGCTATAGAAATTGTTTACTAACTTGAGAGGGAAGGGACTGCACAAGCTTAATGCATATTCATCATGGTGCATATTCATGTTTAAGAATTATACTATAACACAACATGCCTACCATCATTAATGACTTTCTTTTTCAAAATTTTCATGCAATTTACATATGTGACTTGAAAAGCATTTCCCTAAACCATAAAGGTAGACAACAGTATGATAATAGAAGAGTGAATTAGAAAAGTAGATCAACTTGGACTCAAGTATTAAACAATTTTTCATAGTTAAGGGAATACATGCATAATGGCAGAAAAGATTGACAATAAGGCCTGAACATCGAATTACCTAGTTGGATATGCTTTGACCACTAAGTATAGGCTATGTATGTTTATTTAAAGCTAGGCTTATTTGTGTTTGATATATGACTTACTATCCCACAAGTTCTAAAACTTGTTGATCAACCCATCATGGTGAAATCCTAGTCACACATGTATTAGAAGAAAGTGATATAAACATTTTTTTTTCTCATTTTTTGTACAACCATACATGTTATCCAAAACATAAAGAAAAACATTATCACTTGAAACCCTTCAAGCCTTATTGATTGGTATGAGCCAATATATGCATATGTTTCTTTGAGTTACTTATAATGATCACTAAGCTACTAAAATTCAATTGTTGAGAGTACATATCTCAACTTGTTAGAAAAATTCACTGATGGAAGTTATTTGCAAAAACGTGCCATTCTTGCTCCTACACTTGATATTGTAAATGAAGTGAATGAACATGTGATATCTACATGGCCAGGTGAAGAGGTGACTTATCTAAGCTCTAATGGCGTATGCAAAATGGATGAATATTCAAGCATCCATAAAGATATATACATATCACAATTTCTTAACAATATTAACAGTTCTAGCACGCGAAATCACAATATGACGCTAAAGGTTGGTGTTCCCATCATGTTGCTTCGTAACATAGACCAATCTTATCGTTTATACAATGGTATGAGGTTAATAATAACTCAGTTGGGGAAACATGTGATAGAAGCAAGAGCAATTTCTAGCTCTAATGTTTGACATAGAGTTTTTATAGCTTGGATGGTCTTAACACTATTAGATATTAGATTACATTTTAAATTCCAACAAAGATAATATCCATTGGTGGTTTACTTTTCAATGACAATCAACAAGAGCAAATGTCAATATTTGTTATACATTGAATTGTATCTCTCATATTCTATTTTCAGTCATTACAAACTTTATGTAACGGTATTAATAGTGAAAATAAAAGTTGGTTTGAGATTCTTATTTGTGATAATGATGGAATATTATATAATATATAAAAAATATTGTGTTTAAAGAAATTTTTCATAATTTAACTTAGAGAGTAGATGATTCATTGTAGGTTCTACTCTAATATATGGTTATAATGTAAAACAAAGCCTATTATTAATGGTTAATTAATATAAAAACATCTTTATTAGCAAAAACAAAATTTTGATTAGAAAAATTTAGATAAAACATTAAAAAGTCACATATGGCTTTCTTGCAAGCCACTCAAATCATAAAAAAAAATTATTACAAGATAATAATAATTCATTAAAAAGGGAATAACACTTATTGGTGAAAATACTGACAATTCCTATAATTACAACAAACTTTAATTATTATTGTGAATACAAAAAGTATGTAACAGTTAACATACCAAATAAAAAATTTATAAATTTTAAAATTAATTTCTTATATAGTTAAAAAAAAAAAATTAATGATTTAATATGGTATTGTAGTGTTAGTAAGGTCAACTCCGCTTTGTGCAACAAGCAAAGGAAAGACAATTAATAACTAAAAACAAAAATTAATAATAATAATAATAAGGGAAATAGAAAATTACTAAAGATAGAGAAAATTGGATAAAAATGAAAAACAGTGTAGATATAAGAAGGGATACAGAAAGCGCGTAGAAGCCTGCAAGGACGAAGCACTTAGCTTGCAAAACGGAGCGAATTTGGAGCTCACACCTTTAACATAGAATATTCTCCATAGCCGCCTCTCTGGGCTCTGCCTCTCACACTTGACGCCCCACTCTTGTCTTCCTCGTTCTAAATCCCCACATTCACTTCGTTTTCTGTATTGTATTTAACACAAGAGAGAAGAGCTGCTCTCTCTCTCTCTCTCTCTCCTCTCTTAATTTTTTATTTTTTATTTTTCTAGTTCTCTCGCCTTTGGAGAGGAGAGAATTTCAATCAAAATTCAGGCATACAAAGAAAGCAAATCACTATAACTCGTTTAAGCCAGTAGCTTACAGAAGTTTATTAAGGAAAAAGTGCATCCAAACAATATAAGCATCATTACGTAAACACCATTGGCACATTACTTTTTTTTTTTTTTCCTTTTGATTTTTTCAACTTTTAAGCCCAAACAAGAACTTTTTCCTATACTAGAACCAATCAGGATTGATTGTTATTACATCTGAAAGTTGGGTGATATGGTGAGCAGCGGCGTTGCAGCAGTCGACGGTGGAGTTACTGGATCAAAAGGAAGCAGTCAGAACTTGAAGAAGGGGCCATGGACAGCGGCGGAGGATGCAATCTTGATGGAGTACGTGAAGAAGCATGGTGAAGGCAACTGGAACGCTGTGCAGAAGAACTCCGGGTTGATGAGATGTGGTAAGAGTTGTAGGCTTCGATGGGCTAACCATTTGAGGCCTAATCTCAAGAAAGGTTCTTTTACTCCCGAAGAGGAGAGGACCATCATCGAACTTCACGCTAAACTCGGCAACAAATGGGCTCGCATGGCCGCTCAGGTATCCTTAATTAGTAATTACCCACGTAATAAACACGTACTATACATGTCATTTCTCTATAATTGTAGTTTTGATTTCTTATTCCTTTTTTTTTTTTTCTTTTTATGCGATCAATTTGATTTGTTCAAGTAGTTTTGAGAAGTCTCCTGGTTTACCTCTGCTTCTGGTTTTGTTATGTGATTGTGATAATTACTTTCGTTGACAATTTGATTTTTTAAATATAATCTCTATATATATATATTCCATTTGTTTGGTCGATCTTCCTTTTCTTATCTGAGTTTTCATTCAATTTTGTATCTCTCTCTCTTCCTGACTTGTCTTTATATTCTTGTTCTTATCTCCATCTCCAAGTTATCTCATTTGACATTTCGTCGCTCTACAGCTACCTGGAAGAACTGACAATGAAATCAAGAACTACTGGAACACCAGAATGAAGAGACGCCAAAGAGCTGGCTTACCTATCTATCCGCAAGAAGTGCAAGAAAAAGCCACAGCCTTTCACCTCCAACAGCACCACCACCACCAATACAGGAGATCCGACAACAGCTCATCTGCTTCACTGTCTTTACTCCTCACGTCACAAAAGCCCACTTACAATCCCTCTCTCTCCTTGCTCGACAACCTCAATTTCTCATCTGCTGCAGACCACCCTCTTCAAAATCAGCCAACTTCCATCTACTCCAATCCTAATGACCAATTCAAGATTTTTTTTGGCAACAACAATGACACTAATGGTTTTTCTTTGCCCTTGTCCTATAATTCTTCATTTATACCATCAGCGACAAGTCTCCTCAATCAACACCTCCAATCTCATGCTCCCAAAGTACCATTCTTTAAATTGAATAGTGGAAATAATTTTGCTAGTGATTTGAGTTTTAGTTCGATGATAATGGGAGCAGGAACTTCTGTTGACGCAATTCATCATTTTGTTTCTGGGATGGACGGTGAGCTCTCTTCAAGCCAAATACCACCACAGGCACAGCTAAGGACTTCAGCTTCATCAGGGTCAACGGCTGTTGTTTGCGCCAAGAAAACTAATACCGACGATAAAATAGTTCTTAAAAAAAGGAATAGAAGCAATAGTGGCCTGTTAGATGCTCTAGTGCAGGAGTCACAAAATCTGTCTCGGTATGAAAAATTCAAAGGTGAGAATTTTCCGGCTGCAGTTGATAAAGGGAAAGGCGTGGTCGGGGTGCCTTCTGAAGAGGAGGAAGCCAATGAACCTGTTGAATCAGTGATGAGGAATAGCGACGAGGCTAATACTGATACCCTGTGGGATGATTTGAGCTCTTCTCACTCATCAATTGGTGAGTTCAATTCTTTCTATTCATTCCATATCTTTTATCATGCACCTGATAGAATTATTTTTGTTCATTCTTGGGCTTTTACATTATGGCTTGGTATGGTTCTTTATTTGTCATCATTTTCCCTTTAAATTTTAATAATATTACTCGGTATTTTCTCACGTACGACAATAAGCGCCGATAAGAGTAAAGCCAAACATTTATGTTAACTTTGTATTTTGGAACACAATTTAGTTTACATGTTTGTCACTTCGTGTATTTTTTCTTTAATGGTTGAACAGAACTCTTTAAGTGCACGATTCCTTAATCAGTTGACAGTGGGTTAGAAGGCATCATTTAGATTTTTCAATTGTACTTTATAGATGCTCCAGTATGTTCATGATATGATAAGAAAATATATGAATATGCTTTGGTTAGCGCAGGAATGAAAGCCGGTGAGGGACCATTAGAGGAGATGAATTCCATGGACGATGATCTCATTGCCCTGCTCAACAACTTCCCCTTATCAATGCCACTGCCAGAATGGTACCCCGGAAACAGCGAAATTTCCAACGGATCATCAACCACCATGGCAGGTGGCAGCAATGTAGACACTAACAATCAACAAAATGCTGCAGCCACAGTAGCTCTACCCTCAGCTACCTCCCCGGATCTCCAATGGTCTCTGGGTTCCTGCTGCTGGAGCAACATACCCAGCATTAGCTAAGCTCAGCATATGACATATCAGTAGCTAGAATCAGCAGTGTTCCAATCGTTTTCTTACTTTTTTTTTTTTTTGGACTAAGCATTCAAATTGCTGTTAGGTTTAATTTATGTGATTACAGTCTTCTTAAGAACTGTAATGTTTACTTGTGTGAAGCTGAGCTTATATGTTCGCGGCCCCAACTTGATGACTAATTTATGACCATGTATATACAGATTGTTAATACAGAATATAGTTTCTTACTTTATAGATAATTTTTTTAGTGACTCTTTTTTTAAGATTCTATAATATCCTGGTTAGATATAAAAGGTTAAAGTTCATAATTCTTGAGAAAGATTAAAAGATTAAATATCTGTTGACAATTTCTAGATTCATGTTGAGTTAATAAGGCCAACGATATCTGTTTAATTAGGATTTCCTTAACTCAACTAAACATTGACTATTTCGATGATGAATTAATCTGACATGAATTAAACATATGTGAGTGGGAAGAAGGCTCAAAAAAGGGAAGAAAAGAGGT
The DNA here is from genome assembly GCA_026122585.1 of Anacardium occidentale. NCBI lineage: Eukaryota > Viridiplantae > Streptophyta > Magnoliopsida > Sapindales > Anacardiaceae > Anacardium > Anacardium occidentale. Next base: position 191,821 of record JAJEJH010000012.1, on the reverse strand, counting down.
CAAGCAGATGGGTGCGACTGTCTAGGTTTCTTAATTTAAATAAGAACACAGAGGTTGCATGAGGAAAAGAGCGGCAATGATTCCTCTTCCATGCAATTCATGCAGTGCGAGCCTCAGGCATTTCTTGCGCCACCTTATTTCGAGCCATTCATTTCTCTTCTTTCAAACCTTGCTACCTCTTTCTCTGCATATCATACTTTCTTGGCTTTTCTCAGTCTCAATTCTCTTTCTTCTAAATAGAATCCTTCCTATTTGGTGGCGTTCATTCCACATGTGTGTTTGACACAAATTAAGTAAATAAATAGAAGTATTTACAAGCCATTATCTATAATTGCCTTAACCAGCTCGAGCACGTTACTTGTATTTATATATATATATATTTAATGGACAAGTTTCAGAAGGAAAATGGCCAAATTCCAGGTGAAGACAAATGGACACTGTAATTATGAAAAAGGCCAAAGGACATTTTCCCACCCATAGTTTGAGACGGGGACAAATTCCCACCCGCTTAAGTTTAAAAACCTGAAGTGCCACCCATTGACTGTTAACTCTAACAGTCAACAGTAAGTCAATGGGTAAATTAGTCATTTTAGAATTAAAATTTATAAAAATATAAAATAATATTTAAATATATATTAAAATTTATAAAAAAATTTATAAAAAATTTTAAAAAATTTTTATTTTTGAAAAAATAAAAACCAGCCACCGCCGTCTTGTCGGCGGTGGTGGCCGCAGTTAATAGAACCAGGTGGCCGTTCCGGCCATTTGGCTCCAAGGGAGGC
>JAJEJH010000012.1:141316-190360 GCA_026122585.1 Anacardium occidentale | reverse complement strand
TTTTTAATATATTTAAATATTATTTTAAAATTTTTTTATAATTTTTAATATATTTTTATTAATAAGGGTATTTTTGTCATTTCATCTAATGGATTAATGAAATTAGACGGAAAATTGGATGAAGGGTGGGAATTCGGGCTTTTAAACTTAAGCGGGTGGGAATTTGTCCCCGCCTCAAACTATGGGTGGGAAAATGTCCTTTGGCCTATGAAAAATAAGGATTTCCTTTGAATTCACGATAATTGTCCCCCCTTGTCTTCTGAATTCTCATACGTTTCATGTAGGCTAGGCCATCCCAATTGTCACCTACCTAATTTACCACGCATGCACACTCCTCGTTCCATGTTGATTTCCACGTGACACCTTGTAAAGTTAATTTTAGGCCAGAGAGCCTTTTTCCCACCCATAGTTTGAGGCGGACATGGAATTTCACCTTCAAGTTTCAAAAATCCAGTTTCTCACCCTTTAACCAATTTTAATATTAAATATAATAGTAAATAGTAACACTTCAAAGCAATTTTATCTTTTTAATATTAAAATTTTATAAATTAATAAAATAAATTTTATATAAATATAAAATATTAAAAAAATTAAAAAATATATTAAAAATTTTGAAAAGTTAAAAAAATGGTGGTGACCATTTCCGATCATCTTGTTCCAGGGGAGACCAGATCTGACCTCCCCATTTGCTGGCCGCCTCCAGTTTTGGAGAAGGCGGTTAGATTTGACCACCTCCTCTAAAAAAATTAGATGAAAATAATTAAAAAGGGTTGGTCTTGATCCCATCGACCGTTTTCGACCTTTGTTTCTAATGGAGACGGTTAGATTTGACCAACTCCATCGAACGGAAAGACCAGAACTAGGTGGCTGGAAATGGCCACCTGACTCTTTTAGCGACGACTACTATTGCTAGCACCGACGGCAGTGACTACTTTACGTTTTTTTTTAATTTTTTTAAATTTTAATATATTTTTAAATATTTTAAATATTTTTTTTGAAATTATTTATATTTAAAAATTATTTTTATAATTTTATTATAAATTTTTATTTTTTAAATGGGTATTTTATTATTTTATTATAAAAATTATAAAAAAAAAAAAAGCTTCCAACAACAGGAGGTTGGGTTTTTGAAATCTAGAGGGTGGGATTGTCACCCTCTCAAATTATGGGTGGGAATAAGTTCTTTGGTCTGAATTTTATATTGTTCTACGCTCGATGACTATTCCCATCCTAAGTTGGATGAAAATGACATTATTATCCTTTAATTGGAAAATTTTTATTTTTCCATAATTAAAGTGAAGTTTCATCACTTCGTGTGTGTAGATGTACACATATATAATATGATTAAAATCAATTATTCCTCTGATATTACAATAAATTATATTTGTATCATTATTTTATATATATTTACTTTTCTTTCTTTTTCATTTTTACTATCCTTCCGTATTTAACTCCCACCAACATATTCCTCCCTCAACCATGACTGAAACATTTTATTAAACACCTATGAAAAATAGAAAAACAAATCTAACCAAAGCTTTCTTTTTAGTTACAGCTCAAAATTGAATAGAATTTAAACAAAAAAAAAAGGTTCATATCTAAAATGCCTACTAATCAAACAAAACAATAAAACTAAAAATAATAGAGAAATAGATACTACAACATAAGCAAAAATTAACAGCATTCCCAAATGTCACTAAAAATAATTTAAATTGACGTTTGAAATAGTGAATGACAATAATGCTACTAAAGGAGACTCTTTAGTGGCATTTTTCTAAAACGCCATAAAATTTTGCGACTGTAGAATAGTTTTTACCGGTTTTTGAAAACGTTGGTAAAATAATTTAAAAACACTGATAAAACTCTCAGTATAAACCTAAAGCGCTTGTCTTCCTCTCATTTTCTCATTTTTCTCCCCCCGCAGCTCCAACTGTTCTCTTCTCTCGCTGCGGCAGTCTTCCTCTATTTTTTCCATTTTCTTCACAAATTTTGGTTGTTTCTTCTTCATTTGGTGCCTGAATCTTGTTCTTTGTCATCTAACAGTCTCATTTTCGCTAAAACTAGTAAGTTTGCCTAAATCTTTGCATTTTCTTTATGAAAAAAAATGTTAAATTCTTGTTATTTATTTAGTGTTTAATCCTTATATTGAGTAAATTATTGAAATCCAGCCGATTGGAGGGCTGGTTTCCATGTGTTATTGAAGTGTTTTGATAATAATAAATAAGCTTTATTGAAGTGTTATGGTATCTCTTATTGCCTACAATAACAGAAAGGGACCAAGCCTTTTATATTTGATTATGTTATTGCCACCCATTTTATATGCAGACTTAGTACAAAAATAAATATTTAATTAAATTTAATTAATTAGGTCAATAATATTTGAAATATTCTAACAATATAAGACTCAATCTTAATTTGCCCATCAATAAATAAAAAAAATAATATTTTAGCTATATAAAAGTCAAGAGTTATTTTTCGATCTAATTAGATTTAAAACAATCACATTAAAAAGGTTAAACCCCAAGTTGATATTAGTTTACAATAAAAAAAAAATACACATAAAAATGAATTATGATATAAAATATCCTTTTTTTCATTCCTTTTAATATAATACTAATTACATAATAAACATCAGAAAATTGATATTAATTTAATATTTTTTATAATAGTAAATATATTTGTTAATGAATTATTATACCATTTCTACATACTTTGTTAAAGTTGAATCAGAGATAAAAAATTGTCATCGGCATTTGATCAAAGAGTTTAAGATGATAAAAATTGATATGTTATAAAATGGTTGAACTCAATAACGTTTGATCACATAATTTAAGATAAGTTGTTTAAAGGTAATGCAGTTTCAAGATACTTGATATTAGTCATATTATATAATTTAGTTTTGAGGTATTAATGGCTACGTGGTGGTTTAACAAAAAAAATATCAAACTTGGTTGAAACATAATTGGGTAAGTGATGAATTTCTAATGTAGTTGAGTGTGTCAAATTGATCGCACAAGTACTATTGAATGTTGTTTATTCAATTGTCATTTTGAGGTTTCTTTATCAAACTTGTATAATCAAATTGATAAAGCAAACATGAAACTTTAATTGTAAGTATATATTAAATATGTTGGTTGATTATTGTATATTTTTAATATACACCTTCTCATTCTTGCATAATGCATTTCTTCTCATTCTTGCATAATGCATTTCTTCTCATTCTTACATAATGCAATTCTTTTCATTCTTGTATATTTATAATATAAGATTGAATATTAATGTTGGTTGATTATTAAGTTTGACTTTGTTATGCATGAGTTGTTTATTATTTTTGTGTTTCATTCTTCTTACATCTTTAATTTTTTTCTTAGGAAAGAATGTCAGAGTTTTGGCTCAAGTTTTCTAAACAAGCTTCATGAAGGTTAATATAGAAATTTCGACTTTATTATGTAATTGACTATTATATACATTTACATTGAGTATTATAATAGTTTTTGTATGAAATATTTCATTAATACATTCTCGAATTTGTTAGTATGTACTTTCAAATGTATTATCAAATCGAATATTATTGCAAATTTGTTTTGAGTTTTATTAAAATTTATTGTTACAAATATTAGATTGCTTATTGTTTATCAATATGATTGTTTACAAGAAAAGTATAATGAATATAAATAGTAGCAAGTAAAAAGTTCAAGGAGAAATGCCACTAAAAACCAAGAAAAACACCGCAATAAATTGAAGAAAATGCCGTTAAAAAATGACAGATGTGCCGTTATAAACCAGGTAAAAACGCCGCTAAACTAAATAAACACCAGTATATTCAATGGCAGGTAAAAATAAAAACACTGCTAAATACCCAAAAAACATTGCTATAGGTAATGCAAATTGTCGGTAACAAGCACGTAAAAACTAGGGAGAACGATCAGCCTGGCACGAAAGGGGTTTTTACCGGTATTTTAAAAACCACCGATAAAACATTTACCGATACATGATTTAGTAGCATTTGTTTGAACGTCGATAACATGATTTACGATGTTTTAAAATGTTGATGAAGGCTCTTAAAAATGCCGCTAAAAACTCTTCCTATTGTAGTGAGAATCATAGAAATATACCAAAGTAGAATAGAAGGAAAAATATAAAAAAGGAGAGAAAACAGTTAAATAGTAACTTTTTCGACTCTTAATGTTCTAAAAATTGTTATGGCTTTAAAAAATTGTTTACATGTCTTCTTAGATAACAACAAGGCAGAAGCTTGAAATTCCATCAAAAAACATCATAGTTGTCTATCACTTGACACATATTATGCAAGATGAAATGATTTGTTAGCAAGTAAAGAGAGGCCAATGTAATACCCACATATGTGTATTAAGGTTATTTTAGTAATTGTATGCCATGTATGATTTTATTGATTATGATATAAATGGTTGCTATAAAAAGTTGTGCTTAAGCTAAAATTATATGAGAAATAAAAGGAAAACAATCATTCTAGATGAGAGAACACTAGTGAAGCATTTGAAAGATGGACGACTTAGATAATGTTACATTAACAAATGGTTTAAGAGAGGAATGACTATTTATTTGAAGTAGGGAACCCCATTCTAACAATTATTTAGCCAAAATTCTATAAAAGGACATTGATATCAAATTTTCATGAGATAACTTTCATTATCTTTAACTCACTAAATAACCCTAGCCGTCTCGCCTTCTCATCACAACCTTGACGATCAATCTAAAAAGGGAGAATCAAGGCCAAACAATTGTTTTTCATTATAATCAAAGTAACTAAGGAATCACTTGTTTTTGTAATTGTTGATTTGATTGGATCGTATTGGATTTTATTTATACACAAATTTCAAATTTTAATGGTATTGATATGAGATAAATTTCATAATGATAACATAAATATAAACTATTGGAATCATGCTTTTCATAAGAAAACACATATTGGAATTGTGGATCTAATTAACAAGCTTTGTAAGAAAACACATACTAGAATTATGAATTTAATTAATTTTTCTTGTTTCTTTTGATGAGAGATTTGTTATTTTTCATGCTTGGATTAATGTAGAATACATTGTTTTGGAGTGAATACTTGAATGCATGAACATTAGATGAAAATTAAATTAAGGATTATTAAGTAAGAACAACCTCAAAGAAACAACTATTCTAAGGATAGGAACGGTTGCTTTACATGAGATATAAGTTGATACAAACCATGATAGCATGCTTGTTCTAAGGACAAAAGTGGTTGTTCCATATACATAGACTAGGTTACTATGAAACATCCATTATGAAGGTGAGAATAGTCATTTCATACGAGAACGATTGGTCTTGTTTTAGATTGATCAATACTCTTAAAAGAGCATGAATAGAAAAGTAATAAATTAAGATATCATTTCCATAGGAATTAAATGATGACTACTATTAATAATTATCTACGTGTCAAATAGCGATGACTGAAATGAAACTAATCTAAAGATTATGTTATGTCTAAAACTATTGTAAAATATTATGACAAGGTAAACTACCAATTAGCTAGATATATGTCCTAATATATGAATTCTATTTCACTATCCCCACTTTCTTTCTCATATCACTAGTCCTAGTGTCAATTTTTTGGTTGTCAATACACTCGATGGTTATCTTTCCTAAAATCACAACTCTCTGTCTCAAGGTGGACTAAGTATGTTTAAGTTAAACAAGCTTATACTCTCGTGGTGACACAAGCTACTTAAACCCTTTTTGATTTAAGGAAGGCAAAGACTTTGCTTAGATTCTTATCTATCTCTAGACTAAAATGTATCGATTTTAGGCTTTGTATGAACTAATTGTGCGTTGATCTCTTGGTAATCCATAACGGTTTACAAAAATACAATATGTTTAGCTAAAACACATCATAACAATTTAAGTACTCATACTAAAGTTCGAGTTAAAAACTAATGTAATATACACCCAAAGAAATAATAAACATTAAGAATTTAAGGGTAAGAATCGCTCTTGTCTCTAGAAAACAAACTTAGTCATGCATAACTATGGTGAAACTAAAATAGAACATAAAAATCATGACTCAATTAAAGTACAAGACTTATAAAAGATATCTTGAGTTGTGTGTGCTCTAGTAGAGTTTGCTTCAATGCTCTGCTCAACTTTGCTAATGCTTCTTGCTTAATCTCTACTACGACTAGTTTTATGGTCATAACATAAATAAGTTTTTACGTATGTACTTTTTTTGTCTGCTTAATTTCTTTTTTGTATTGTCTCTGTCTTCTTTTGATTCTTAGCTTTTTATACCTTTCTATGTGGAGGACAGACTCTTTGATTTACTGAGATTCTTTGATTAATGCATAATTATCTTTTTATATTATTAGGATTTTTTGTCAATCTAATTTGGATCTTGAAGAGATTTTGGATTACATTATGATTTTTTATCCTTTTCTATTTGCTTAAGGAATCTTTTACTTTTGTTTTCACATAGCTCTATGACTGTAGAGTTTCTTGTTTCGAGTAAGACTCTATTGCATGTTGAAAGTTTCATTTTTCTTTATTTGATAGTCGTAGCTTGATTAGATTTTCCAAAAAAATAAATGAACATGTACATAAGTGTAATTTTTTTTTTCAACATATTTTCAACATAAATTAAATATTTTCATAATCTCCCAAACTTAACCTTTGTTTGTCCTTAAGCAAATTACGACTACAGGATCCTATTTGAATATACAACTAGGAAAAGTGTGTAAAATTTTGACCAAACATAGATTTTAAAAAATGATTAAATTTCATAATCTTTGCACTCCTAATTTCAACTAAATTACGAACTCACATTCAAATCGATGAATGATAACACTTATTAGTCTTTTAAAGTTGTTCCATTTGGGTAAGCATATCCATACTTTTTCAATTTCCTTAACTCTTTTGATTAGGAATATGTGTTCACAAGTTCCATAAGTAAGAGCTCACAACTTTCTCTCCACTAATGTAGCCTTGAAAAGTGTTGAAAGGATTAGTAGGCCTTACCAATTGTAATGGGGTTAAAGGTGTCAACTATGAAGGAATGTTAATATGGGAAAGCAAAAGTAGAAAATTCATCTTCCAAAAATCTGACCATAGAGCTTGCAAGGCATTTTCTTGGGTTGAGAGCATTTTCTTCTATTTTGTGCAACACTTCTAAATTTTATTCCTTGAGTAGCTTTTTGGTCTTAAGAAATTATTATTATTGTTGTTGTTGTTGTTTTTAGTTAAATATTGCTAGTTTCTTACGGCTTTTTCCTCCCCCCAACCTTGTTTTTCTTCATATTCTTTGGAAGGTGATGACGCTGAAGTGTCTTTCTTAGCGTGTAGGTTGTTCTTTTCTTTTGTGCTTCTTTTACTGTCTTACAATTTTTAGTCATTCCATGGTTGATAATTTCCTCTAAAGGTAGGCTTTTTAAACATGTACCTTTGTTAACATTATAGTTTATTAAAAAAATGAGTGTTAGTTTAAAATCAATTAGTCAAGATTAAATAGGCTCAAATGATAAGGTTCTTAGTAAGTTCTAAAATTAGATATGGCTTTACAAAATATCAAAACAAAAATGTGCTTGTAATAATTTTTTTTCAATGCTTTCATGTTAGGATTTCACCTTAATGGATTGTATGAAAAGTTCTAAAACCTACAAGGTACTAGGTCATCTATTAACCACATATAAGTGTGGCACCGGTTTTTGTCATGCTATGCTAGGACAAATTTGTCATTCTTGTTTAACCACCCTAAACGTGGTCAAGAGGAGCACATAACGAGTTTGTGACCCGTTACTGTAACATCCCAGGGTTAGATTTATCTTTTAGGCTTCTAATATAGGATTAGATTGAGATTGATGAGAATTCTAGGGTTGTGAGAAAGTTTCGGGGTGAAATAGATGTTTTTCCTGAGTTAGGTGGCTTATGCATGGATCATGTTGGGAGGATTTGCATGCGAGTGCTAGAAAATGATATTTTTTGTAATTTTCCTGCCATGCACGACTGTGCATGTGAGGTGCACGCCGTGCGTGCGTAATGTTTCAACCACCTTGGTTTAAGTTAAGTTTGTCCGATTTCCCAGCCATTTTCACCCAAAGTTCCTATTTGATTTTCAGAGCATATCAACCCCAGAAGGGAAGAGCAGCGACCAGGACCATCCAATCCAGCTTGAGCTTGTGATTTCTTTGAGAGAGAAAGCATGTCAAGAGGTAGATGTTTCTTACCTCTTTCCCTTGTGCCTTTGGTATGTTTAATGCTTGGTTGAAATGTATGAGAATGATTCTAGCATGCTTGTTAGTTTGCCTTGCATGTTTGATGATTTGAGATGATGATGATTTGATACATATATATATGTTATGTGTGAGAATAGGTTTATATACATGCCTTTGCAATGGGTTGAATGATGAATATGCGATTTAAAGTTATTGAAAGGGAAAATATGTATATATGAAGTGTTTTGCATGTGAGAAATGATTAATTTGAGTTTGTTATGCAAATGGGATGGAAATAAGCACGATTCAAGAGGTCATGTTCGTGTAGAGCAGGATGCATGCCCGTGCACGCGTAGCACGTAGATTGATGACTATAGGGATTTGACACCTTAGCCATATGAGTTTCCTATACAAACATGTGCTAAAAACTGTCTAAGAAACGTATTGCCAGTGAATCTAAAATCTGAGTACTGATTTATGCACAGAGAACTGATAGTTGAATCTGATAACTAAAAACTGATCTGTGCACAGAATACTAAATCTGAGTGTAAAGCATTGTAACAGATCATCAACCCTAAGTTGCTAGCTGAGCACACTAGCATATATCGATATATAGTGGCTAGTATGGTCATATAGACCCTGATGTTGGCTCCCGTATCGGATGTGCTTAAACTCACAAGTGCCCCCTCGTATTCACCCTTGAAATCGATGTTTTTTACTGAAAATATGTATTTGGATCCTTGGATCCCTTTCTGAAAATACTATATAGCATGCCATGTTATGTAATGCATATCATGCATGATAATTCATCATTTCTTTTCTACTAATTACATTTTGGTTAGATTTACATCTCTTATAGTTCTTTTTTATGTATTCTTACTGTTATGTTATTTCTGTAACTTATTAAGCTTATTAATAAGTTGTGTAAATTGTTCTGTATGTTGTATTCTATCACTGTATTTGTAAGTTTCTTGTCTTATAAGTTTTATAACTGTTTCTGTTTCTGTATATATCTCTATACCGTTTTTATTTCGGTATCTATATACCCATATATATAAACATGCATTTGTATATACTTATATATACTGTATTTGTTACTGTTACCGTTTTCCTATTTCTGTCTGTTTTCTATTCATGCTCTGTCATTAAACTATTTCTGAACCCCTGTTAAGATTCTCTTAGTTGTAATTGTAGATTCTTCATGCTTTTTCTTGCTTTATACATATTTTTATTCATAATTTGTTGTTTCTGTTATTTTTTCACTTGGAAAACAAGGTATATTCTCTTAATGTTGATATTCTGCTAAAAGAGGAAGGAAAATCTCTTATTTTCATTAAGTGCACGGGCGTGCACTATCGAACACATGGGCGTGCATGAAGGTACATGGGTTGTGTGCCAGTCGTATAACCTAACGATGCTAGCTTCTGAAAATTTTGCTTTTTCTCTTCTCTTTTGCTAACACACTACCGTGACCCTCAAGTGCACGATTGTAACTCTAGTATAATCTAGTCGTGCATGTCTAGCATGTATGATCGTGACCCTACTAAACCAAGACTACACGGGTATGCATTCTTTGGTGCACGGGCTTGCATCCTGCTCTGTTTCGGCGACCACAACTGAAACACGTGACATCACCACCAAAATTCAACTCAAATCTTTATCAAACTTCAAATAAACATATTATAACATGCATACATGCAACATACATTGCTATCAACACATATTACCCATAATTCACAGCCAAATCAGACTAATATCTCTTTAAACCCTTAAATACATACACACATGCATTAAGGGAACTAAACATGCTTCTAACTCCAAATCTTTCGTCTATTCCATTATCATCATCTTATAAGCATGCTATTAAACTAAAAACATGCTTCTATAATTGAATCAACCCAACCAAGAAAACATAAACTCTAGAAACAAGGAAGAATGTAAGAAGATACTTACCTAGAGTTGCTAATGACTTCAATCTCACTATCTCTGGCTGAATCTTGGCTGGATTGACTACCAAAAGCTAGTTAATCTCTCTCTTAATTTGATTAGGGTTAGTTAGAGAGAAAGGAAAGGAAAAATTGATAAGAAGCTGACTGAAACTGAGGGAGGAAAAATCTGACTTTATATATCAACAGGCATGCACGGGGAGTGCGGTAAGATGCACGGTGTGCAGTAAGAGAAAAGAATACACGGGCGTGTGTCTAGAGACACACAGTCATGCTCCTTCTACACACTGCATATAAAGCCATCAAAAAGGCCATTTTATCCTCCTAACTCACTGAAGCTGATTTTGACTGAGAAATCTCTCTTCTAACCCTGATTCCAAGCTTAGAAAGACCATTCTAACCTCGGGATGTTACAGGAAATACTAGCCAAGCTTACTACAAAAAGTGGCCTTAACCTCCCTTTGTTGCCTCTATACCTCCTCTAATTAGGTTTACTCTGTCTTTGCTCGACTTGACTCTATATGTAGATGGACCTACATCCTCTTTAGTTGAACATTTTGAACTCTTGTGTTCTAGCTGATGACACTTAAAACACATGTCATGACTAGCCAAACACTCTCCTAAATGTCTCATCCTGTACCTAGCACACTCTGGCAGCTGGAACTAACCTCTCTATCTTTCTTATTCTCTAAATGATTTCTTTTTCTTTTTTTAAACTAGCTCTTTTCCTTGATCTTTAGCTTTATCTCTCTCAACGGCCTTGAAAATATCTTCATCCTCTGGAGGTATTTCTCTGATCTTAAGGCTTTGCCCAAAGCATTACTAAACTTTTAGGGAGGAGTAGATTCTATCATTATATCTCTAGCTATGCTAAGATGCAAACTATGAACAAATTTTTGTACTATACCTAACTCAGATTCGATGAAATTAGGAATAAATCTGGTCAAAACATTAAATTGGATCTCATACTCTTTTACTGTACTTGACCTTTGAGTTAACTCAATAAATTCTTAAGCTTTGGCATGCACCATATCAACCCAAGTTAGATTGTCTTTGTTGACTGAGATCTTTGTGAGGTTTTACCAAATCATCGCATCACTTTTAAGTAGGTATACTGCTATCTGACTTTCTCTCTATTTGACATACTGAATAATCTCATGACACTTTCTATTACCTTAATCTAGTCTTCTACTGTACCTGGATCTCAGGATCCACTAAACTTAAGAAGCTAATAAACTCTTGGCAGATTGAAAATAGGGTGTAACATTTTGTGTATCTCTAACACCCATTAATTTTATCTCTGAACTCTGTCTTTGATACTAACTCTGCTTTGGTATCTAAAAATTAGATTTGGCAGACTTTAGGTAATCACCCCTTACAAGTTCTTAATGATCTATTCTCATAGGCCACTGATATTCTTCTCTCATCATATCTTTGATTATTTCTCTTACACCCATAGTATTGATAAATCTTCAAGAGCTCTAGGAGCCTCTTCTAGCCCTTACTAAATTACTACCCTCGTTTACCATAAATCTAGGGAAGTAGGGTCTCATATCTAAAACCACATAACAAGGGGGTTAAGATTTACTATCCATATTAAATCTACTATTGAGATATTTACACTGAGGGAAATTGTAAGACCCCGCTACTGTATGTACTATTGTTACTATATTATATATTTTTATTATCAAAATAATAATAATTTATTATATTGTACTGAAATATGAAGCCTTTGTTAGTACATACAATAGGAGCCCTACACGATTGCTTTACTAAAAACATGTGTTGTGCGGAAAACATGACATGATGGTATGTTACAAATATATTATACAGTAGCATGAACAAAACTCATACTTTATTAGTAATCAATATCTAAAAACATAAATAATACTATACATCTCATATGCATGAACAATACAAAACATGCGAGCCAATATGTTATCTACTAACATGTGTTATATGGATGTGAATCCTTATTGAACAACATTACTTGGAAACTTGACTGTATGAGATACATATCAGTTGTGCAATCTGAAATTTAAAGGATAACAAGTAGAAACAATCAAGCCTTAGAATTAACTTTAATCACAACCTTCCCCATATTATAGCTTGAGAAGATGGATCCAAAGCCCTCCAAGAAGCTCTCAATTCCAATTTTTGTCACATGTTTTGAACTAATTTTGCCTTGTTTTACGTATGCCTCCATTTCCTTTGCAAAATCACCAAATCGATGCAAGAATGAACCTATCATATACCCTTCCATTTTTACCCCTTTACCAATCATGTTTAACAAATTCCTTATCCCATCTCTCTCTGTCCAAACCTACAACAAAAATATACGTGTTTATAGATAAATTAGCATGCATTTGGATGGAATAAATATTATATATATATATATATAGAGAGAGAGAGAGAAAGAGAAGAGAGAGAGATATAATATTGGTGCACCTTATTATATTGAGATATCATTCCACAGAGGACGATATGTGCCTTATGGTTGACGTGGTTGAGAACAGCCTCAAGCATCTTACCTCCAACATTGTCAAGGTAAAAATCAATACCATTAGGAAAATACCTGTAACATTCAAGGTAATTTGTTAATACTATGCAGATATTAACATGTCATATCTGGTGAATATTTATAATAGAAGTACTAGTAGTTAATTAAATAGATATTATATCCACAAATCATGCATTATTGTGAATAAACATTAATCTTGATAAGGTCTCCCGAAGTACTTGTCATTAAACTCCTAAAAATATGTATTGAAAGAGGAAAAACAATCATGAAAGTATTACTGGTTTAAAGCAGCATCAAATGATTCTGATGAATTATAGTTGAATGCATCATCATATCCTAACTCCTTTAATAGCTTTACCTGAGATTAACACATATTATACAAAAAATTAAAATAATGACATAATGCAAATACACAAGCAAGTATCTTCTTGAAAGAAATTAAGTTGACAGTGTAAAGGAAAAGTACATAAAGATAAACAACCACTAACAACCTTATTAAAGATCTAATGTAATCAAGCCATGTGATCATATAGATAATAAACACTGAAACACGTATGAGAAAATATATTATAGATTGAAGTTTTTTGTATGTGGAAGAAGAAAAATTTTCAACTATTAAGTATTGTAGCCTCAATAAAAACAAAAAAAGACATATGCAAGGACATGTTGTTAGGACAGTGCCTTAGAGCCAATCATCACAACCATTATTTATGGAATTTTTTATATTCAATTAATAAATACGATATTTATATTATCTTTATTTTAACCAAAATAGATAATTGCCTTAAGAGTAGTTGAATCATGATGAAGGTATCAGTGTTTGACAATTAATTATGAGAACTTTATATTCACATGAAGTAGTTATTCTTAAAATCATTCATAACTCTAATATTACCATGATTAAGGCCACAAACAATAGTGATAGAGTTATTGTAATGTCAAACAATTTCATTGAAAGATTATAACAGTGATCATGTGTCAAAACTATTTGTCGATAACTTAATACAACATATGGATATATATTGTGGACATGTTCACCAAACTAACTTACCAAGAGAATTTCATATGGATCGTTGTTCCAATATTTATGAAAAATGTCCTCTTAGTGAATGGGATTATTTGTGATCCTTAAACTTGGATCACTGGACCATATTATGCAAGAATCAATGTGGTTTAATATCAACCTAATGTAGTCTAATCAAAGAATTCTAGAAATGTGGTAATTGGTTATATCGTGATCTATACAAAGGCTAAGGTAAATCAACAAAGAATTCGTCGTTCTTGAACACAAAAGCTAATATCTCAATTAAGACATACTAACGAATGTCAATAGCCAATTAAAACTGTAGTCATAATGGAACAGAGTTGATGCTCAGTTTAAGATTACCCAGTCATTAACATAAGTCAATCTATGTAATTTAAAGAGCACTAAGGGAGATATTTAATTTATACCTCAACCTTGAAAAGATATCGTATGACTAATGAATCAAATTGTACGAAAACCTGTATCACTGATAGGTTAAGAAGTCAAATGCTAGCCTTTTACTAATTAAGTGGTCATGATGTCTTGCTATCTTGATCTATGTCCAAACGAATGTCAAGTGGAAAGTTCGACACAAATCCAAATACTATAAAGAGTCTATGAATCACACACAAAGAGATTTGATGAACTTTACAAGCATGAGATTATTCAAATTGGATAAGTTTAAACATCGGATAAAGAATTTAAAGCCTTGGAAAAGTCTAGTATCTCGAAAGTATATTTTATTATACTTTGAGACCTTGGTATAATAATTCTAAAGCTAGGAGTGTTTGGGAAAAATAAAAGGATTGAATTTATCCAATCGGATAAATCCAAATCTAAATAAATTTTATAAGATATTTAAAAAAAAAAAAAACTAAATCCTTTTTGGAGTTACCATGATTTTAGGATACTTCCAAAAATCATAGAAATCATTGATGGATTTTCATTCAAAAATCATGGGAGGAACTGATTAATTTTTACTTGTTTATGGAAAGAATTAATCGGATTTTCCTTTATTAAAATATAGCCCACACGGGCGGCATAGTGACAAATCACTGGATCGGATTAGTTTGCTCTTTATCTAAGGATCTGCACCCGAAATAATTTATGTTATTTTCTCTCGCAAAAGTTCTGAAGTGATTTCCACCTTTTGCTTCTCAAAACGTACAAAAACAGGCTTTTGAAGTTTGGTTAAGTTGTTATTCCGTTGCACAGGCCGCCCAACACATATAGACCCACATGGCCCGTCAGTTGACTGACAATTAGGCCCATCAAGAAATTTCTGAGAAAGATTCATCAAGTCTGAAACTGGTAGTGCCCCAGGACAATGACCCTGAAGAGGAGGGCAACTAAAAGGACGTACCTTTTCATCTGAGCCAGTGCTTCCGATAACATTACAACCCTTGAGCTTAGCCAACTGACCGGCATGCATACCCACACCTCCGGCAGCCGCCGATATGAACACGTTTGAGCCTTGCTTTGGGTTGCCTATCACCTCAATTGCCACCCATGCTGCGAACCCAGCTGGTCCTGTACAAAACATTCATTTCTTCATATGAAAATAACAATACCACTTAAAAATCTTCGTTTTTCAAACATACAACATCTCAGAAGCTGCATATCAGAAAACAAAAAAAAAAAGACTTTAAGATTACCACAAGTGCAGAGATAATCTATGAATGAAATTCCTGATGCTGGATCAATCTTCTGGAAACGTAGATGAGATGGCTGCACAACTGAATATTCTGCTACTGGCAAAAAAGGACTCAGCACAACATCACCCTCTGAATAATTACTTTCCTTTGACTGAATCACTCTTGCAA
This sequence comes from Anacardium occidentale, assembly GCA_026122585.1. Lineage (NCBI taxonomy): Eukaryota > Viridiplantae > Streptophyta > Magnoliopsida > Sapindales > Anacardiaceae > Anacardium > Anacardium occidentale. Next base: position 174,836 of record JAJEJH010000012.1, on the reverse strand, counting down.
AACCAAATGATTTTATCACCTGCATTTTTATTTTTTTTACTATGAATTAAACACAAGCAAATCAACAAATCCTTTGTAATTAATTTTATAAAAAGTAAAAGTGTACGATTTTAACCTGGTTAATCTGGATCTGAGGAAGGTACAGACCGTCATCAATACCCGTCATCATGGCGCGTAGATATGGATCAATGGAGATGTAGAGGGTCTCAACGACTACATGTCTGTCAGGCAGCTCGGCCAGAGATATACTGAAAGTCCGGAGTTTAAGATGATCAGAGGTTGGAACACCTTCTGGTGCATAGGATGCCAAGTACCATTCTCTGCTTTCAATCATTTCTACCTTCTTGTGACTGTCCATTTTTTCCCTTGTTTATCTTCTGGAAATGGCTTTAGATATTATTCTTTATTGTTTGTGTTGTGTAAGCAGAATGCTTTTGAAAATGGCTTTAAATATTATTCTGCTGCGGTTATGCATTCCTGAAATGTTGAGTACGTCGGGGATAAAAAATTAAAAAAATTATATTATCTAATAATATAGGCCGAATGAAATAGTACCACCCAAGGTTTCATTTCATGCCAAGTTACCACCCGTAAAACTTTTAAAGCCCAAGTAAAACCTTCAGAGGGGTATTTTTGTCTTTTTAAATAAAAATAAACAAATTTTATAAATAATATTAAAAATAATTTTAAAATAATAATAAAAATTTTAAAAAAATAAAAAAAAACCACTGCTGCTAATCATCAGGTAATAAAAAATAGTCACTTAGTTATATTGGCAGTCGGATCTAACCGTCATGATAACGAAGACAACTTGGTAGAGACTGACCGCTAATAGATTAGATGGCTGAAAACTGTTACCTGGTTTTATTGGAGACCGAATCTAACCGTCACGATGACGAAGTCGGTTTGGCAAAGACTGGCCACCAATAGATTAGGTGACTATTTTCAGTCACCTTGTGAAGTTAAAGGCGGTGACGCTGCCGACAACAGTGACTGATTTTTTATATATTTTTTTATTTTTTAATATTTTTAATTTTTATTTTAATATTTTAATTTTAAATTTATTTTTAATATTATTTATATTAAATTTTATTTTAATATTAATATTATAAAAGATATTTTAGTTTTTTTACAATAAAAACGTGGGTACTTGGGTTTTAAAAATTTTACAGGTAATAACTTGTTATTAAACGAAACCTTAAGTGATAATATGTTATTCGGTCAATAATATATTATCACTTTAAATTTTTTATAATTTGTTAATTATAAAAAAATAACAATTTTTTTATACTTAAAAAAAAAAAAAAGAATAACAATTTTGCTTGTCTCACTATTTTTTCACCTTTCTCTGTTATGTTCTCTTTCTCATTGTTTGGCCGTGACGAAACAATGATATATCTTGGGACCATCCAACTTGACTTTTCATTTTCTTGGAATGGCCATGGAGTTGTTTGGAAACAGGTTGAGGTGGTTGTGCAAGGGTAATACAGTCATTTACGCAAATATCGTTAAAATTTACAGAAGACTAATAACAGCAAGATGCCTCAGTGGAAAAGAATAGATGAATTCAAAGAGGGATGGCGAAAGGTCGCCATTTTGTTTTCAACAAATACGGCACTTGCCTTTTCTTGCCAACGAACCAAGGACCAGTAAGTGCAAATTGGGTCAATCAACGGACCCAATTAATTCGGTGGTGGAGCTATGTTATAGTTATTGGACTGGTGGAACGTCCCATCAATCTATCACTGAATTGTCAAAGGTTCAACAGCTCAAAATGTTGTGGTTGTTGCAAAGTTCAATCTACTTCGTCTTTAAGAAATAGTTTGAAAAAGATTTCCCAAACAATATTTGTTTATATTAAACTTTATATTAAGATCAAATTTTTTATCTTGCCTGATACTCTAATTATGAACATAGATTTTCATTTAAGGTTGATGGTTCTAAGATGATCAAAGATGGTCAAAAGGGACTAATTCAGGTAAGGTTTAAGTTAACTTAAAAAAAAAAGCTCAATCAAATTGTCATTTGCCAAAAACTCATTAAAAACAAAGCAGTTAATTGGATAATGTGTTCCACCAAAGTATAATTTATATAAGGAAATTAAATGATGTATACAAAGAAATTAAATCAACTAGAGTATATAAGGAAATTTAATCGATAAATTAATAGTTATAACTCAATAACACTCTCAAACTCAAAATGGTAGTGTGAGGCCAGATTGACTTTGGAGACAAGGTAAAGAAACTGTGTAAGTTGAAAAGTTTTTGTAAAAATGTTTGCAGCCTAATATGTCCCTTTTTCAAATATTATCATAAGTAAAGTGACAATTAACTTTAATGTGTTTGTTCCACTCATAAAAGACATCATTGTATATACTATTTATGGCACTCTTGATGTCCCATTGAAGTAGAATACTATCATCATGCGAAACTCCAAAAGCCTCAAAAAGCCATTGCAACCATATGAGTTAAAAAGAAGTGACAGGAAGGATCATGTGCTCTGACTCAAACTAGAGCGTGAAATAATATGTTGCTTCCTACTTCAGTAGGAAATCAATAAATCTCCAAGGAAAATATAATAACCAGTGGTGGAATATAATCTACAACTTAATCAACATCTAAATAAGCATGTAAATGAAGAGAAGAATGAACTAAAAACCAAAGGCCTTAACATATTTTACCTTGAACAAAATGAATAATCCAAAGCACACCAAAATATTAGGTAGTGTGTGGAAGCAGCCATGAACTAATCGACCAGTTTGACAATAAAAGAGAGGTCAAGTCAAGTGACTATCAAATAGACTACATTATTAATGAGTTGACAATAGAAAGTGAGATCATGAAAAGATTTCCCATCTAGTTTTTGAAGTTAAATGTCTTAATCCAGTGGAGTAAAACCATATCATCATCTAACGTAAGAGCATGAGAGAGAATATCTAAACAAAACATAACTCGTCCTAAGAAGTAATTGAGAAGGCCCAACTCCTTGATTTCAAATAAGCATTAAGAAAATATTTAACGTCAGTGAGATATGGAGTATTATCCCCATGTCATCAACATAAAGAAGAAGAAAGAAGACACCTTAATCAATCTATTTCATAAAGAGGCTATAGACATAAAGACATAAAATAAAGCCAAACTATGCAATAGTATTGTTGAACTTTTCAAATAACTTTATGGTGTTTGTTTCAAACCATAGATAGTTTTTAAAAGATGATAGACTTTACTAGGAAAGAGTTCATTACTAAGAAAAGGATTCATGTAGACTTCTTTTAAATCACCATTAAGAAAAGCCATTTTAACATCCATATGAAATAATGGCCATTGCAAACAACAGCTACAACTATAAGCAAGTGAAAAGTAGTGCTTTAAGCAACAAGAGCAAATATCTTCTCATAATTAACATCATATTTTTTAGTAAATCCTCTAGTAACCAAACGTGCTTTTGAACGCTCAACTAAACCATCAAAATGAGTCTTACTTTTTGACCTAGTTGCATTTCACTAATGTTTTACTAAAAGGAAAATCCACTAACTCTCAAACACGAGATTTATAAGGAGCATTAAGTTCCTTAATCATATCTTCCTATTATAAAGGGCTAATTTGTGAGGCTCTTATAAAGAAAAAAAAACAAAAGAACAAGGTAAATCAACACAGTAAGCATTAAGGTAAGAAGACTTATGACATTTCTGAAGAGGAAAGACATATGAACTGTGATATAGTGAATTAGATGAAGAATGAGATGAAAGAGACTTACTTGGAAAGTCAAGTGAGAAAATGGGCTTACATAGAGGTGAACAAGCGTTAAGTAGTGTAATAACATTGGAAATATCATGCGCAAAGTTTATCAAATCTTATAAACTATCATCAAAGAACAAATGAACAATAAGATATGTAATCTCTCTCTCTCTCTCTCTCTCTCTCTATATATATATATATATATATATATATATTAGAATCTTTAGGGTCAAAACTAAAGAAGATAACTTGGAAAATTTCTTGTTTTCCCAAAAGGTGACATGATAAGAGATGAAATTACAACAATGGTATTCTTTATGTCGAAGCAACTGGGGGATGTTCAAAGAGGTGTTCATAAGGAGTTTGATCTTGATTCACATGTGAAAAGGACTCTTTTAATAGTACAAATGGATGTGTAAACGACTTCTCCTTAAAATTTTTTAAGAAGTTTAGCCAAGAGGAGTAACATATGAATATACTATCTAACAAGTGACAATATTTTCACTTAGCTCGACCAATTTTATTAAGATGTATTTAGGCATCACTATGAGGAAGAGTTCCACAAGTTTTATATATTTGCAAATGCCCATGTATACTCATTAGCATTGTCAAAACGAAAAACAAAACTTAATCGTGAAATATTGAGTGTGTATCATTTGGGTAAACTTTGAATTTATACCAACTAATCTAGAATAAGAGGTAAATAAATATATCCAACAATAAGATGAAAAATCACAAATTAACTTAACATAATATTAAAAACCATGACTAATGGCATGGGAGTAGGTCCCCAAACATCAAAATGAATTAAATTAAAAGGAGCACTTGAAAGTAAATTACTTTTATTAGAAGATAAAGCAAAATGTTTTCCAAACTAATAGGAAAGACAATAAAAAAATCATTTTTAAAAGTCCAAATTATCTATGAGAAATTAAAGTCTTAATATAGGAAACTAGTGAATCACTACTACGATAATGCCAAGGTTACAATGAAGAAAAGGTAGCATGAAATTGAGTAACTACATTAAAAGACTACAAAATGTGTTGAGAGGTGAGTTCAAAAAGGTGATTATTCTTCTTTCTTTTCCTAACGATTTAACCTATTGAAGAACCATATATGTCCTTGTAAACTATCAAAACATCACTACGAATGGATGCACATTACTATAAATGTCCATTCAACCTTTGTTCTTATGCATGATCATACACCTTGTGTGAATGGAAGTGCATCCCTTTCTTTTAATGCATGAATTTCTCATTCACATCCATGTTTAGTTGTGACCTTATGCACGATTGTGCATGTCCTCTATACATTGTACATACTTTTATCTTGAATGAAAACTTACTTCTCCCTCATGGTCATACATTAAACTAGGGTATATTCATCCTTTCACTCTCGTGAATGATTGAACATCTTTTGGCATTGTCATTCACTATGACTCATCCCACACGTCATAGATGATTGTACATGTTATACAATTGTCTTTGAATCATCGGTTCTCTGTCGTAACTAAAGTACAATCATACACATCCTTATGCACATTTGTATAACATACATGAAAATTGCAATTTAGGTTCATCACAATCATGCTTTTTTTTTAGACAATCATGCACTTACTTAAGGATTGTTATATCTCGCTTATTTCTACCTAGTTTCTACACCAACTTATATCATGCCAATACCTTAGAGGTTCAAATATGTTTCAACATCAAATAAAATTTAAACCATGTTCATAAAGTATAGATCCATATCACATAATTACGTTCATAATAAATCTTCTCAATATCATAACATATACGTCTATGATTTTTTTTCTTACGTAATTCTAGCACATAATATATCCTAGTTGTCTTTCAAATATTCTGAATAACTGATCATATAAAAACACATGTAACAAGTTATATATTTCTCCTCAGTTATACCAACAACATGTTTTCATGCATTCATTCATGCTAGAACCATCGTACATCATTACATATTTCACTCAATCATTACATTCATACCTAAATAATAACTTTAGATTTCAACAAGTGCATAATAGATTTCATAAATTAAACAAATTGTAGGAAAATGGACTTTTACTTTTATAGGTTACTATGTTAGACAATTTGGTATTGGTCTCTCTTTTTTTCTTCACTAAAAAATACCCTATACCATCGAAGATACTCTATACAACCAAAATTCTCTCTCAACTCAAATTATAGATAACCATGTTTTCTAAAAATATGGGGTAATATATTGTAATATCCTAAGGTTAGATGGTCTTTTGAGGTCATGGATCAAGGTTAAAAGAGAGACTTTTATAGTTAGAACTAGATTTAGGAAGAGTTGAAAGGGTAGAATAGTTATTTAGAAGCTTTATATGGTCTGTGCTTGGATCAGGATTGTACATCCTTTAGACACATGCCCATACGTCCTTTAAATTGTGGAGCATGACTATGTACCTCAATGGCACACGATTGTGTATCTCTTTCGAGTCACGCAACTACATAAACTAAAAGATTGTATTTTTTAGCCAACTTCCCTATTTCTCTTCTTCTTCTTTTAGCTAACCCTAACCAAATTAAAGATCAAGGAGAAACCAAATAGAGAGAGTAAATATCGCTAAGATTCAACTAAAATTAGAGAGATAGAAGATCTTGACAATTCCAGATAATTATTTCCTTACCTCTCTCTTATTTCCATAGCATGTATCTTTCTAGATGAGTCTAATTAGTGATAACAACATGTTTTCAATTTAATAAGCTTGATTTTAAGATAATGATGATGAGTTAGATGAGATTTTGGAGGTAAACGCATGCTTAGTGTAGATATATATGTATTAGCATGTTTTAAGATTTCAAAAGCATGTTTAGCTGAGATTAAGTGTTATAAGATAATGAAGGTTTGAGATAGAAGCATGTTTTTGCATGTATATATGCTAGAATAAGCTTAATTAGAGATAGGCTGAGATTGGATTTGAGTTTGGACAGAGTCATACAATCTCTAAAGGTAGAGTTGTAGAAGTAGCATGTGATGCACAACCATACGCTCATCATGCACACTCATGTTGTCGTGTTTCTCTACATGGATACGGTCGTGTAATGTATGCATAACTAAGGTCAATGTAGTAGTACCTTTGAACACACAACCACGTGACTTATGGTCACGATTGTATGCATTTTTCTAATTTTGCATGATTGTGTCTGTAAGGGTCATGGTCTTATATGTGTTAAACTTGCATACCTATGCAAGTAAGGAACATGACCATGCATTTTCATGCATGACCATATGTCCTATGATGCATAACTAACACATAGGCATGCAGCAAGCTATAATTTAGTGAGAAAATTTCAGAAGTTAGCACGACTTTACACATGACCACGTTCATGCCCATGCACCTAGTGAAAATAATAGATTAAATAGAAAACTCTAGTAAAAAAGTAAAATAAACAAATTAATAATAGAACAAAAGAAAGAAAACTATATTTTTTCTAGAATTAGTATACCTAGCTCACATAAGTAAGAGAAACTCAACAGTAGTCTAGAATCAGTATAAGTAATCAATAAATTACACTCAGGAAATAGGAATGGAAACAGAAATAGAAATATAAACTATTAAGAAGTTTGCAGAACAAAAAAACTAGTAGATTTACAACAGAACACAGAATAACTTACACAGAACTTATTAATAAGCTTAATAAGTTATGGAAATAGGAATTTCAGTAAGAAATACGCAAAATAAAACTATCAAAGTTGTACAATTATATAGAACATAATTAGCAAAGAAGCACTAATAAGATATCATACATAATAAGTATTACATAACATGACATGTCAAACTAGTGTTGTTAGAAATGGATCAAGTGATCTAATACAGAATCTTTCATCATAAAGCCTAATATCCAAGATAGTTATTAAAGGTGAATATGAGGGAACATATATGAGATTTTTGCTTACTGATCACGATCGATATAGTTAGATTTTAGCTTACTAGTATAAAGACTAGTATGGTAGGATATTTTCAACTTACTAGCATATCGCTAGTCTGGTTTAGCTCACATGACCAAGATATCAAATCTTTATGTTCATCAACTTGATCAATACAACAACCATCTTAAAAAATACAAAGATATTTTAGTTAAGTTTTATTCAGTATTACAGTATTTTAGGATCTCCAGATCTAAATAATATTTTCAATAAAGATTTTCAATAAACAGATCCAAGGGCAAATATATGTTTTTAGCTACTTTATACCATGATATAACATAGCATTGCATGAATCAAAACAAAAATAGCATGATAACAATTGAGTTAAGCTATAAATAACAAATAGTAAATAACATAGAATAGTTGCACGATATATATCATAAGCAGAAATATAAAAGAGTTTAGCCAAGACCTGTAGAGAACTCAAGAATATTATAGATCCCAAATATTAATTAAAAAGAAAAATATAATAAATATCAGAAAGAAAGTTGAATGCACTAAGTTGCATTAGCCCAGACTCTTTTTCGTTATATATTGTATACATGTATCCATATATGTATTTATGACATGGTATAAAGCAGAATTTGAGCAGTGAGATAAGTTAGAGAAGAGGAAATAGCTTATGAGATTTAGTTAACAAATTCAGATAAGCAGTTAGGCTAGTAATAGACTAAACAAAGTCTATCAGGCTAAAGATATAAGTAAACCAAAGAATTTATAGAAAGAAAGCTTAGAGCCTTGTAACCAGTCACAATGATAGATCAAAATAAAACTTACTTAAGGGTAGAGATAGGAGATACTTACTAAGTGACTTGTCATTCATCCTTCTCAATTTTCTTTCTTATAAGTCGGTACTTTCAAGAGAGTTGAGCTAAAGCACAAAATTAGTTAAAGAGTGGGATACAACTTAAGCAGATCTTCATTGAAGTTTTCAGTTTTGTATATATGTATATGTATATAGTAAGTTTTCAATAGATACCATATTGGCTCATATGCTTTGTAGTACTTATGCATGGGATATACAATATCATATATGCTTATGATATTATTAAATATAGTCATATAGTATGAGTTTTCTACAGGATATTGTACAGTGGGTTTTATTACACCATTATAATTATTTTATTTAAAGCTTCCATGTAATGCATGTTTTAAGATAAGCAGCAGTTTTGTAAGGATTCTCGCTATATACTAAAGATATTTTGTATGCTAAATATAATAATAAAAAACACTAGTAGTATGTATAGTAATATATAGCAGGGACTCCTACATGTATGATATCGTGTAATAACATGCCTTATATAAAATTCATTATTTACTTATCATCTATGGGAGATACGCATCATGCACAGTCGTGCATCCTATTAAAAGTGTATACATGGTACATTATTTACTTATCATTTATTGTGTCGTATGAACAAGTGTGCACCCTTCATATATAGTCGTTCATTAGCATAAAAACTCATTTTCTATACTGAACCACGTTCTTAACTTATGTCACATTTAATATTAATCTTAACAAGCATGAAAAAATGAAATTACCCTTAAGACATACTTATAGGTGTTATATATCTTGTATGTTGAGTGTCTCATATATCTAATACTGCAATAATGAACCTAAAAAGTGTTATTAAAAAATTATTAGCGTCTTATTAAAAAAATAATCATTAACAGGAATAAAAGACACACTTACCTATAAGCTAGCGAAAACTCTATTAAACTATAAGATTGTCTAAGGAGTCTTCCTATTTATCAGCTCCAACTCCTAATATTGTTGATCACTAAAATGACAAATGGATTTGTAAGTCATTTCCCACACATGTAGCCCTCATAGGTAGAAATTAAATTTGTCTAGGTGATCCACCAACTAAAGTATGTCCTTGCTAATCATCTTTCTATTATCAGCTCCTAATAAACCAACATGAAGACAATAAATACAATATCGATGTTTTCCTCCCTTCATGGCTCTTCTTAGAAACTCATGACATCATCATACATCAAGGACATCTCATTATCAAAATATGTATTTGTAAACATCCACCCTATTCACTTTAAACAACAACTCCCCACCAGAGTTTACCTTTACTAGCTCACGTAGTATAATGGATTGTGCTAACATTCCAATAAACCAAGACTTCTTTAAATGAATAAATTTTCAAAACATGTTGTTTTGAAAAGATTTTTTGCCTTGGTCAATGTAGCTCAAATATTGGTTATCGCATCTCAATGCCCACGGGTGGGCACTTATGCCTTAAAGTGGTGCTCTAATGAAAATCTCAAATACTCGAACATTGCTTCATGTTTTCATTTATGACTAGTGCAATTTTACACTAAAAAAAAAAATCAATTAATTTTCATATTATATATGCATGCTTCATTCTTTATTGAAAAAATGAACCAAAATTTTAACAAATACATGTTAAAATACCTTAAATTGGAAATATCAATTACTCTTCTAAATAGAAACAATCAATAACCCAAAATTTTAACAAATATATGACTCATATAGTGAATACGAATCACACATAGTGACCAAAATCACCCAAAATCTCTCATTTTCACACTCAATTTCATCAATATTGATTCTAGACCTATTCTAAGACAAAACTATTGAAAGATTTGATGAAAACTATAAATGATTCAAGTTATTTATTTAAATAATAATAATAATAAATTAGAAAATCAGTATCTAAAACCTAATAAATCTATTTAAAATGGCTAAATATAAACATTATAAGCTATGAAACATAAAGAATGCTATAGAAATCTTTTTGCCGATTTTGATTCCTGATAATTGACTAAAATTGTTGGAAATGTCACCAAAAAATGAGTACGTGCAATTTCTCTTGGTACGCAAGGTGAATATGCAAGATTTTACACATTGAAAATGAATTTAAGGTTTGTTTATATATTAGTAGTTTAATCAAAGTTTAATGTATTGGCCAAATTCATATAGCCCAAACAAAGCGTATCTCAGCAATGCACCAAGGAGATTAACACAAATAAATCAAGCAGCGACAAGTTATTTGCATTCATATTTATATTTGCATCAAAAAATGAAAGCACTGTGCAATCGATCCTCCTCCTTCCCCTGTGCCACCTCCTTATAATCTCTCCGAAGTTTCCAAGTTGTTGCTCATCCATTCATCCATGGATGTCCCTCCACAAGGTTATCAAAAAAACTTCAAATTTTGAAGGATTTGTAGTAAATCCCTGAAACTCCATATCTACTTGCCTAAAGCCCTCTTTACCATCGACGAGAAAACCACTGTCAAGACCACCATGTATATTCTCTCCTATGGTCCCTCCACCGTTGCCATACACCCACCGTTCAATAACTTATCTCCCTCCAAACCAAAATTTACCAATTTCTTCGTCAAATTCCTCACAACCGTCACTACATTTGACAAAAATAAGAATTTAAATGCTGATGAGTTAGAGGAGGAAGAGGAAGCCAACAAGACTGAGGAAAAGTGTTTTGTTGAGTGAAGGGAAGGAATAATTTCTAAATTTAACTACATAAATATTTTAATTTTGTAAATCCTTTTCATGTATAAATTTTGTGTTAGCTAAATTTTTAAATATTTTTTAATTACTTTTTTAAGTTTTTCCACCGAGAAAGTGGATAACACGCAAAAAACTTACACACCTAGAAAAGAAAATTGTGATCATCGTAGTTAGGGTGGAAAGCCGATTTAACTTTTATTCCTGTAATCATCTGCCAGCAGCCATGGGAAGCAAGGCAAGGCACCAAGATGGGCTCAACAGCGGAAAACAGACCGAGACAGGTTAGGACCTGCAAAGGGGGATCATGATAAGCTCGCGGCGGCAGCAGCAGTGGCCAGAAGAAGATGTGACAGGTAAAGGCGGTAGGCAAGGCCAGAGTGGCTGCTGTGGTTGGTGCCCAAAAGGCTATGAGCATAATTCCATAGGGAATCAAATCGATTAAAAAAAAAAAACCCGGCACCGGAAAAAAAATTAAATTAATAATTATACTTTTTCTAAGAAGCTTTGCTTTGATTTCAACCCCTTGGATTAGGATTGTTTAAAAGAAGGTGCTTGATATACTATGTACATATAATTAGTGGTCATTATAGTTAGTGTCTCATTTGAAGTTACATCCTTACCCGAATATACTCAGTAAAGAACATAAAGCTGCGTCACAAAATACCGGAGAAGAGCATATTTCCCAGGAGGTAAATTCTTTAGGGATACTTGGGTCGACAGGAAAAGCACCATTCATAGGATAATCACAACCACCTCCCAAATTAGCATATATTCTCAATCACCACTGCCATCTAGTACAAGTTGCAAATAGCTGAAAAATCATTCTTATACTTGCTGATACGCATTCAGCATAGTTATAGAAATGAAATAGTTCAGTATCTAAGCAATCTTTCATCTGACTTCCAACACAGTATTATATTACTATAAATATTTATTATCCAAATTCTATAAAACATGTCACCCAAAGTGCCTTAAAAGAAAACATCAATCTAATGGAGCACGAGAGTATTTACAACTTAACTGAACTCTGCAAACTCCTTTTTCTCCTAAATTTTTGCGAGCCCTTATTCACATCAAAGTAAGTTGATCATACTCACAAGATTCCAAATGTGTTCTCACCACTGTAGGTCATATAAAGGAACCCATCTTCATCCTTATGTTCTTCATATATGGCAGACATCAATGCAGCTGCAACAAGAAAGATAATACTCCAGATCAAAAAACTAATATGATTTTGACTGGACGGTACACTATAATGAGGTTGTATCTCACCGGTTGGTGGCAGAATGTTTTTGACAAAAATGAAGATGGCTTTCTCAGGATTGAGCTTGATCCGCTTTCTCACCACATACACAAACTGGCCTACAGTCAGATCAGCAGGAACCAAATATCTGCAATATCACAAAGAGCAAACTGGTTTCAACAACCAAAACAAAAACACAAAAGCATAAAATTTAGCATCCAGGAGACCAAAAACACTCAACAACAAATAATCATAGCATGAACAGACAATATAGAAAGAACTCATACAAATCAACAAACAGTCATAAGAATCATAGAAGTTTTTTTGTCAAATGCATGTTGCACAAGCCATATATCCTAATCACCCAAGGTAAATTAAGATGTCAGGTTAAAATAACTTACTTCTTCTTGTCAATATCAGGTACATCACTCTTTTCAGCCCTCTCCACAATCACCTATTCCACAATCATATACTCTGTATTAATAAAAGAAGAAACATGCATAAAACCAAAGAGTGTGGAACATTCATACTGGAATTCTGTCTGGATACTTGTCCCTGATTCGAGCAGCTTCAGCCTGCCTCCTTTCTGGCAAGTAAGACCAACTTTAACACAGACAACGAAAGACAGTTCCCATTTGTATGCTTTATTTTATCAATTTGGTTTAAATTTGAAGAAGGAATGATAGGGGTGTATAACCTACGTAATATCCATTAATGGTTATTACTTAGAAAAAACATTTAATTGTCAATTAACTAAAACGATGATCGAAACCATCTTGCAGAACCAAACAAGATAAAGAATGTTTTCTGACTACCCTCTGATAATATATATAGATACAAGCCATTAATAAATAACTTAATCCAACTTATCATGGTCAATGAGCCTTAAGCAAGTTATTTCAAACAGACCCAATTTGCATAATCAACTTATTGATAAAGATAAAAAAGAAAAACCGATACCAACACAAAATTAATTGGATTTAACATACTCAAGCCTTCCAATAAACTAACCCACAATTTCGAAGTTAGGGTTCCCGATAATCAAATTCCGTTCCCCTCGGAACACATTAGAAAGCAAAACAAAATTTTGATCACAAACCCATAAACAAAATTTTAAAAATATCAAAAATATATGTATACTGACCAAGGGGGTGCTCTAGCTTAAAAGAACTTTTGGCCATCTTCAAAATTCTGCAAAAAAAAAAAAAAAAAAAGACACAGCAAAATAATAATCGGGAATTTGTGCGATGGATTTAATAAAAGTATACAAACTAAAAAATTAACGGAGTTCTTGAGTACCCAGAAAGAGAACAGAGCTGTAGTCGAGACCCAAACGCGAGAGAAAGAAAAGCAGTATAACGGTGAAACCGAAGTCCAGTGAAAGCAATCTTCAAATAAATATTTATTATTAATTAATTACTACAATTGTTTAACACGGAGAGAATCCACCACGCAATAGCAGTGTCAGCGACGACCTTCTAAAATTATTTTGGCTAAGCTACAAATTCCCACCCAAGGTTTCTTTGAATAACAATTTCCGCCCAAAAAGTTTTAAAAAGCTAAATACCCTAACTATTTGAAAGGACCAAAATATCCTCCATAAAATAAATAATATTAATATCAAAATAAAATTTAATATAAAATATAATATTAAAAAAATTAATTAAAATTAAAAATAAAATAAAATAAAATATTTTTAAAATGGGCTATTGTCGTTGATAGCGTCAATAATAGTGGTAGTCACTGTTAACCTAATTAAGTAATTGAAAACTACTACTCAACGATATCGATAACAGAGACAATCGAATATGATGGACAAAGATCTAGTTGCCTCTGTAATCAAAGAAAGTAAAAAACGATCGGTATGTTTAAAACCGACTATTTTTTACCATTCTATATGACGAAGGCTATCAGATTTAGCTATCTTCACCAAATTTTTTGCCAACTCTGCCATCGAGGTGGCTGAAACTAGATGGCCAAGGGTGGTTTATAGGGTTCATAACTATTCCTCTTACCACATGATGCTTAACTAACCAATGTTTCTGTAATGGCCCAAGGGTAGAATTGTCTTTTTAGGTTCTGAATCCAAGGATAAAAGAGAGATTTCCTTGTTAGGAAAGAGTTTGAGAGAGTTCAAGGGTAGAAGAGTCCTTTAGAAGCCTTTTATGGCTTGTTTTGCGTATTCTGGGGGAAATATCAGTGTTTACGCAAAGATAGTGTAACATCCCAGATTTAGAGAAGCCCTTAGGGGTAGAGTTTTGGGGTTAGAAATAGAATTCAGGAATATATTGGGAGTCTAGAAGAGTTCAGGAGTGAGTTAGTAAGTTTCCAGAGCAGTGTGGCCTTCGTATGATTCCTTTAGGGAGATTTCAATCATGCGAAGCACGAAAAATGAATTTCTTTCATTTCCCTTGTGCACTCCCGTGCACCTTGCCCTGCACGCCCGTGCAGGTGGCTTAGAAGAGAGAAAGACGGGAGATTTAGTTTTCATTTCTCACTCGGTTTCCATTTTCAGCTAGTGTTTCTCTTATTTTCAGTAGCTCCCAACCCTAGAAGAGAAATCCAGCTTCCAGCAGCTCCCAATCCAGCTAGAGAGATCAGAGATTAGCTTGAGAGAAAGTTTCCCAGCAGCCATGTCAAGAGGTAAGTGTTTCTTACTTCTTCTTGAGTTTCCCAGCATGCTTGTGTTGATTATGGATGTTGGAAATGTATGTTTACGTTTCCAGCATGTTATGACATGTATGTATGTTGATGTATGATGATGAGATGATGATTCAGATGATGATTTCCACCTAGAATGCATGCTTGCTTTGCTTGTGTGTGTGTTAGTGACAGAAATGATTGATTTTCATGGTGGAATCAGTAGTAGTTGATGAATAATGAAATTGAAGTGCTTTGCATGCTTATTGGAGTGTCTAATATGCATGTTTCCAGTTAATTTGAGTTTGATTGAGAAATGGATGTGTTTGGATGAGTTCCTGCATCTTCCAGGTGAGCGGTGTCGTTGCAGAGCCAGACGCACACCCGTGTGCTTGCGAGTGCATGCCCGTGTGTCCTGGTTTCTATGCATGCATGAAGTGCACACGGCCAAGAATGCAGAGGACACGACCGTGTGTCCTGAGGGACACAGTCGTGTGTCCGTTCTTTGAGTGAAAAGCCAGATTTTTCCAGTAGCATGCACGACCAGCCGCACGATCGGTGCACGGTCCGGTGCGTTTGGGCACACGCCCGTGTGCCCTTGTCCAGCACGACCGTGTGTCTTGCCCACACGCCCGTGCAGTAGCAGCTAATTCCCAGAAAAGGCCGAAATGATTTATTAAGCATGAAGAACCTAATTTAAAGGTTAATAATCATCAGATAAGCCAGAATTCAGATAATAATGCTGCATGAGCATACCATAGCATGTTATGTAGCTTGACAGAGGATCAAGGGATCCGAATCCAGTAGGTTTCAGTATTCAGAACCCAATATACGGGTTACAGTTTTGGGTGAACTCGAGGAGGCATCTGTGGGATTCAGCTTTCTGACACCAGTCAAATTATCCAGCAGCATTTCATTTTCAGCTTTCTAGCTTATAGCTAGAATGTTCAGCCCACATGGCCAGGATGTCGAATCCCTGTGTTTATCAGTCTGATTAGCATAGTAGGTACCTTCGGGTATATATAGATTATTCAGATGCATGCATCATCAGTTAATTCAGATATCATGTCATGTCATGCATTACATGAAATGATTAATAATGAGAAACAAATAACCAGTAATCAGATTCAGCACCAGCAAGCGATTAGATGCATGAATAGGGCCGAGGCCAGGTATGTGTGTTCTGTTTGTTGCTTGCTTAGGTGAGGGAAGTAAGGGAAGTAAGGAATGTTTACTGGGTGATCTTTATCACTCATCCCTTCCTTCTTCCTATCTTTTTAGGTCAGTTTACTGTTGGCGAGGAGCGAGTGGATTGAGGCTCACGAGAGGGGACCCCACACACCAGTTTCAGTTGTATTTTCTTTTAGTTTTTGGACTTGTGAGGTCTTGTACTTTAATGTAAATATTTCCAGCTATAAAGAACATTTGTACAGATATAGTAGTATGTATAAAAGGCCAGTTTGGGCTCATTGTATATTTATAATCAGTTTATTTTCAGCTTCCGCATGCAATGTACAGTAGCAGTAGATCTTCATTTTCGTAGGATTCCCGTCGCGGGTACCCAATTTCTAGTTTATTAAATAAAAGAACAGTATTATTCAGCAGTAGGGGTACTCGTGGTGATGGGTCTTATAGGTGGGTGGAAAATAAAATTTTTCACCGTACACATGACCGTGTGCCTAGGACACACGACTGTGTGTCCGCCTTTTATCCATAAATTGTTTTATTTTTTTCAGTCACGCGCAGTTCTAGCTTTCCCAACTTATTTTCAGTTTTCTTCTTCTTCTTCCCCAGCTCCAGTGAACCCTAGATTGGGTAAAAGAGATCCCCCAGCTGCTCATCTTCAAATTAGAGATCGAGAAGCTTTCAGAGAGAGACAGAGCTTCCATGGCGCGAGGTAAATGTTTTCCTTACATCTTTCACTGTATTCAGAACATGCTTTGCTGTTTCCAGCTTATGGGAAATCATTGTGTGCTTGTTTGAGATATATTCAGCATGGTTGAGCTTGAGTTGATGAATTATTGGATGATAGAGTGGCTATTTCCATGTTTATATGTGTGTATGTTTATATACATGTGATATATGTTTTATATATGATATATGGCGTGTTTGAGATGATAATATGATGATTATTTGCATGCTAGCAGTAGTAGAGAACTTGTATGTGTGTTGATTGAAGTGTGGATGTGTTTGGTGTGGGAATTTCTAGGTTTCCAGACGTAATCTGTAGAATCTGGGTTGAGCACACGCCCGTGCTCCTTGGATGCACGCCCATATGGCCTCAATTCTGCATGGACACGGCCTTGCATGCTGCCCGTGTACGTATGAAAATCTGGACACACGCTCGTGTACCCAAGTACACATGCCCGTGTGTCCATTCCCAATTCCACATGCTCGTGTAGACAAGACACGGGAGTGTTTTGGGGCAACACACGCCCATACAGTGTGATACACGCCTGTGTATATGCACCACACGCCCGTATAGCTAGCCAGAATTTTATGAGAAATATTCTAGAAGCTAGCACGCCTAGACGCACGAGAAGCACACGGTCTCGTGTGCCTTGACACACGCCCGTGCACACAAGAACACACATCTGTGCACCTTATGAAAAGCAAAAAAGAAATTTAAAAGAGAAACTAAGCCACTCTAAGTCATTTCTAAGCACATAGAACTCAGTAATAAGATGCTAAAATAGCATATGATGCATGATTATCAACATTGAGCACGACATGTCATATCAGATGTTTTCAGACTGGATCCAAGGATCCAACAACATGATTTTCAGATATAAATATATGATTTTTCATATATCAGATAGGGGTGGATACGAGAGGGCACCTGTGAGTTCACACACCCGCTAGAAAGGGAAACTAGCGTCTGCTAGAGAGGACATGGTCATTGACCAAGCTCGTTAGCGAGAGTGCTGATTGTACATCAGTAGATTTAGTAGGCTTTTGAACTCACACGGCCAGGGTGTCGAATCCCTGTATTCATCAGTCTGGCTAGCATAGCAGATATTTTCAGATATTTTCAGTACTTTCTGATACAGATTTCAGCATATACTATATGTATATATTTAGGATCTTCAAATCACAGCTTTTATTATCAGAAAGTATTTTCAAAAAAGAATATTTTTCAGAAAATCAGGCTTAAGGGCAAGTTTTATAGCTTTTCAGCATACATCACATCAGCATATACATTTCATGTCATGTACAACATCTCATGAGAAACAGAATAGTAACAGAACAGTATTCAGAAAAGAAATAATATAGTAACTGATATACTCCGGTATATCATGAGAATCAGAATAAGAAAACAGTTTAGCGAAGCTTTCTACGTGATGAGTCACGTAGTTAGCTAAGTTTTGACCTGTAAGTGTTTGAGTTTGGAAACGCTTGCTGAGTGACTTTGTCACTCATCTCTTCTTCCCTGTTTCCTTTTGCAGGTCAGTGAGTAGAGAGCAGCTGAGCTGAAGCGAGACAGCTGCGAGATTTTGGGGATATGGCTCGGCAGCAACAGACATCATGTTGGCTCGTATGCTTTTATTTCTCATGTATATATGTGTGTATTATATTTTTGTATACACTGTATGACTACTACCTTTATACATGAGTAGTCTGGGTTTTCACGCTTATCTTTAATTTACTAACACAGTAAATTATGTTTATAGTTTCTTTTTATAAAGAAAATTTTTATTTCAGCAACAGTAACAGTTCTCTTTTACTGTAGAGGTCTTCGTCTCAGGTATATTTTATTTATAAATTCAGTATATTTTCGCAGCGCACAGTAACCTAGGGCAGGGGTCGCTACAGTTTCGATCTGACTCTACCCAAACTTTTATGGTTCACTCTAACATTCCTCACCTATCTAACTATTACTAAGCAGTTTTGGATATCAAACAAACCTCCCTAGAAGGTAATTTTTAATGTGGTATTCTTTCAGGAGCAGCAATGGTTGATAAGGCATGGGGATCATATTGGAGTCGGGATCCAAAGGAAACTTGGGCATTTATTACTTGGACTATATTTGGGATTTATTTACATACGTGAACAAATCCAAATTGGGAAGGTGTAAATTCTACAATTGTGGCTTTTATAGGCTTTCTTTAGTAGCCAGATATAGTAACATCTTCTATCAAGATGGTCAAAATTAGATAATCATTTTCAGTCATTTGATTAAACTAATGATAGTCACAACCATCGTTGACACTACCGCCACTTTTAAAAATTTTTATTTTATTTTTATATATTTTTAAAAATTTTGAATTAATTTTTTTAATTTTTTATTTTTATTATTATTTTAAGTTTATATTAATATTGTTTTATATATTTTTATAGAATTAATTTTATTATTTTTATTTAAAAAGATAAAACTACCCCTTGACTTTAGTCAAGGGTGGGTATTTGATTTCTTAAAACTTTTTGGGTGACATTTATTTAAAGAAATCTTGGGTGGGAATATGGTGTTTGGCCAATCATTTAGTACCACCCGAAATTTAATGTACCAAATTTCCACCTGCCAAATCCCTAGTTCCACCCAAGGTTTTCTAAAAAGACATGCTACCCTCTAACTATAAAACTCTAACATTCACTCTTGATTATTTTTCATACACTTTTTTAACATTTTTAGAAAAATGACTAAATTACCCTCATCATAAAGAATAAATATATTAAAAATATAATTTAATATTTAAATAAAAATTAAAATGTTCAAAAAATATTAAAAATAATAAAATAATAAAAAATAGTCACTATTGCCAATGAATATCGTTGCTGAGGGTCAAGTAGGAGGTCGAAAATGATCTCCTAATTGGCCACCCTATTTGGTGAAAGAAGCTAGATCTGGTCTCTTGTAAACCAAGAGATCATTTTCAATTTTCTAATTTGATTATCAATGATCATCGTTATCGATAACGCTGCTGATATGGTGACTGTTTTTTTTAATTTGTTAAAAATTTTTAACTATTTTATAGTTTATTTTAATATTGTGTTATTTTTATAAATTTTATATTATTATTTTTAATTTTTTTCACTAAAAATATGAAAATACCCCTCTAACTATTAATATTTAACTATTGATTATTAAATTTAACTGTTAACTTTATCTAACATATGAATATTTAAAGTTTTAAAAGTTAAAAAGTAAGATTTGTCTTTACAGAACAGTATATCGGCTAGTCTTTCCACCTATAAAATATTACCCGAAAATACACAAACATCATTTTACCCCAAAACCCTTTAACTTCTTTCCAAACAAAACCATTGTCTTTTCTTATCTTCCTCTTCACTTCTTCTTCCTATTTCAAACACATCCAGAAATTAAAAAAAATCGGCCAAAGGATTTGTTCCCACCCAAGGTTTTCTTAAACGACAAATTCCGCCCATTAACTTTTAAAAACTAAAACACCTATCTATAGACTATTTTTCATTCACTTTTTTTTAACATTTTTAACAAAATAATTAATTACCCTTATAAAAAAATAAATACAATGAAAATATAATTTAATATTTAAAAAATGTAAAAAATTGAATTAAAAAATAGAAAATAAAACCAAAAGATCGTTTCTAGCCTTCTACTTTGATTATCAATGGCTATTGTTGCTACTTTTTTATTTTTTTAATTTTAATTTTAATTTTAATTTTTATATTTAAAAAATTTTAAATTTTAATAATTTATTTTAATATTTTTATTATATTTATAAATTTATTTTATTATTTAATTATTTTTAAAATTTTTTTATCAAAAAGATAAAAATATCCTTCTAACCATTAATATTTAGTCGTTGACCATTAAATTTAACCATTGACTTTAATCAATAAATAAGTGTTTGGGTTTTAAAAATTAGGAAGTGTAATTTTATCTTTACGAAATACCTGGGGTGGGAATATTGCTAATACATCCAACAAGCAAGTAAAAATTAATAATTGCACCCAA
Source organism: Anacardium occidentale (assembly GCA_026122585.1). Lineage (NCBI taxonomy): Eukaryota > Viridiplantae > Streptophyta > Magnoliopsida > Sapindales > Anacardiaceae > Anacardium > Anacardium occidentale. The sequence continues at coordinate 153,805 of JAJEJH010000012.1, read as the reverse complement.
ACCACCAAGTCCCAACCAAAAATGAACATCAAACATGCACATGTTTTCTTTGTTAAAACGCCTTCAAACAAACTCACTAAGCTTAACTTTTTCCCTTTTCATTGTCTCAAACACATTTAATGTGCTTTAACGTTGTCGGGATCGAAGGGTGCATGTACAATCATGAGCATAGTATAATTGATAACAAAAATTTTCTTCCACGCTCATACATTAATCAATATGCATACAATAAACATAAAACATATATACATGAATCAATCTCATCCCAAAATACTTTCATAATCATAAATTGTATAAAGTAAATCATATAAGGTTTGAACGACATACCTTATTTGTGATGACTCTTGTTGTCCTTTCCTGACAAAGATCTTTACCTAAAGACATTATCCAACCCTTGTGAGGTCACACTTATGGTGATCCATACAAAGCATGAACAAAAAGACTACTGTGCATCATGAACTCTACCAAAATGATGACACACGACTTTAGATAAGGAAGAGATGGAAAAGTATAGATCGCAACCCAAAATAGAGGAAAAACTCTATCTAGAAAAACTGGCAAGTCAATTAGAAATGAGAGAACTCATTGCTTTATATAAGGGCAAACACATGAGCATAAGTAGTATACAAAATTGTGCATCTTATATTATCTGTGATCAACACATGTATCAACAAATAAAGATCAATGCTAGTTGTCAATCTTTAAAGACACAGTTATTTGTCTACCACACATAAGTGTCGCCAACACATATAGGTGTGTGCTTACATGTTTACCTATAATCTTCATTGGATCAAGACTTAACCAAAAGCCAATATGATAAACATTAACCTGACAACCATATAAATACGTGTGTGTAAGACACACAGTCGTGCATCAAGTTTAACCCTTGATTACACTATCAACCTTATTTGAACAAATTCGACAAGTCACATCTAAGATGTATTACATTCTTCCCTTAAGATTTAGATCAATCTAGACTCCAAATTATGTTAAATTCAAACATAACTTGAGATTCAGAATCATACATCTAAAACATAAATTTGATTCATTCTAATTAATCTAATTGCTTCTTAAAATAATTGAGCCCTATATGTATGTGACCCAAAAGTTCTCTAATAACCTAGTAATGCATAGTATTGATTCGTGCCAAAACCTTTAGCTTAGAATCCCTCTGTACACAAATCATAAGTAAGCTTTAGTAAGTCATTGTGACCACTAGTCCGTTAAAGTGTCAGTGTTTATATTTGTAGCTTACTAGCAAAAGATTACTTATACAACATAAATCATTTCATTGATTTATATCTCCCAAGCCTAAGATAAAAGTAGTGTCTACCTTAAGAGTTTTTCATTATTAGAAGCTGACAATCAACTTAATGATCAAATATTATTAGACTAGACAACAACTTAATCTCATTGTGATCATAGAATTCAATGGTCGTCAATATATGTCAGTATAAACCCATTAAAGATAAGGTCTTTCATTACCAAGAATGGTAAATCCTATTTAAAATCATCTAGCCAATGCACAAATTTTGATATGACTAATCATAACCTTTATGGTAACCTCTATTATGATGACATTTAGATAATATCAAACTATACCAATCTTTGTACAAGAAAATCTAATAATTCTCAAATCTAAGGATTACATGTACCCTTATTTGCTAAAGTTCTATAGACATTGAGACAACTATTTATATAGAATTCTCTGGGCTGGTCATGTCTAGTGAACATGCTTAGTAAACAATGTACACTTATGTGTTGTACCAAACTACATCTAATAACTTTGACATGTGCAAACTATTATCAACTTTTAGTGATATGATTCAATACTATAATTGTCTTATCTCCTTACTTGTGCCTTGGGTTAATGTAATGTCAAACTTATAGGTGTTTTCTAGAACGACTACCTTAAGGAGTACATATGGAAAACACAATCAGACTATTTGATTTCTCAATTTAGTTCTATCATTTTAAAGGTATTTATCTTGACATTGCCCTTACATATAAACAAGTGCTTACAAATAAAAAAGTGCCACTGGAAGATGGTTATAAATGATATTATCAATTAATCAGTATCATCGAGAAGATTAAGTGTGAAACATCAACCGTAACAAACATATCCACTTTTTTTCCTTTAAATTGTCTAAAAAACACTAAACTCTTTCTTTTAATCACTCCAAAAAAATGACCATTTCAACTCAAACCCTAATCCATTTTGGCATCATTAAATGTGCCAACAAATCTCAAAAGCTTTGTTATGTTATCAATCTCATGCTAGATGTCGTTCTCTCAACTATGGAAAGTTTTTCGCTAAAGAAAATTATTAGCTTTGTAAAAGCTAACATTTTCTCCTTTGAAGTGAAGATGTAAGGCTCTTGTGAAAGCCTTTTTGAGGACCTTATGATCAACCTCACTTATTTGCCCTTGCCTATTTTGCAACATATGAAATAAGCATTGAAAGTGGCTTAAAATAATAAGCATTTACTAGTGAAGAAGTTATGAGAGAGATTGAAGAAGAAATACAAGATCCGATAAGAAATAAAAAAAAAAAAGGCACTTGAGATATAGATGAAACAAATAATCCATCGATTTTCATATTAAAGCTTGAAGATGAAAAAGAAAATAAAGGTGAGAAATGTTAAAAGAAGTAATGTAATGAAAATTGAAGAAAATGAAGAAAGAATTATGGTAAGGTTATAAAGAATGGTAAGGAGAAAAGTAGAAGAAATATTGATTTTAGACATGAATTTTATGGTTAGTCGTAACATCCTAAGCTTAAGAAGGCTTTTTTAGGCCTTGGATCAAGGTTAAGGCAGAGTTTTAGTAGCCAGAGAATAGTTTTAAGATAACTGAGAGGGTAAAATAGTCTTTTTAGAGGTTTTATATGGCATATGCTCGGAGTATAGTTGTGTGTCCTTCAAATACATGTCTATGCATCCCTTGAGTGTGGAGCACAACTGTACACCTCAGTGGCACACAACTGTGTGTCCCTCTTGAGTGGCACTGCTATATAAAGAGAGAGATCATGTTTCTAACCATTTTTACCTATTCCTCTTCTTCTTTTTCAACTAACCTTAACTAATTTTCAGAGTGAAACCAATTTCAACAAGCAATCCAACTAGGTTTACAACCAATGTTAGAGAGATAGAAGTCATAAGCAGTTTCAGGTAAGTATTTCCTTACCTCTTTCTTGTTTTCTTAGCATATATCTTCCTAAATGAGTTTAGTTAGTGATAGGAGCTTTTTTATAGTTTAAGAAACATGATTCTAAGATGATAATGATGATATTGAAGAGATTTTAGAGGTAAAAGCATGCTTAGAGTCTTTGTATGTGTGTTTATGCATTCAAAGGCTTACTTAGCTTAAATTAAATATTATGAGATAATAAAGGTTAACTATAATAGCATGTATGTATGTTAGAATATGTTTGACTAAAGATTGGTTAAGTTTTGGTTGAGTCTGAGTGGTTTTTAGTAGGTTTCGAGGCAGAGATTTCTAATACAGAACGTGATACATGCCCATATGTCTAAGAAACACGCTCGTGTAGCTATGTTTTCTGCATGGCCATGATCATATATTTGTATGCATGACTATGGCTAATATAGTAATGCCTTAGGGCATACGATCGTATGGCTCAAGAGTCACAGTCATGTGCACTTTCTCAATTTCCCATGTCTGTGCCTATAAGGGTCACAACTATGTGAGTTTGTACACCTATGTATGTAAAGGTCACAACCATATGTATGGCACACACGTTTGTGTGTCTTAAAGTGTATAACTATATAGTAAGCTAAAAGATAGTGAGAAAATTTCAGAAGCTAACACGATCTTGTGCACGATCACACGTACACCCATGTACTAAGAGAAAATAACAAAAATAGTAAAGTAAGGGCAGAAAACAAAAAAGAAAAGGAAAAGAAAGAAGAAAACAAATTATATATTTTCAAAGTCAGTAAAGTAAGCTCACCTAAGTATGAAAAACTTAACAGTAGTCTAGAAACAGCCTAAGTAATTAGTAGATTATGACTAAAATATCTAATAGAATAAGAGAACAGTAATAGAAACGCTATAAAAACATACAAATTAGAAAGTTAACAAATATATATCAAAATACAAAATAATTTACATAGAATTTATTAACTAGCTTAATAAGGTATAGAAATAGAAACTCTAGTAAGTAATACATATAACAAAACTATAAAAGTTATACGATTAAAAAAATGTAATCAGAAGAGAAAAATAATAAGATTACATTTATGATATGCATTACATTACATGACATGCCAAAATATTATTTTTAGAAAAAGGATCAAGTGACCTATACGCATCAATTTTTGATATAAGACATGATATCTAAGTTAGATATTAAGGGTGAATATGATGGGACATTTATGGGATTTCAACTTACTGATTACAATCGGTATGATTAGATTTCAGCTTACTAGTTCAAAGACTGTTATGATAAGAAATTTCAACTTATTAGCATATCACTAGTCTGGTTCAACTTATATGGCCAAGGTGTAGAATCTTTGTGTTTATCAGTCCAAGAAGCATAACAGGTATCTTCAGATACAATGAGATTTCAGATAAAGTTTATTCAGTTTTTCAATATGTTAGAATCTTCAGATCTCAGTAGCATTTTCAATAAATGATTTTAGTAAATAGGTCGAAGGGTAAATTACATGTTTTCAATTTCTTTTATACCATAACATATATAACATAATATGAATCAATTTATAGATAGTAAGAGAAGAAACATGTAAGAAAAGAACTAAAAGAGAGATAAAACTACACAATATACGTCATAAACAAGAACATAAACGAATTCAGCCAAACTCTAAGATAACTCAAAAGTACTCTAGACCTCAAAAACTAATAAAAAAAGAAAACAAGATTATGAATATTAACAAGAGAACTAACTGAGTTAAGTTACAATATTTAGATCCCTTTTTCATATAGAGTTGTATACATATACCCATTAACGAACTTATGATAAAGTATAAAACAGAATTCGAACAGTAAGATAAGCTAGAGCAAAAGAAGTTATTAGACTAGTCAGGAGCTTGGTTAAGTTATCAAGTTTAGTAGCTAACCAATGGTAGATTAAAGTAGACATTTTCTGAGAGTAGAAATAGGAGATACTTATTGTGTGATTTCATCATTCATCCCCCTTAATTTCTTCTCTTACAGGTTAGTGTTTTGGGAAGCTGAGCTTAAAGTACAAGCTGACTAGAGAATGGAATATAACTCGAGTGAGTTTCCACCTATATACTTAGTATTTCATTTATATGCATATGTACATTTAGTTTTCAACATATATCATGTTGGCTCGCATGCTTTATAATACTCATGCATATGATGTACAATATCAATTATATTTTTAGATATTAGTAAATGTAGTAGTAAAGTATGAATTTTCTTTCAAAATATTATATAGTGGGTTTTTGCATCCCATCATATTTCATTTATAGCTTCCGCATTTATGCTTTTTAGTTAAGCTAGTTAGGGTGAGACTCTTGCTATATATTAAAGATAATTTCAGTTATAAAAAAAAATTTCTATATATTTATAGTATACAATAATATATGGCAGCGGGTGTCACATTGGTGGAGAAAAAAGTAAGAAGAAAAAATAAGGGAGAAATAAGAATAATAAAAATGAACATAGATAATTGAAAAAAAAAAGTTAATTATTAAATACTAGTTTTCTCTTTTCATCAACTTCATGATTAAAGATAACATATTTTATTAATAAAACTTAATAATAAATCTGATCAAGAATCACAACCCTGGTCCCATAGTTTTGGTGGTGAAAAATAAAAATGTCATGAAAAAATTCCAACATTAAACAAGTTCCAAAATCATGCATTTTCATTCACAATTTATATCTTTTCATCCTAGATTCAAGCTACTTTAAGCCCAACACAAAGGCAAGTTCAAATCTCTAATAGCCAACTTCCAAATATCATCAAACATCAACTAAAGAAAGGTAGGAGAAAGAGATTCAAATTTGACACACTAATGTGTAACAAGTTGAAAGAAAGAAGAATTCAAGCCTAAAGGAACTAGCCACCAACTTAAAAAAATCTAACTTACTTGACAAATATTTGCAAGATTATACAACCTCAAACATAAAGGATTGTTCCACCAATTTGAAGGTGAACCAAGGATAAATGATGGATTCCACCACCAAGCTTATCTTGCAAGGACTTGGATAAGGAAAAGATAAATTTCACATAAGTCACAAAGCATCATGGAAAGCAAGCAAGCATAAAGCTTATTAATTTTTCATTTCAACCAATGACCTCTTTACAATGATAATGTTGCCTTTTTATAGGCATAATACAAACTATAGTTACAATTAAGCTAAACCTTAGTTTACCTAACTAGCTTACAAGTACATGTGTAAATAAAAGAAAAACTTACAAGAAAAATTAAATAATTCACTAATGACATTATAAAATAAAATATAAACAAGTACAAAAATAGAATAGTCTTGCATGCATTCTTTATCTTCACCTAAGTCCTTTATTATCTTGAATTGTCTTAGACTTGATCTTTAACTTAATTGTTTTATTTGAATTTGAAGTTTAATGCACTTTGACATTGTTGAAAATCATTAGAAACTCAAAGGCCTCAAGAGTGGTGTATTAGAGAAGTTTTGGAGACCAAAGCATGCATGAATACCTTAATAAGGCATGAAATCCGCACTTAAGACAAAACCTGGCACTATAGCATCCAAGTATGCATGTGCGGCAAAGCAGAAGCAAGGCATTATGGCATCAAACCACATGTCAGTGCCCACAACACCAAACAAGGCAGTTTTTACCTTGATTGTTTCTGACCCATTTCTTACCTGAATTAACTTCCATTTTTTTCTTTAGTTTTGTGTGAAGCCACTTGATGAATTGGGGTGTCTTAGGCTACCATAAATGAGGATTGGAATGTTTGAAATTTATTTGAATGCATGACTTCAATCTATACTTGTTCATCTTGTTTGTCATGATACCTTCAAAATTGACGTACTTAGTTGAAGTCATAAATTACCAGAGAATGATTGGCTTTTCTTGGTTATCTTGGATAGGATGAGAGTTACTTGAATATATATCAAGATCGAAAAACTAAAATTTTAAACTTAGGTGGATGAGGATTGTTTTAAAAAACCTGGGAGGGAAATAGTCATTCAATCTTATTTTTGCTTTTCTCAATAACTCATTTTCCTTCAGTGTGTCATTATGTACAATTCAATAGTATGGACATAGCACTAATTTGCAAGGAAGCAAAACTTAATAGAGTGAATTGCATTTCCTACCCAACGTTTAGCCTTAAGATACTTTTCACCCTAATTAGCTTAAATAATATAATCCCATCTAGAATAAAACATAAATAACACTTCCTTACCAAAAATCAAATTATGTTAATAAATAAAAAAAGTATTAGGAAGCAACCTAGCTACTATTTTGTATGTTTTTATACTGTTTTTATTACTATTCCCTGTTTTTTATTTTATATTTTGGTTATAATCTATTGATTACATAGGTTGATCTAAAATGCTCTTGAGTTGTTCATACTTAGGTGAGTTTGGTCTACTGATTTTGAAAATACATCGTTCTTTTTCTTCTTTCTTTTCCTTTTCTTTTTTGTTTTTTGCCCTTACTTTATTATTTCTATTATTTTCTCTTAGTACACGAGTGTGCTTGTGATCATGCACATGATCGCGTTAGCTTTCAAAATTTTCTCGTTATATTTTAGCTTAATACATAGTTGTACACTTCAGGATGCACAGACATGTGTTATACATATGGTTGTTGTAACATCCCAGGGTTAGTTTTATCTTTTAGGCTTCTAATATGGGGTTAGATTGAGATTTATGTAAATTCTAGGGTTGTGAGAAAGGTTTGGGGTGAAATAGAGGTTTTTATAAAGTTAGGTGGCTTGTGCATGGATCCAATTGAGTGGATTTGCATGCGAGCGTGGGAAAATAGTATTTTTATAATTTTTCTGTCATGCACGACCGTGCATGAAAGGTGTACGCCCGTGCGTACAATAAGTTTCAGCCGCCTTGGTTCTAAGTTAAGCTTATCTATTTCCAAATCATTTTCATCCAAAGTTTCCATTTCATTTTTAGATAACATCAACCTTAGGAGGGAAGATCAACATCCAGAACCATCCAATCTAGCTTAAGCTTGCAATTTCTTAGAGAGAGAAGCATGTCTCGAGGTAGGCGATTCTTACCTATTTCCCTTGTGTTTTTGGTATGTTTGATGCATGCTTTGATGCGTGTGAGTTGTTTCTAGCATGCTTGTGATGTTCTCCTTGTGTGCTGATAATTTGAGATAATGATAATGATAATTGATGCATATATATATGTTATGTGTGAGAATATGTATGATATACATGTTTTGTGATGGGTTGGATGATTGGTTGTGAGATTAGAAGTTATTGAAAGGGGAAACATATGTATATGAAGTGTTTTGCATATGGGAAATGTTTAATTTACATTTGATATGAGATTTGGTTGGGAATCAGCTTGATTGCAAACGGTCATGGTGGTGCAGAGCAGGACGCATGCCCATGCAAGCATAGCACACGCCTCGTGCATACTGCCTTTTCTGCATGGTCACAGTCGTGTTCACATAGTCGTGTATGACGTAAAAATACAGGGTCACGACCATGCATGTTTATGCACGCCCGTGCACCAAGAGAAAATGAGAAATATGTAGAAAAATCATAAAACCGAGCACGACCCCATGCACGACTTGCTCACGGTCCCGTGCAAGCTTATGCACGCCCATGCACACGATACGCACGCCCGTGCGTCAAGCAGAAAAGAGAAATTAAGCTTGAAATAAGAAATATGCACATTAAAAGCCATCAAATGAATATGAAACAGTAAAATAAGCTTAGTTAAGCTTACATGATGCATCATATACCTAACATAGCATGGCATGCAATAAAGAGTTTTCAGAAATGGATCCAAATATCTGAATTTATGTTTTCAGTAGAAAAACATTGATTTCAGGGGTGAATACGATGGGGCACTTGTGAGTTTCAGCACACCCGTTGCATCAGGACTTATATGCTCATTACTAGCCCTATGTATCAGTATATACTGGGGTACTCAGTTAGTAGATTATAAGTTTCCTGATTCGAGGATCAGATGCAATATAGCGCGAGGCGCTCAGATCAGTATGAGATTCAGAGGCATCACGTGACCCATACAGTTTATGGTGCATGTTTGCATAGGAAACTCACATGGCTAGGGTGTCGAATCCCTGTATTTATCAGTCTGCACAGCATAACAGGTACCCCAGGGTATACAGTTTTCAGCATAACTTTCAGATCAGCTTTCATATAAGTTTTTAGATATGGAATCTCAAGATCCACCAGTAGTTTTAATAAACAGTTTTCAGAAAGTTATTTTCAGTATACAGGCCTAGGCCTAGCTATGTTTTTAGCATATTTCATAGCATGTCATTATTATATGACACATCAGCATATCATTCAGAGAATGATAAGATCAGTAAGAGAAATGAAACAGTAAACAAGAAAAAGTAATAAATATCAGAAAGAGAGCTTAGTAAGTCACGTTAGATCGCTCAGATTTCTCTTCATTCTAGGTTGTTTACGTATACTCATATACGTATTTACGACTCAGCATGAGGTAGTATCCAATCAATAATTGAACAAAAGAAGAATATTTTATCAAAACATGAAAAGTCATATGATGATACGTGAATTTCAGAAAACAAGTAACAGAACAGAACAGTAAAGATATGAACAACAACAGAATAAAAGTTAATATAAGAATGATGACATGTGAGAACCAGTTTGGTTTTCTCCCGTGTATAAGTCTGTTTCTGTATAAGATGATATGGCAGTCCTCCGAGGAGGATTGGTTTAAGGTTAGAGATAGGAAATGCTTACTGGGTGAAGATATCACTCACTTCGTACTTTCATTTCTCTTGCATGTCAATATTTTAGGGGCTGGGAGGATGAGATGGCTGCCATTTGAGATCTATTTTGCTTCAGTTTTTGTAGCATGCTTCGGTTTGCATGCTTATTCAGTTTTATTTGCATGTAAATGTACATGTTTTGTCACACACGTACTTTAATATAATAAAGTTTTTAGGCATGTATATGGATATGTATACATTTGCACCACATGTTTTCCGTTGTGACATTTCAGTTCAGTTTAGGTAATCTGGTTAGGTATTATTGATCATATTTTCTTTCTTATTTAATATTATATTTTTATTTAGTCATAGAAAAGCAGAACAGTAGTATCCAGCTGGAGTGCCTACAGTCGTGACCCTTACATACATGGGTGTACAGACTCACTCGTACATAGTTGTGACCCTTACAGACATAGTCATGCGAAATCGAGAAAGTGCATACTACTATGACTCTTGAGCCATACAGTCACATGCCCTAAGGCATTACTACATTGGTCGTAGTCGTGCATGCAAATATATGATCATGGCTATGCAGAAAACATAACTGCATGGGTATGCTTCTCATGCATACAGGCATGCATCACATTCTGTATTGGAAATCTCTACCTCGAAACCCACTGAAAACCATTCAAACTCAACCATAACTTAACCAATCTTCAATCAAACATATTCTAACATACACACATGCTAAAACATGCCATTATGGTCAACCTTCATTATCTCATAATATTTAATTTAAGTTAAGCAAGCCTTTCAATGCATAAAAACACATACAAAGACTTTAAGCATGCTTTTACCTCTAAAATCTCTTCAATCTCTTCATTATCATCTTAGAATCATGTTTCTTAAACTACAAACAAGCTTTTATCACTGACTAAACTTATTAAAGAAGATACATGCTAAGAAAACAAGAAAGAGGTAAGGAAATACTTATCTGAAACTGCTAATGACTTATATCCCTTTAACTCTAACTGAAAACCTGGTTGGATTGGTTGCTGAAACTAACTTCACTCTAAAAATTTGGTTAGGTTTAGTTGAAGAAGAAAAAGAGAATTATACTTTAAAAAATAACAATTATACTTCTAAAAAAAAAAAATAAATAGAATGTTACAAATCATGAATATAACTGTCATATAATAACTATTGGTGTCATATAATAGTTTCAAATTTTATGAGGATTTAAAAAGATTTTAATAATTGATTTATAAGGTTTTAAACCTCTTTAAAGATTAAATTGTCATATTTAAAATGTTTGTATATGATTTGTAAACTTCTTTTTTTCAAAAGTAATGGATGATAAACTTACTCTTTTACCCTTATATTATTAGTTTTTTAAAACAAAATTTGATTTTAAATAAAAAATATTATTTATATCAATCATGAGTGAAAAATTTTTTTTAAGTCAAACCTTACATGAGAAAATGTCGCTTACTCAAACTAAATACGTCAACAGGATAATTTTAGCATATTAATATTTTGTAATTTTACAAAATACAAGTCAGATTTTTTAAAAAATAGGAAAGGAATGTTAGCATATCATTTTGTCATGAGTACATTACAAGTGCACCTAGGACTATGCCTATCTAATGTGAGTAATCTTGGGTGGCTGGGTGGGTAGGCCAATTCCCTTGTCTAAGAGTGACCCATCATAGGCTTGGACCATTTGATTTGTAAGACTCTCTTGTTGGGTTTTTTAATTTGCCCTTGGAGTGATTTTCAATCAGAGTTTAAACAAAATCAAATTCAAATTCAAACTTAAATCTAAAATAATCAATTCCCTTAATTAATCCTTTTATTTATTGAAAAAATTGTCAAAAAATTAAAAAAAATCATCAAAAAAAAAAAAAGAATAGAATTTTCAAAGAAAAAATATAGTTAAAATTGTTTTACCAAATACCATAACAAAGTTTAACTATTATTGAATTGGAATCATTATTATTGTACAATATAAACATGTTAAAAGTTTTATTTAATGTTATAGTTTTTATTGATCCTACAATGTACATATTTTCATTATCACAAAATTGATATTTGTAAATAAAGCCAATTACATATTTTTTTTAATATAAATAAGTGAATGAAAAATACAATGCACTTGCCTATAAACATGATGAAAATGGTTTCCTTCTACTTGTCTATAATTTCATGGGAAACTTTGGAATAATTCAACATGGTGACAAGTCCTTGTCTGCCCATTAAAAATGTGAACATAATTGAAAGTTGTAGCCATGTTTTGCATAATTTTTCTCAAAGTAGAAGAGATTTATGAGTCTTTACTTTGTTTTAAGGCCAAAGGACATTTTCCCACCCATAGTTTGAGGCGGGGACAAAGTCCCACCTGCTAAGTTTAGAAAACTCGAAGTCTCATCCATTGACTGTTAAATCTAACAATCAACAGTGAGTCAAGGGGCAAATTTGTCATTTTACAGTTAAAATTTATAAAAATATAAAATAATATTTATATATATAAAAAAATTTAAAAAATTTTATAAAATTATAGAAAAAACTTAAATTTTAAAAAATAAAAGCCA
>JAJEJH010000012.1:0-140717 GCA_026122585.1 Anacardium occidentale | reverse complement strand
TTTATTTTTTAAATTTAAATATTTTTCAAAATTTTATAAATTTTTTTATAATTTTTAATATATTTTTAATATATTTAAATTTTATTATAAATTTTTATTAATAAGGATATTTTTGTCATTTCATCAAATGGGTTAATGAATTTGGATGAAAATTGGATGAAGGGTGGGAGTTTGGGCTTTTAAAAGTGAGCGGGTGGGACTTTGTCCCTGCCTCAAACTATGGGTGGGAAAATGTCCTTTGGCCTTGTTTTAATGGTGGACATTAAATAGCCATATGGGTGGTGGACATAAAGTTACCTTTTGAAGATGGTTCAAATTAATAATTATGACACAATCTTGGAGATTCAATCATATCTATGTGATTTTATGTATTTATATTATATTGGGACAAAACTAATCATATATTAGAACACCCAAAATAGGAAGACATAAGTGTAAATTTATGGATCTCTTTAGAGTTACTAGAATCTTTTCTTTACATGATTTATGTGATATTTTAATGAAACATTATTTGTTTACCACCTTTTCTTTTTTTCATTGCCTTTGCCCTCTTGTAATGACTGTGGTTAGACCTGAAAGGGACTATTGTTTGGTTTGTTGTTCTTTTTATTTCTTAATGATCACCACCCAAAAGTAAAATTTTGATTTAGAAAAATATATACACAAGGATAATAATTGATAAGAATCTCCTTTTTATTATTATTATTATTATTACAAATTAAGACTTGGTTTTTCAAAATGTACACAAAATAATGAACTTCTTCAAAGCAAATTTAACTTAATATTAGTGTGAAACACATAAAAGGTGACCACATACTTTAAGCTAATCAAACTGTAAATTATCATTAGGCAAAACATTATTTTTTGCCTAAGGTTTGATGAGTTTGTTTATCAAATATTATAATAGAGATGTATTTGAGATATAAATGTTAATATTTTAATCTTGCTAAAGCTACATAGATAATTCTTTTTTTTATTTTAAAAAATATTATATTTCCCATATATTTCATAAATTTATTATAATATCAATTTTTTTTAATATGACATTTATATCTTTATCTTGTTATGTTTTTTTAGGTATAATTATTATTTTTAAAACTATTAAGAGACATATTAATATTTTAAAATTTTGAAAACACTTCAAAATTTTTCAAATTTAAAAAAAGACACCCAAAATGTTTTCAAAATTTAACATCCCCCTAAATTTTTAACAAGCTATAGTTTACCTCATACATATATCATTTTATCCAAATATTCTGATAGAGATATATTTAATATATAAATATTATTTTTTAAACTTAATAAGACCAAATAAATAATTTCTCTATCTTGTTTTAAAATTATGATATTGATCCATATATTTTAAAAATATATTATAATTTTAATAATTTATAATAAAATATTTACACTCTTAACTTTTTATGTTTTTAGAATATGATGAGCATTTTTTAAACTTTTAAAGAATATGTTGACATTGTAAAATTTCAATGCCACCCTTAAAATTTTTCAAATTTCAAAAATCCCTTACAATTTTTAAAAAACTACATTCAATCCAATATATAATTACTTATTATTAACACTCTTATCAATATTTATTCTAATAAAAAATAACACTCTTGGGTGAAAATAAATCTTTTTGCCTTATCATTGCTATGAATACCATATATATGGTAAGCATTCTATGTAATTCTTTGGACTTATTCGATTTTTCTTATTTTTTGTCTCAATTAGGTTTTATAGGTTGAAATTATGGATTTAACCTTGATAAGAGGCAGCTCTGAGATGACTTAAATACTTACCCTTAAGATAAGAAGCTAAACAAGTTATCACCCAGACTAATCCCTGAAAGCTATCAAGGTGGGTTCGTTGGTCTACACATGTTGGGAGTCTATGCATTACCCCCACAAGCAAGGCTACACGCAGTTGGAAAAATGATGAGACATCAGTGATGAACCTAAGTCGAGAGCAGAGGTAGGCTTCCGAAAACCAGTTAACACAATTATGGCAAAGCTGCCTCATTCTCTTTCGGATAGATAATTCATAATAAACATAAATGCTTGTTTGATTGAACAGACCCAACATCGCTTCTATTATGTCTACCCCACCCTGTGTAAATTAATGAAGCTTTAATACCTCCACATTTGTCTCCGTGAGCTTTTTCACCGTTCTTGGACCTTCTTAAATTAATATTCCAACCTCCTTTCCTGTTGGGTAGTTGGAGATTTCAATGCTAATTCTTCAATGCCATCGCCATTTCCCATCTCGCTTGCTTCTTTTGCTACCTTATTAAAGACATTTCTTGTGTTTCTCTCTTTGTATTTTCATCTTTTCTATGCCTTTCATCTCTTCCTCATCATCTTCATTTCTAGCACTGAAATCATGTAACTATCCGGCAACCAAAATTTGCATGCTCTTCATCGTTTAAACGTCAGATATGCTTTGAAAGTTTGCATGTGATTTCTGTATCTTCTGTCTATGTTATTTCGGTTTTGTTCTCTGTAACAGATAAATGCAAGATGGTATCCTGAAGAGAATGGATCAGTTTAACGGGATATTGGTCCGGTTCAATAAGAAATCAGAGCTTGGTATATATTTTGGGCCCTGCTTTTTGATTGAGCCGTGCCAATATCGCGTGCCACTGCTCCCTGAATCCTCCTCTTACTTTCCACCGCCACCATTATGATTCCTCAGGTAAACACTTTCTGCTTTACATCATTTAGTTATATATATAGTCTGTTGCACTTCTTAATCAGTGGCTTAATATCAGAAAGAAATGCTAACCTTTTCAAAATTTTTGTATATTTCTTGACAATCATGAATCAATAATTGGAATTTAATAACTTGAAACTCTGTTTCTAATTCTGGAATGTTGTAACTTCATTATATTTTTATTCTCTTTTTGGTTTCCTTTCTTGCGTTGCCCTGTAAACGAACAAAAAGGATTATTGAATATCTTATAATGTGTCGGTTTAAACTGACTGAAAGAAATGCAGGCATATTGGTTTGAAGCATAAAGAAGTGAGTCTTTTTTTTATGGAAAATGTAAATGTTGTTTACACTGCAGTTCTATTGAACCAATAATTTCATACAAATTCTCTGCAACAACTGCTGCAAGATGACCGCTGAGTGGTAGATCAGGAACTGTGATTTAAGTTTCATTCCGACTTTGATATTGATTTACATTTCTTTGATGTTTAAAACTCGTCCTATGGTTTTGAATATGAATAGAATGTTTGAATTCCAATCAATTACTTCGAAAACTCCTAAGTGGAGATCAAAGAATTCAAGAGAAGGGATGAGACAAGTCATGTCAAGTAGGCCCATGCTTAATTTGAGATTGGGCTGTGGTATTACCACAGCATTCTAAAATTTCTGTACAAATTAATAGCTATCATCGGGTCACTGTTACTTCCTTGTTTCACTCTATCCAACTCAGCAATGTTCATACGAGTTAACGTCCGACTCAACTGTTATACCATAGTGCCATGACTACATCAGTGCAATGCAGAGTTTAATGTAACTTCAATCACTTAATAAAATGGTCAGTGTGCAGCTTTTACTTGGGCTCTTTGAGGGAAGTAATTCTTTTGTTTGATCGAGAACATAAGCTGAAGAATTAATATTTGTCAAACATTACATGCTTAAAGACACTGCCTAATTTAATCTCCTTGGCTAATATGAAATTTTAACATTTGCCAACCAGAAGAAGGGAGAAGGCACTGCAAAGATTTCTTGCAATTATGATAGGCTTGATAGGCGTGGAACTGTTAACTTACAAATTGGCCCTATAAGCTATAAAGAATAAGGTGGGTGGTGACACTTGCATTTATTGCTGCTCTCCTGGTCAATCCCTTCTACTAAAATGGAACAGGACCATAAAGCGGCTCTCTCAGCCTATGCCTCCCCCTCTCCCTCTCTCTCGCTCACTCTCTTCTGTGATTTGTATCATTTCGTATATTCAAATAAAAAATACAGAAAGATTTGCACACCTGCTTCTCTCACTCTATCAGCACAATTTTGAAGGAACTCCAAACAGCCTCTTAAAATGTAGCACTCCATAAAGCATTCTCACCTTCTCCACACCTCCGATGGACCTCCTTAATCCTATCAGCAGACCTGCAAATCCCACTGCAACTCCAATCAAACGAGGCAACACAGATGTTGCCTGCCTGGGCCTTCCATTCACAATCTGCAGTAGCAAGTTATGCAATAAATATCAGAACCCTTAATATGCAAAATCTGTTATTCTTCACCAAGCCACGGGACAATCTACTCATAAGTAATATTTGGTATTAAAAGTTCCGAAAGGCATCTAAGGAATTTCTTATATATTCTGTCTGTCCACACAAAGACATCAAAAATAAAATATATTCTTCACTTTGAATGGTGAAACCAGTGACAAGAACAGTTCTAACTGTTGTACGAAGAGGATTTCAATATTACGACTCTGAATTGATTTATTAGATCAAATTATTCCAATAACCACTTTTTAAGGTTAAATGATTATTCCATCTTATATTCCCTAATTAAAAAAAAAACAAACAGTAATCACATTTTTTTGATGCTCAGTCAATTCATTATGGTAGGCAGTATATTACTTAAGGGTGTAGAATTGATATGATAGCAGCTCAACCCTCCTTGTGTTGACAATTGAACCAGGTGTCTCCAGCAAAGCAGTAATTAAAATTTATAAACCAGACATCATAACAATCCTTTTCCACCAACCTAGCTGAAACACCTTTGAACCATTGGAAAAGGTCCTTTTTTAAATAAAAAAAAAAAAAAATTAAGCTCAAACAATTTATGTTGTCTCATTTTTTAGGAGTAGTTGGAATTTACCAGGTGGGGTGCCACAACATAGTCTCCGATCATCAATATGCTCAACGTCAAGTCCAATAAACCAAGATCCCAATGAAACATCCTCATTAGCATATCTATGCAGTACATGCCTGATAGATATACACAATTACCACCAGAATTGCAAGAAGGCAAAACAAAGAGGCAGATCAGATTCACACATCAGAATTGCAATGGAAACTTACTGGTTTATTGATATATATGTAGCCAAATCTTTTGAAATTGCATAAAGCTGTCCAGTTGCATGGCGAAAATACTTGTTTCCTGCTTCACCGAATTTCCAATACTCAGGTTCATGGTATCTCACTCCCCTGTTTCATGGAAGTAGCATTTGGTAAACAAGGAAGTTATTAATTTCCATAAACTTTTAGAAGAGGTGACTTCAGAAAAAAAATTGGCTTACTTTTGATTAAGGACAGGGCCAGATTTCATGCAGCCAACATACACCCTTGGTTTTGATCGGTGTCTAACTAGAGTTTCTCCTAGTGTTGCTGCAGTAAATGGAAAGGACAAATTTTGTGTAACAAAGAAATGCAAATTACAAAAGGGCAAATAAATTGCTTTTCATGGAAATTAGGACCAGCAATTTATCAATTATGGGCTTTACATCTTTAAGAGAGCATATTATTTTCACCTATATTTACATGGACATCATCATCAACTTTGACATAGAAATCTGCATCCCATACAGTGGCAGCAGTAGCAAAATATATCTTAGTTTTGGCAGACAACTCTAGGTACCCTTCAACATGGTCCTGCTCAGAAGATTGTGGTATGGAATTATTTTGGGGATGAGCAGGCTTAATACAAAATAGAGCAAGCAGTAAAAGTACAATACCATACAAGAGCATTACCAGCCTCAAGAAATCCCCATGTTTTCTGTCCTCGGCTTCAATAGCTCTGTCCAGAATACCCCCAGATGTGGCACTGCATTAAAAACATAATAAAAGTAGTAAATAAGTCTGTAGCATAGAAGCATTGAACACAAAACCATTATCAATGCATAATCAAACTGTGATTCCATTATACTTGATGAAGATCATTAGTGTCATCAAAAACAAAAGGAAGCAGATACGCCAGCAGATTTATCTCTGTTGAATGGAAAAACTGTGCATTATTAGAAATTCAGTCAATTAAAACTTTTTGTATTGGATTGACTGGCAGTCCCAGCAAGCTGCAATTGATATAAGGATCTCAGAAAGGAAAAAAACTGAGATTTTTCTTCATACAAAGGCCATGAATTCATTGTAACTGTCTAGAGAGAGATAAGCTTGCAAAACTTTCATGAATGCATTAAACATAATATATCTACATTTCTTTAATAAAAAAGATTACCCACCTATGACCAATGACAAATCGAATAATAATGCCCTTCTCTTCTTCCAATCTCTTCCTTTTTTCACCTGTTTTCCATTAAGCATCAATATTAAATAGAACATTTAAAATTGACAATGTTTATAGAAACAGGGAATCAGCCCAAGAACCTTGCGGCATCCATGTAGCACGAACTGAATCTCTTCGTTTCCGGCTGCTAAAAGCTGTATTAATTCCAACAACCATCAAATACCTTCTCTTCCCAGCTGAATCATTCTTCTTTAAGCTCTCTGATAAAGGCGAACCACTCAATATAGACTCTTGTGCTGCCCTAGCAGCAGCTAATTCCATCTCTAAATTTGAAATTGTCTTATCCAATGTCCTGCATCATAGACAATATGATAAGCTTCTATTCAGGATGCTTTAGGACAAAAAAAAAAAAATTAAAAAGCCTAAGGGAAATGAAGATAATACAAAGCAACTTACTGTATTGCATGGTGAGTCTTAAAAACTTCCCCAAAAATATCCTTAGCTTCACTCTTTACTTCTTTCTGTTGCAGAAAAAGGAATCCAATCAGATTACAACAGTGCCACAATTTGATAAGTACTAATATAAAAAGGAACAAATATTAACTTAAATCATTGGAATGTATCTCAGTTGAAGGATAAAGATACTCACAGATCGTGGATTACAACCCTCTGAAACTAGCTTTAGTTTCTCAGCTTCCATTGCAGTTGTCCGTGTGATGCCTTTTGATTCAGGAACTGTCCACATTCTGTCACCATTTCTACCTCATTAATAAGTTATTATGTTTCAAACCCAACAACTAAATTCACAAGCACAATCCAGCAATCTTTAATGAGATTGAAGTTCAGCAGTAAAACTTTCTCCTCAACTAAATCACTGTTTCTTAAAAGAATGAACTAGATTTAATATAAGTCACCTAAAATTTTACGAAATGGGTCTAAAAGAACTAAAGAGACTTTAGAAATCTCGGTTGTCAAATATTAATAATGTTCATTGAATTTTTTTCGTTACCCCCACGACTAAAGAGATTGACTTAGAATCCAATAGGTAAGCCTTTACAAAATTTGAGATAAATATAGAATCTATAGTCAATGAATTGGCAGAGAAGTAGAAGTAGATGTTTAGATGGTAAATGAATCAGCACAATCCTCAATTAATATGTTTTCGACAAGAAAACACAACTGACAAATCGAACAAAATCCGTTTCAGATCTATCCCGCCTTAAATTCAATGAGGAACCCATTTACACAACCAGCAAGACTGGAAATAACATGAAGTCAAACAAATCTTAGAAAATTCACAACAACCCATATAACGAAAACGTTTACACATCTGATAATATATAGTTTCGTATTGGAACAACATTTTAATGGCTTGCTAAAAAAAAAAAAAAAAAAAAATTGTAATCAGTTATCAGCTAAGAGCATAAGAGATAGATCACAGATTAAGTCACTGAAATCATTAGTTGTTTAAAAGATGTAAAATTTGATAAAGCAAAGCTGAAATAAACCAATTAACCAAATCCCACAAATAACAATCTTTTTAAATTATTCATGAAAAATTCATATAATACCTGTCTGTGAAGAGCATGCCAGCACAGAAGCATCCCAAACTAAGAAACAAAGTCCATTTTGCGGATACAACATTTCTTGAAGTCTGCTCTCTGCTTTTCAAATGCATTTTTGTCTTCCCTCTGCAACCGTTCAGCAGTATAATTCCACCAGAAACTATCTCAAGGAAGCATCCATGAAGAAACAAAAGGCCAGGAAGCAAGCCAAATCAACTCCAGATGAAGACGAATCCCAAGTGATTGCAGAACTTAACAGAAGAATCAGAATCTGAAGCAGAAAGTATAGTACAAGATACAAAATTTGAATGAGAAATTCAGCCGGCTAAAGTACGAGCAAACAGAAGCTGATTCTTTGCTTTACTTTGTTTGGCTTTTGTTTTGTCCTTTATCTCTCTAGTAGAGACACGAATAGAGAGAGAATCTAAACAGAATTAAGTTGTATCTCTGAAACTCCAAAGCCTTCCACTACTTTGCAGGCAAGGGCAGTTGAGCTGAACAAAACTGAGAAGACCCGTTAACCGCTCTGGTATGTTTTATACCCAATTATCAAGATACCCTTATGACACTGGTTTTCTTTTATTTAATTTTTGGCATCAGGGTTCACCGTCCAGTTTAAAAGGGAGCCGAATAACTTATTGCCACCCAAGGTTTCGCTTAATTCTTGTTGTGCCACCTCTAAAAGTTGTAAAAGCCAAATACCCACCCCTAGAGGGGTTTTTTTTAATTAAAATTAAAACTAAATTTTATAAAATATTAATATAAATTTAAAATTAAAAAATTATACAAATTATAAAAAATAAAATAAATATATAAAAAAACAGTTATCGTCGGTGCGATAGTGGCTACTTTTAACCTTATCAGGAGGTCTGAAACGGTCACTTAGTTTTATTGACGATCAAGTCTGGTCGTCATGATAGCAAAGACAACTAAATCTAGCTATCAATAATCTGTTAAGGCGATCAAATCTAACCGTCTTAATTATTAAAGAAGGTCAGGAACGATATCAAAATGTTTGATTCTAGTTATTTCAGCCCTTCTCTGATGACAGAGACGACCAGATTCAACCGTCAATAGAATCAGATGGTCGTTTCTAGTCACCTGTTTATATATTTATTTTATTTATTATTATTATTTTAATTTATATTTATATTTTAATATTATTTATATTTTAATATTATTTAATTAAATTTTATTTTAGTACTGAGATTATTGAATTTTATAAAAGATATTTGGATCTTTTTACAGTATAAGAGTTGGTGTTTGACTTTTCAAATTTTGGCGGGTGACAACATTAGTATGCGAAACCTTGGGTCCTTCAGCCTTAAAAGGGAGAGAACCCATTTACGCTTTTTAAATGGGAACTGAGGTCATTTGATTGCCTTTGAATTTAGTTTGAATTTTAGCCCATGGACGTCGAATTAATTCGGGTAGATTTGAATTAAAACTCCTTCATTATCTACTCTATTTTGTGGTTAACCTTATTTCATTGCTAAACCCACAGATTGCGGTTGAGTATAGACACAATATACATTACCCAATCCAACACGTAAACCATTTGGATTTAAGTAGAATAAAAAATTGACGACTGCTTTCACAATGGCCTAAAACCTTTTTCCCATATCTGTGTCTCGTAATAGAACCATGAAAGGACTGATAATATTGAATGTGTCACCATACATTACATAAGAAAATTAATAACTGAGGTTGGTAGTGGTCCTCCTTCTACGTGCGGGGCTGATGAGTGTTCAACTTAAAATGACTACTGATTTCCTGGACCGTTATCATCTTTCACTATCAATTTTTGCAGATACAAGAAATAAATATAAATTTCAGTTAGGATTCAGCATTGAATGTCCCTTGATTCTTGATTTTGTTCATATGTAAAAGCAAATTAATATACTTTCTATCCCTGAACTTGGCTTTACACAGTCGAGGACAGGAAGTCATGTCTATATTGGTGCTAATATATTTGATTTTTGTTCTGATATGGTGGTATTGCCCTCCCAAGCTAGCTAGTTGTTCGATCCCTTTCAGAAGTCTTAGTTACAGAAATGAAAAGCTACAAGTCAGGGTGGGAAGTTGGGTTAGATCTAGCAAGATCACGCGTGGCAAAGTGTAGTTGGATCAACCACTATACAGCATTTAGTTCATGTGGAAGCTGCAAAAGTCTGCATGGCAACGGACCCATCTCACAACCAAGCCTGACACCTGCCATAATTTTGTTTCCATGCTCAAAGTTTGATGTTACTTCAGCCACTCAAAGAGCGACATCAGAAAAAGAATAAGAACTTGATAATACACAGAAAGTTGTTGAAATTTTGAAATATCGTGCATGTTACTGAATTTGATCAAATATCATTGCCAGTGTTTCATAATTAGATTAATGTTTCCTTCATCTTCGCATTGGAGCTAATTTTTTGAGATATATTTTCTTGGAAAATTCATCTTTCAACAACTCCAACAGGTTAGATACAAAGTTCCCAGATTGGGATTCAAAACTACTTGTTTATTTAGTTCCATGGTAAAGATTAAAATATTATAATCATGAAAGGTTTATTTTAAGTTTAGATCTATGATTCTATCGGAAGCCACGATATTGGTCGGTTTGGAATGTAACAAATAAACTTGAGTAAATCTAGGCGAAATGAATATGATTAATTTTATCTAAGAGTTAGAGCCATCCTTGGCGTGGATTTCAAAAGATACTCTTATCTTAATATCTTGTATGTGGGATTCAGATATGTATAGCCATGCATATCTGTATGTGTGTGGTGTGTTTTGTTTTGTTATTGTTTTATAGCAAAAAATGAGATGGAATGATATGGGGTGTGCCTGAAATTGTAACCTTTGAGTCCCTTAGTCATCTGAAGACTGAGGTTGGGGAGATTATTTGTTGCAAGGTGGGTGCTTTGTGGTGCCTGGATATTTGGTGGGGCTTATGAAAATGTTAACTAAATGATATAATAACATGATTAGCGTTTGACAGATTTCAGTTTTAATTGATAGTGGCAGTAAGGGACAGAAAGACAAGCATTAGCAAATATTAATTATTTTCGACAAATCATGAAGATAAAATATGTATTCACCAAACATGGAAATAACTTATATTTTCCATGCTCTTTTGGGAAATAGAATTCAAACTATGCCGTTTAAGTGAGGTGAAAAAATACAAAGATTTGAGATGAAATTATGGTGTTTAAGTGAGGTCAATAATAGGGGGAAAAAAAAATGAATAAGAAAAGGTGATTCTGCGGTTGTGTTGGTTAGGTCGTAGGTGCCTTGCTTGCATTAGGAGTCCCTGTCGCTTTACATCACCACTTGTTGGTCATCTTAAGCAACCCCAAAGCTGCCATTGCACGAGATGTTGGGCTGGTTGGTGCAGCTGCTTTTTCAAAGCTTAAAGGTTTCGGCATTGCAAATCTACAACGTTTTAATGAATCAACTTGTGTTATGCATTAATTATGGCTCTTTTTTAAGTTGATGATGTAAGTTACTTTATTATATCATAAGAGAATGATCACCATTAAATGCTACTTTTTGGCATGAGATTATGCTATTCAAAGAAAGCAGGGAGGAAAAGAGAAAATTTATTGTTTGGAAGAGGCTGCCTAAATCTTGATATTGGTATACCAAGATTAAATGATAAGCTATCACATGATTCCACTTATTGAAGAGGCTTCTGACTCCGAGTTTTAAAGTTTCTATCTATCTTATCCTTTGCCCGGTTCTAGATTTCATGAAAGATGGCCTTCATAAACCCCTGCATTCATAAATTTGGGTAGGCATGGCCACACATAACATGTACATGAACAAAATGGAAACATGTATTGTAGAGTTGAAAGACTACTTTTATTCTTTAACAGAAAGAAGTGTGAAAGCAACCAATTTCCTATCCTTTCTTATCTCAAAGCCCTTTTTAAGTGAAGCTCAAAACTCTTTCCTGATTCATATTCTCTTTCTCCCCTGATAGACCCTGAAACCCATTATGTCCCATATAGATATAGTTAATCTTTATTGGGCCTCCATAAATGCCAAAATTGATGCCCATCGCAAGCAGCTGGCTTCATCAACCACCACTTTGTCTGGGACCCCATGCACCATGTGCTCCGTTCAGCCTGCTACACGAAGGTCCATGACCCCAGGTCACTTGCAGCCAGCGCCCCCTGCCACTTGAGTCAACAGGCAACTTATCTGAATAGGAGAACGATCAAGACATGTGGAATTGGCACCCAAGCAGTTGAGAAACACACTTTCAATTCCAACCCTTATTGATTCCTTGACTCTTTCAACCTGTTCAGGATTTAAGTTATTGTTTGATATGTCAAGACAAATAAGCATGAGTAAGAACTAAGATAACAGATGTAACATATGATATTGCTGGCAAATAAATGATGGAGAAGCACAATAATGTTAGTTTCAGGGCCTCAAATTCTAGCAAGTGTCAGTGGTTTTGGGAAAAAAATTATTTCCCTTTAAATTCTTAAACTTAGCTTGGTCTGTAATCAAGTTGTTAATGATGTACCATAAAATGATTTTAAATTAG
This sequence comes from Anacardium occidentale, assembly GCA_026122585.1. Lineage (NCBI taxonomy): Eukaryota > Viridiplantae > Streptophyta > Magnoliopsida > Sapindales > Anacardiaceae > Anacardium > Anacardium occidentale. The sequence continues at coordinate 128,405 of JAJEJH010000012.1, read as the reverse complement.
CATCGGTCATCCTTGACATTATAGTGGGTCTACATAGAAGAGCCTTTTTTTCACCAAAATTTCTAAATGATTAATTTCTTGTCATAAATGGCAAAACCACCTAGGAATCAAATGGCAGCAAAACTAAAGGATATCAGTGCTGGAGATTCAGGGTAGTCCTTCCTTCAGCATCCCAAACAGTCCAGTGCTGTTTTTCACTGTTCTTTGATGGATCCCCCATAAAGAAAAGATAAATACGAAGATAAAGAAAACCAAGGTATATGTCACAAATGTCAAATAAGATCGATAATTTTTCTGCACAATCAAAACTGAAAATTTCCATTAACAATAAATTCATTACCTGTGTCCACATGCCATAATGCAGTTGATCCATGGGGCTGTGGTGATCGAATTACAGCATCAGAATAAACAAAGCCTCAAACATTGACTAACAATTATTGCCAGAATTACAGAAATGGGCACAATGAGATTTGGTAAATCTTCTCCAGTATATGGCAAATATCCAACTTGAAAGTGTAATTGATACGGTTGTCAAGAGCAGTCCTTTGAGATCCGGGCCACAAAGTCTTCCATGGAAGAAAAAAACTTGCATATGCAGTCGCATTATATGGTAACCACTCTTTCTTTCTTAATTTTCCCCACGAACGTACTGCAACCAAAGATCCTGAATGAACCTTCTGACCACAAGCATTCTTCCTAAAAGAAACGAAAAAAATTAGAAAACTAAAATTAGCGAACGTGTAAGTTCAAGCTTCGAAGCCTTGCATTGCGTAAGATTTTTCTTAGAAAAAAGCAGAGTTGGGGATGTGAAGAACTAAACTTAATTCGACAATTTGTTGAATACTGGGCTCTCAATTTTCTGATGTTGCTTTGTTTTCTTTTAGTTTCTTACCAACGTAACAGAAGGAAACTGAATTAAATGTGGTAAACTGTGTGCCAGAGAAATCTTCTGGCTCGCGTCCTTCTGAAGCGGAGATAACGGCTTTGGTAGAGAATCCACCGGTTGTAACGGATTATTTCTATTATCATCTTGCTCTTATATTGTATCATACAAAACTCTAGGTTTTCTTTTTCGTTTCTCAAATGCAACGTAATGTTGAAAGGGTTCGCCCGAGTTCCTACTAAACTGTAGGTTGATCAGAAGCCTGAACTGAATCCCTAGCTATTCGGGTTTCCAGTTTGGGAGAAGGGAGGAATATCGACCCCATGGTGACAGTAACTGGACTTATTATGTGATCAGTTTCTGGTTGGCACCAAAAGCAGAGCAGAAATGGCATGACTTGTTCAGACCGTAGTTTCTGCTCGAAAAGACCTACAAGTTTGTTAAGCCGATGGGAAGAGCTGGCAGGCAGGCAGGCTTGTGTGGAAAATTCCACAAGCATATTTCAGTTGTTTAAAGGAATTTAATTGGTAAGACACGTCATCATATCATACGTGGGGTACATTCCATGCTACCGGTAAGAAAATCCGGTTCATTTTGCATTAAAGGTGGAAAGTCCATTGTTGTAAACTTCGACATTTTCTTGGTAAATCTTTCTTTTTTTTCTTTTTTTTTTTTTTTTTTTTTGGTCTCCACATTGCCACAAAATTACAATGACTAAACTTTGTCTCAAAATCACCACATCAAACTCCCCGCCATCCACAGCGACTAAGCAAAGAATGACTCACTCTGTAGAATGTCATAAATGACGTAAAAAGCTGTAAAATTACAGAAGACTGACCACTCCATCTCGTGAAAAAGGAATCTGCCGATAAAAACACGACCAATTTCAAGAAAAAGTACGTGTCCATGGTACTTCCAATCAATGAAAAGATGAAAACGTACCCATTAATGCAGCAACTCCAGCTTCAAAATGTTTTACAGAATCAGCAACTGGGACTTGTGATCAATACCATTGAAGATGAAGGTTCCAGCCATCGGAACAAACTGTTTTGTTATGAGCTGTGGTGAATATGATCAAATATGAATTAGGGCAACGAAAAAAACTCAATGAACCCAAAAAAAAAAAAAAAAAAAAATTCCATCATAGGATAATAAAAGTTGGTAACTAAACATAATGCAAAGGTTGTAATTAGATCTGGTCCACAAAGAACCGCGTGATCACTGGTCAGATAGAGTGCACCTTAATTACTTCTTGTGATGTAATTCCTCCTATGAAGGCAGCAACAGCATGAAGCTCTGCAGCGCCAAATCGACACATCTCATTAATAAGATCCTCCGTCAATGTTGAACCGTTGCAACCCAAATCATTCAGTACACTGACGGCTGTAGTTTTTAATCGAGATATATCTTCATCCATTGCACTGTTGACATTGACCATGGAGTTAACACCTAAAAATCAGATTACAGGATAGATTATAAGTGGTGGTAATATCTTACCCATCAAATTCCCCAGGAAAGCTATTGTAATTGGCAGCAAACCGGTCTACAGCTCTTAGGAGAATATAGAACCCCACAGCAACACTACAGGCACAAATAGCTGTTGTATGAATAATTTTTGTTACACCATTTATAATAGAAATATTGGCAATCTTTTAAAGTGTTTTAGTCGCTCTGTACAACATTTCAAGTAAGCTATAAACAGAAGTTTGGATTCATCAATATCTATAAACATAATGAACTTATGTTACCTATAATCCTCGTCTGTTAGATACTTCTGCAACTCTGGTATGAAAGGACTATTAAACTCATCCTCAATAAGGCGATACCTGCAGACCTGCAAAGATTAAGTGTCTTATTAGAAGGCAGGTAATCGAAGTAAAAAGATTATTTATGCCGGCCCATCTATACAAAGGCCTACTTTGTCCACCAAACCTCCATTTACCAACAAAATGACCTTTACAAACATGGTACCACTTCATGATGTCTAAAAGAAGTTAAATAAATACGAAAGAGCTTCAAAAGAGAATTCAGGTAGTAGAAATAAAAAGTCAACAAGGAGACCTAATAATCCACATCTAGCTTGCACAATCATGTTTGCATATTGCACAATAGAATAAGGTAAAAGACACCCATATCAAATATGTCCAAAAATCCATGCTCGAAAATCATTAAACGTGCTCAGAGGTGTCAAGACATTGCAATTACAAGACGCAATTTGTAAAGTCAGTCAGGAGATACAAGTAGTCGATAAAATAGTTATAATACTAAAAAGTGTATTTTAACATACTTTCAATTTTCTCGCATTTTTACAGAAACTTTTTACTGTTGCCTTGGGTATGCTCTCTAGCTCTCTACCTAATTTCTTTTGAATATCCCTCACTCGTTGCTCAATGGTAAGGAAATCAGCCTCAGCCTTGGCTTGGTAGATTTTCTGCAAGTATACATAATGCCTGTGGAAAATGGCATACAGATATTCTCATCAACCATTTTCAATCTTATGGAAAGAAATTAAAAAACAAATCCAAAATCAAATGTCACTCACTCAGTTGAAGATGTCATGTCAGGTATTGACCCCTCAAGAGGTGCTTCCCCATCACCTTCATTTGCAATGAACTCCTGCACACAGCTGAAAATTTTAAGGACTTGAATTGAAGCAAGTCACAGGAGGTCAAAAAAGCCTGGATCTAAACCTTCTCCAAAGGAAGTATTCAATATTAGTTTCAAAACGATGTTATTGGACAATTCAAATGTTCTAGAAGCTTCTGTATGTTATCTATTTGGGATGGATGATAACATTTCATTGCAGCTTTCCAGAAAAACAAAACAGTAATTCATCTAGCTTTCTGATTAAGCAAAACATCTTAAAACAAAAACAAATTTTGAACAAGTACCGGCATTTCATGTGTATACAACCTATTATATTGTTTATCCAAATTTGTTAACAATTGATTACAGAAAATCATAAAAACCCCAAAATATATATCTATAGAAACAAAGCCACACATCCACAAGTCCCACATTAAATGAAGCAAACTACACGCAGAAACAACTAAATTTAAAATATATTAGAGAAATGATCATGATGATGAACAGCATTGAAGAGAAAAGATCAAAGCTAAGAACAAGATGGTGATGACTCAGCATAACGTTCTCCCATAAAAATCACCAACCTTTAAAGCTGCCACCATCACCCAAAAATCTGACGAACTAGAATTAACTTCAGCATGGCTGTCATAAATTATTTGCTGCAAGTCAGAACCTGACATGCCAGGCAGAGAGAGAGAGGTTAATGTCCCATTGACAAGCAACCCAATAGAAAGGCAATTTTCAAAATTACTATCACAGTAAAGATGACGATGACAAAACCACAGATTTTATGACTGCATATAAAATTCCACTACAAAGTAGGAATCAACCTTTTCAGAGAAAGATAAAAACTCACCATTCAATTTTTTTCACAGTTGACAAGTATTGAGTTATATATAAATATCTAGTACTTGTTCCATTTCAGAATCTAGGATATTAATTAAAGCTCATTCTCCAGTTCAAACTACTTTAATAACATATACAGGGCAACAGACCTCATAGGTTCCATCTCAATAAACCTAATATAGGAAAACAACACCAAACCCATCCCATGAAAAGTGGCAGCAAAACAATGAGTTATCTAAACTACATGGCCCACTGCAAGTCTTGAAAACACCGAACAAATCACCTTGCATTCTCTCCTTTAGAACTATGTTTCCTTCTAATACATACCCAATAAAATAAAAAAATGTTCAGGAATAACATAGAAGATGAAAATAAGATTCCTCTTATATAATTTCCAGATGCAAAAACTTCCTATGAAATGTTTTCTACCAAAGACCTCAACAATATGGTTCCAAATCAAAAACTCACTTATTCCTCGAGGAGCAAAGACTTTGAAGGAGGCCTCAATGGCTTCTTTATAGTTATCTTCATCAATAGCAATCATCTTAGATTTAAGAAGGTCCTAAAATGTCCAAGGCCACAACTAAATCACATTAATAGACAGCCATAAAAACTGGACTGATAAGATATTAACCAAATATACCTTAAACTCTTTTTTCTCTTCTCTGGTTGATGGAAGTCTACCCCCATGAGCTTTGGCCCACTCTTCAGCCATCTTAATAAGAATCACAACATATGGTGTGTGTTTGTGGGCAACAGGATCTGGTCCATTTAAATCAAACGTTTCTGCAAACCTATTAAGTAAAACACTAGTCAGAAACATAAGAAGGGAGCAGGACCCATATATTTCACTTATATACATATATATATGCTATAGAAGACAGAGCACAAAGTAAGATTAACAATCAACTTAGAAAAGCCTATTACAAAAACATTCAAATAAAAATCCATACTTCCTCAGCTCGGGCCATGGGTTATTTAATCGAAGGTCATCCAGAAAATGGTCAGGTTTTGACTCGATCACTGTATGTTCCTGCCTCAGAAAAAGAAAGAAAAAATTAGAAATTCCCAGCTATGCATCAAAGTTTCCAAAATCTGTCAATTATTACAAATTTTTCTTTTATGCTAAAACCAATTTTAATTTTGAATAACTAAAATCTTGACTGCACATTCAGATTTGCAATTCCTACAAGAATGCCAAGGATAACTTCCATGGTTTATTGTTTTTATCTCAAATTAACAAGATGTCCGTAATCATTCAATCTAAGTGAAACTGGTCTACTTTAGAAGCAGAAGGAACATAAACTGCTTCCAAGAAAGGTAAAGTAAAAAAATCAATATCAAATGAAAAATTTTCCATGGTAGTGAAGAAGTATTTAAAATAAAGATTTACCTTCACACTAATTCGAACCAGTCCTGTGAGGCCATAGGAGCGTGCAAAAATCAACTTCACATTAGCATCCCGACATATTCTGTCAAGCTTTACCATTGAATCCTCCACAAGCTGAAAATTGAACCAGCAAAAAGGAAATACATAATAAATAAATAATAGCTTTGAAGGGTATAAAGATAGTAGCCAAATGGCCAACGCTGAAAAAATGGCATCAATGAATGTTGTGGGTTATAGTCACCAAGGCCATGTGAGTCTTAAAGAAATGAAGAATATAATCATTTATTACCAAATGCCACTTCAATTTCCTAAATAACTTTGACAAGGACTATATCAAACATACCAAAAAAGGGTAAGAATCTATACAAATGATTATGTCATAATCATTGTGAACAACCAAACTTATACATGTCAAAAGGGCTAAATTTACAATGAGTGCTAAACAACTGTGTAACAGTGAATGCTCTAAAGGCTGAAAAACTATTATTTTGTACCTGAGTGGCCACTACTAGAGTAAACTGAGAAAAGAATGATGGATTTGTTTCAATTAGTTTCTCTGGATACTCTTCAATAAACTTGGCTTTGACAGCATCATTGAGTTCTTGCAGAAATGCACATACAGATTTGGCCTTGGATTGCCCAACACATGATTCATCCACTAGCACCAATACCAAAAGCGATATAATAACGACAAGAAAAAATAATTGAAAGATACCAAAAAAAGAGTAAAATCCTTACACATAAAATTGTTTCCAAGGTCACCCAGTTCAACTTTGGAACCATCAATCACTGCAATGCTTCCAATCCCACCAAGAACCAAATTTTTCAACGTCTCAGAACCAGTAGGACCACAGTTGAGCAAGCATACACTGGCTTTTTCAAGAGCTGCCTGTCCTTGCTCACCCCAGATCCTGCAATTCCAAAATAATGATAAAATTCAAAAAAAAAAAAAAAAAAAAAAACTCAAAAACCTGATGAGCCTTCCAATTTTTTCTTTTCTTGATAGCCAAAGGTGGCTTATTATTACTTTCTTTCCTTATGCTAAACAGCGTATTTAACTTTTAGACCATATTGATAGCAAATAGCACATTGGTATACATTTAATGTTACATATCGCAAGTAATGGAGGTATTATATAATTATAAAGTTCTTAGTACCAACCCCTATTGGTATTGCAGCAAAGCCCTTAAAATACTTTCACTGCAGGAAATCTAACAATCAAACTCTAAAATTAAGGCACGAAGCATACAGACAAGTTATAACAAAATTAAGGATTCTAAAATATAAAAATAAAACAAAACCCACAGTTATACAAGTATGTATAACTTAAGGCTAAGGACTCTAAGTATAGCATTGGAAAAAAAGAAAAAAAAAAAAAAAAAAAAGAGAAATATTCCGCAGCGTTTAACCGTCGAAACAAGGAAAATAATTAATCCAAAAACTTACCAAGGAAAATTTTCGTAAGATATTGGATGTTTATATACAACATATCACCTTCAACTAATCATTACTGGCAATACAAATTCTTAAGAAAGAAATTTCGGAAGAAAATTTTCTGTTAAAACAAGCAAAGGTCAACCAAAACCTAGTGCAAATGGAAGTTTATCCATCTAAAGAAAAAGTGAAATGTGTTTAATCAGAATAGAGGGTAAAACTGCCACTAGGAATAGGACAGTGACAGAGAGGAGTCGGTACCTGAGCTGCCGATCGTATTTGGTTTTCGGTTCCGCCATTATGCTGCTCCGGCGTGCAGTTCTTCTCTTCTTTCTTTCTTTATCTTTCTTCCGTCAAACGAAAGTATTTCTTGTTCGCTTAAGAGTTACGCAGACCGTGATTGGGATACTATTGTTGAGGGAGAAGTAACGAAGAGCTCATTTTAGCAAGAAAATTATAAATACCGACAAGGGCACTTGAACGACGCCGTATGTATGCTTCAGCGAACTACATAAAATATAAGTAGTAATTAAAAGCCCAAATGACGCACAAGGGAGACAAATCGACCACAAAAACAAAAGTTACGAATCGGACGAACGCAAGGGAGGGATTGAGAAAGGAGGGAATGAAGGAAAAATTAAGTTAAGCATAGGGGAAAAGAGAGTGTCGACTTCTCGAAAATCATACCTCCAATTAAGTACTCTTTGATTATCCTTTTAAGCATAGGGGAAAAGAGAGTGTCGACTTCTCGAAAATCATACCTCCAATTAAGTACTCTTTGATTATCCTTTTATGACAAATCCAAATAATTCACGTTTGGAAGATGTACAATGACAGAGAAATAAAATTTTTCTTGGAACAATTTGGGAAATCAAAATATCTTTTCAAAACCTTAAATAGAACCAATTAGAAGAAGTTCAAATACTTGTTCTCCATTTGCGAAGACATATCAATAAATTAAAATATTCAAATTGTAGTAAGAAACATTTTTTTGTTCATAATCACTTAACATTGAAACAAGTATGGAACCGTGAAAACTTATATTTAATATTGAAACCTTAACAATTAAAAATTAAATATTTTGGCAACCGTCATGCCTCGGCCGAACTTTTTACACAAATAATCATCTACACATTTCCTATAAAACATTTACTAAGGAAAATGTGAATGTGAATGTTCTGCACTCAATAAGGTATTTGTCACTTTTAAATTATAGTGAACTATTGGTTTTAAGCCATCTTTGGTGATGAATCAACAATTTGAAGTGTTTTTGTTGTGTATTTTTGATAAACCAGCATCTAAATATAGATATAGGAGGATCCCTTCGGGAAGCAAGAAGTCTCTTTGACATCTCTTCATCTACAAAGAATTCTCAATGTGAAAACACCAAGACAAGGGGTTGATCTTTGAATAGGAAAAATAGTGGATCTACAAGGTCCCAATATATACATGATATGAATATTATCCTCAAACCTATTGTATTGTTGATGGAAACTAGCCCCTTTCACACCCCTTGTAACAACTTTGAGGTAAGTTTGTTATTTTGCTTAGAGATCCCACATTTTTGTCAAGTTTCGACACGCTCTCTTGACATCTTGAATACACCAAATTGTCCTCCAACAAAAGCAAAAGCAACACATGGTGAATCAAGTGTCAAGAAAGTGCAAACGAGCTAGAAAAGGCTTGAAGCAGATTTGCAACAGCGCCACGGTGCATGAAGAAAATTGTAGGCTCCTGCGCACACTTGCATACGTTGTAACACGTGCTCCTTACCTACAAGACACTTGCACACATGCCTACGCGCCTTCTACCTAACACTTTATTTTTTTGTAAAATTTTCTCATGTTTGGGTTTGTTTCTTCTACGCTTTTTGTAATTTATAGTAAAGGCACTTTAGTCAATTTATTTTGCATGAAAGACACATATATAAATGTCAATCTCTCTCATGTAAAAACACTTTTTAAATCTTAATACAATATTTAATTAAAGATTGTAAGCCTTTTCCTTTGAATATCCTATTGAACTTGTTGGTTCTAAGATTTCCTTTTCTTCTTTATCTAATATTCTTGCAAGGAAAGGCTAGTGATGAATGAAACAAGCTGGTTGATGCTTCCTTTAGGCTTGTTTTTTATCCTTGCATCTTTCAATAATCTCAAGTAAGTTTATGTTTGGATTGTGTACTTTCATCTCATCTTTTACCTTTCTAAGACTTGAGTTTGCATATTGGTTGTGTGTTGGGAATTGTTTATTGTTTGTACATTTTGGTGAGTGGCCATTAATCATTTTGGTATTAGAGTTAGGTTAAAGTTAGGCCATTAAAGAGTGTTGTTTGATTGGTGGCCAGAAGTTGGCCAAAAAATTCCTGCAATTTTTCATAGTGTTGGAAATTTGGAGAGAAGAAGTCATTACCAACCCTTTTAGACCTTAGCCCATAACTTCTTTTGACTTACCTTCATTAATATCATATTTTGCCCAAGTTAGCTTGCATGCTTGCTTGATAAAGCTTCCCTAAATTAATTGCACTAATACTTGCCCTTCCACTTGTCATATGCTAGCACCAACCTTACCAAATCTCATCATTATTTTAAACTTAATCACGTGCCACCCCATCTAAACCTCATTGATTATTTCTCTACACATTATTACAACTTCATTAACCATAATCACTCTCATTTCTCTACAAATCAACTTTTACTATAATTACCATCTCACTTTTATCATAAATTACTTAACTACTCTTTTTTAAAGTTACCAAATTATCCTTATCATCCGATCCAAGCCCCAAATTTCATTGCTAAACCCAAATGCAAAAAAAAAAACCAAGTCCAAACACTAACCCATTGCTTATCAACTCAAACCCAAGTAGCTCAAACACTTGTCTCCCTTACCCATAACCTTTGGAAACATTATTCACCTTCTCAGATTCACTATTTATAATTTGAAAACACTATTTACAAAACTTTATTTTCACCTTATTTCCATCTCAAACACTTTTCTAACCTAATATAACTTAAACCAATTCACTTAATGGCTAGTAAGAAGAGTTCTCAATCCTCTCCATCATTTTAGGGAATTGGTGAAGGTAGAATTGAATAAGAAATTTAAAACTCTTACTAGGTTGATGCATGACATGTCTCAAGACATGGCCAAGGTGATACAAAGCCAAAGATCTAATAACTAAAACCAAACTAGAACGCTTCTACTTCTAAGAGATAACCCTTCCATTATTCACCATAAAATCTAAACCACAAGAAACACCTATGATAGAACTACTCATTATAGGTAAAAAGCCACTATTATACACCTCGACGTGATGAAAGAATTTTTTTTGTCTAGTGATTCTAATAATGGACTCAAATTCCATAGGAGAGAAAGGAGAAGGAAAGATGATGATGATAATCATGGTTTGAAGTTAGACATCCTCGAATTTGATGGTAGTTTGAATCCATATGTGTTTGTTGATTGGTTTTATAGTATTGAGAGAGTATTTTATTATAAGGGGTATGATGATAAGAAGAAGTATAGAGTTGTCACATTGAAATTCAAAGATTATGTCTCATTGTAATGGGAAAATATGAAGAGGGAAAAAGAAAGAGAGGGAAAGAGAAGGGTTAGATCGTGGGATAAATTGAAGAAGATATCGAAAAAAAGATTTCTCCCCAAAAATCACAAAATAAACCTTAACTTCAAACTCCATAATTTCAAGCAAGGGAACAAAAAAGTGGATGATTATATAAAAGAATTTGAAAATTTGAAGATGAGGAGTGATATATGAGAAGAAAGGGAGCACACCATAACTAGGTTTGTAAGAGGATTAAATAGAAAGATAGCTTACAAGGTGGAGTTACAAGTTTACAATTCCTTCTATGATGTATGCAATTTACCTTTAAAGGCGGAGAGACAACTTAAGGCTTTAAAATTCACCACCCTTAAGAAAATGTTCAAATAGAGTAACTGTAATAAAAGGTCCTTATCTTATACTAAACCTTATGCCCCACCTAAGGATTTTGGTAAATTGAATATTGTTAAGCCTAGCAAGGATAAGCCTAAAGTGTAAGATGATGCTAGTAAAAATGCACTTAAAAATAAGAAATGTTTTAAGTGTTATGGTTATGATCATTTCCAAGCCAACTATCCCAACATTATAGCCATGACCTTGATGGAAATTATAGCTATAAAAGAAGCTTTTCAAGACGGAGAAATTAAGAAAGATATTAAAGTTGAAAGTGAAGGAGAAGAACTAGTTGATCCCAACCAAAAAGAATTGTTAGTTCTCAAGAGATTATTGAATACCCATGTTAATTTACAAGATGATCAAAGGGAAAACTTATTTCAAATTAAGTGTACTATCAAAGAAAAAGTTTGTTCAGTGATTATAAACAGTGGGAGTTATACTAATGTTGCTTTCATTATTCTTGTGGAGGAATTGAATTTACCAACCCTTGACTATACTAAACCTTATAAGCTTTAATTGTTGAGCAATAAAGACACCTTACAAGTTACCAAGCAAGTTGTAATTCCTTTTTCTATTGGCAAAAGATATATAAGTAGGAGGTCATTGTCTTCATTTTTACACTTTTGTTTTCTCTTTCTTGAAAACATTTGCTCTCCTCTTCTTTTTCTTTTTCCTAGCCTTCTGATATTTTATGCTAGCTCTTAAGGGTATGGAAAGCTTTCTTTTGTTATCGATTATATGACAATGTTTTGAACAAACATAGGTGTGTGTAGGCATACCCATAATCTTCATTAGATCATACTTAATCAAATCCAATCTTAATAAACATCAATCTGACAATCACACACAGGTGTGCATCTAAAACATAGTCATGCTTTAGGTTAAACTTTATATTCTACTTTCAACCTTATTCGAATGAATTTAATAACTCATATAAAGTTTGTGCTATATCTTTCTCTCGAAATTTAGATTAATGTAGGCATTAAACTATGTTAAGTCTAGACATTTCTCGAGACTCAAAATTAATTGTTTGAAACATAGAATTGATTCATCGCAATTAATCTAATTACACCTCAAAACTATCAACCTCTATATGTGTATGACCCAAAAACTCTTGAGCAACCTAATAATGTACTCATGTCATGTTAGTACCTTTAGCTCGATATCCTTCTGTGCATAGTATTACACATATACCATTAATAAACTTTAGCAAACCATCACAATCACATGTTCATTGAAGTATGAACATTTATATTTATAGCTCATCAACAAATAGTTACTTATACAATAGAAATCTTTTATCATTTTTTATCTTCTAAGGCTAAGGTATAAAAGTAATATCTACCTTATGAGCTTTTTGTTATTAAAAATAAACAATCAACTCACGATCGAATAATATTAAATTGGGTAATAACCTATTCCCACTGTGATCATAGATTTAATGGTCATTGACACACGTGACCATAAATCTATCAAAGATAGGGTTTTTTATCATCAAAAGTGATGAATCCTATATTGAATCATTGTAACCTATGCACATATCTCGATAAAGTTAATCACCACCTTTATAGTAGCCTCTGTTAATGTTATATGTTAGATGATATCAAATTATATTGATCCTTGGACGATATAATCTAGTAATTTTTAAGTCTAAAGATCACATATCTCCTTATCGGCTAAAGAATATATGTTTCATAGACATTTGAATAACTATCTATATAGAATCTTTTTGGTGGGTCATGTCCAATGAACATATTTAGTAAATAATATTCACTTATGTGTTACACCAAACTGTAATCAATGTAATTGACTTATGTAAATTGTTACTACCTTTTAATCGGATTATTCAATACTATAATAATCTTATTTCTATTACTTATGCCTTGGATAAAGGTAATGTCGAGTCTACAAACATTTTCTAAAACAACTATCTTAATAAGTACATAATGATACAAACCTGTTTGACAACTTGCTCTGGGAATGCAACTAATATAAACCCTAACTCACACTCTTCAAGAAAAGTTTAAATCCAGTTCTAACTACAAAAAAAAACCCATATGAACCTAGACCCAATCCCAATAAGGGAGACAAATCTATAATTACATGAAGCAGGAGGACATCACAATCTATTATCTAAGAATAGATTGATAAGTCGAATAAATTTTGTTTGTCACAAACTAAAAATTTGATAAGAACATAGTTGTTCAAAATAACTTAAGAGAATTTTCCTTATTTTATTAATCCATCGAAAACCCCTTTTTTTTAATTACAAGCTTATTGTTTTAAGTAGCAAACGAAGTTGTATTATATTAAGAATAGGACTTCCTAACAAAATCAGAAAGGATCAATCTTAATCTGAATTGGTAATTACATGATTAATCCTGCTAAAATAAGAACCTAGAATAGCAATCTAAGATAGCAAGCTAAAACAAAATAGGAAAAAATAAAAATCACACCAATAAATAAAAGTGGGCTTATTTAATTAAAGATTTAGCCCAATTAGAAATAAAAAAAGACTTAAATTAAAATAAACTAAGCTCTAGGTTTTATGTAGCAAACTCAACACCAATTTTAGTCATGTTATAGGCCCAACTAGGTCTTAGTCTTTTCATAAGACTTATAGCTCTAAATGTATAGATGAATCTAAGCTTTTGAATGACTCAATTCAAACATCTAAAGATGAAGAAATAGGCTAAAAATTGTAACTACTTCAATTATATATGATTGGAATTCTGCTCGAACTTTTCTCTCAATTTCAAACCTCTAGACAATAATTTGAACATAGGTCTCTTTATAACAATTGTAGGTCTTTATCTCAACTTTCTAACAAGCTAAAAATCATCCTATTACATCCAAATTAGTGTATTGTGTCAACATAGAATCTTACTCTAATTAGGATTATGTCACATAGGGAAAACACAATCAGACCATTAGAATTCTTAACTTAGTTATATTATTGTAAAGATATTTATCATTGCATTACTACATTTAGGAATAAAGAATACCACTTGGAGTTTGTTTATATATGACATTATCAATAAATTAATATCATCGAACTATTAATTCTAGAGTATCAACCCCAATATCAACATTAAGCTTAACTTCTCCAATGGTAGTTATATCTTAACAAAGATTTTATGCATCACAACAATACCAATACTTACTAGACAAGACATTCACAGACGTCTTTTACTGTTAGTTAGCTTGCCTAGTTGTGAGTTCCATCTACGCCTTACATGTGTATAGACATGATAGTGGGTCATATCAGACTAGATCTGGGATAACCCACCATGCTCAGGGGTTGGGTTGTGTCTATGCTCACAATTGATAGGTCTAACAAGCTAAGTTACTCATTAGAATCTCAAGGCGAAGGTACAACCCAAGGCCTTAGATTGTACCTTCACGTGTTTTTTATGAGCCAACCTATTATATTATAATTTTTAAATATTTTTATTTTGTATCTAGTTGTATTGGGCTAGCTCGTGCCTATAGTGTACTTTGTTGATTAGGCCATTCATGGGGGCCTTGAACTTTCCTAACCCTTTTTGCCATGTCTACACATGTACCTCATTCAAGGCTTCCACATTATTGTCTAAAATCTTGGAATCTACATGTTTAATCTATTAATGGGTTTTCTCTTATCGAAGATCAACCCTAACATTAGTGATAAACATGAACCTACTCTTCCTACTAATGAATAAGCAATATTACAACCATAAGTAAAATTTAAAAGGATCAAGGTTAGAATTTTAAATTAAAAATAAACACAGATATTTGTATTAATAAAACACAAATTAAAATATCTGAGTAATTAGGTTTTGACTCTAAATCTTGGTTTTATTGGTAATGGGAGAGCGTTGACTTTTGTTATTAAAATTATTAATGATTTTGTTTTTGTGTTGAATGTTTTTGTCATACAATGAGAATGATTCAATATGTTTTAATAATGACATTGAGCACTCACTTTCCAACCTAATTAAAAATATATATATTATATAAAACTAATTTTTTGATTCCAACAAATCATGAAATCTTTAATTTTCCACTATACCCATTTCTCCAACCAAAATTCTAGGATAAAGCCAAAACATAATGAAAAAAATTACAAGCAAAAAATTTGAAAAAGAAGAGGCATATTGTGAGAGAGCATATTGTAAGACTTATTCTATTGGATTGGAACTCGTTGAAATCTTTAATAGATGTGGAGAAGAGTTGTAAAGGTTTTAGTCTGAAGTAAGGAGAGTGAGACGAAATTGTAAATTATATTAATGGGATAAAAAAAAATTTAACATGTGATTTTTTTTCAAAAGTCATATCTTCTTTGAACTTAGTTGGTATGTCCTTATGAATCTAGTGAGTTTAGGTTTTTCGTTTAAGGTTTTCCTAAGTTCAAATTCTGGTTCATTTACAATCATATGTTGGGGACAGGGTGAGGGTATTGGACAAGATATTTCCCCATATGGTGAGGATGAGGAGTTCTTATCATCTTTTAGGGACAAGACTACTTTCGTATAACTAGGATGAAGAATGCAAAATTTAGTCTAGCCCTACTGCTTTGTCATGTTCAAAATGAATTCGTGTTTAAAATATGCAATTATAATATTTTGAGGTAAAAATGGTCTTTCAAAGCTTTGGATCAAGGTTATGAGAGAGATTTTATAGCCCTAGCGTAGCTTCATAAAAGTTAGAAGGGTAGAATAGTCTTTTTAGAGGTTTTATATGGTTTATGCTTAGAGCACGATCATGCTCCTTTGGACACACACTCATGCATCTTTTAAGTGGAGAGCACGACTGTATGCCTTGGTGACACATAACCATGTGTCTTTTTTGAGTCACGTGCTATATAAAGTAAGAATTTCTTATTCTACGAGAAGTCAACCAACTTTTCACCCATTCTTCTTCTTCTCCTTCACCCAACCCTAGCCAAATTAAGAAGAAGGAAGCCAATCCCAATAGCCAATCCAATCAGGATTTCTATAGAATCAAAGAGATAGAAGTCGTTTACAGCTCTAGGTAAGTATTTCCTTACCTTTTTCCTTATCTTCATAGCTTATATCCTTATGTATATGTGTTTAGTTAATGAATAAGTATGATTTTAGTTTCATGAGTATGTTTACAAAATGATAGCATGAGATAAAAGAGATTTTTTGAAGTAAAAGCATGCTTAAAGTATCAATATATGTATATATGTGTTTGAAGCTTTCAAAAGTATGTTTTACAATGATTATATGTTATAAGATGATGAGGGTTAGCATAAGTAACATGTTTTTACTAATTTATGTGTTAGAATAAGTTTAATTGAGTGAGATTGAGTTGAGTTTTGGGCAAAGTTTTATAAGTTTTGAAAACATAATTGTAGAAACAGAACGTGACACACGATCATGTGCCCAATGGTGCATATCCGTGTTGTCACTCATTATGCATGGTCACGGTTGTGTAGTGCATGCATGATTGAGGCTAGTATGCTCGTGCCTTTGGATACATGATTGTGTGGCTTAAGAGTCACAGTCATGTGCGTTTTCTTAATTTCACATGACCATACCTTAAGGGGTCACGACCATGTGTGTGTAGTAGTTTGCATGTTTGTGTATGTAAGGACACAATCATATGTATGACACATATGCCCGTGAAACCTAAAATACATGATCATGTAGCAAGTCAGAATTATGGTAAGAGATTGTAGAAGTTAGCATGATTATAGGTATGATTAGACGAACAATTGTACACCTACCTTACACAACTATGTGCCTTCCTTACACACCTGTGCACTAAGAGGTAATAGCAAAATAAGCAGGAAATCATTAATAACAGAGTAAGGTAATTGAATAGCAAAGAACATAAAGTAATAAGATAAAATATTTTTCCTGAATCAGAATCAAACCCTCCATAAGTAAGAAAAACTCAGTAGTAACCTAGAACAATTTAAGTAATTGATATATTACACTCAAAATAGATAATAAAGACAAAGGATAGTAACAAAAACAATACATAAGTATATAGAACAAAAACTAGCAAATATACAATGAAATACAAAATATCGTACGCAAAACTTATTAACAAACTTAATAAGTTATAGAAATATGAACTTAAATAAGAAATGCAGAGAACAAAATTATAGCAACTTTTTAGATACACAAGATATAACCCGAAAAAAAAAAAAAAAAAAAGGACATAAGTTAACATGCATTATATATATTGCATGACATAACATACCAACTTAGTAATTTTCAAAAATGGATCAAAGGATCCATACACACCGATTTTCAGTATCATAACCCAATATCTAGGTTAGTTATTAAGGGTGAATACGATGAGACACTTATGAGTATGCAAAACCCGTTAAAAGGGTATCCTATTAGAGAAGGAGTCTAGTATTTGTTAGAGAGAATATGGTCATTGACCAAACTCATTAGAGAGAGCGTTGGATATGCATTAACAGTATTGAACTCACACCAGAATACCGAATCTTTATATTCATTAGTCTGATTAGCACCATAGTTTTATATTATTAGTATTTCATTATCAAATATCATGTATACATAATACATTACATGACACAACATGTCAAGCAATAATTTTTAGAAAATGATCAAGGGATCCATATACATAAGTTTTTAGCATTACAACCCAATATCTAGATTAGCTATTAGGAGGTGAATACGATATGATACTTGTGA
Organism: Anacardium occidentale; assembly: GCA_026122585.1. Classification (NCBI taxonomy): domain Eukaryota; kingdom Viridiplantae; phylum Streptophyta; class Magnoliopsida; order Sapindales; family Anacardiaceae; genus Anacardium; species Anacardium occidentale. Next base: position 110,634 of record JAJEJH010000012.1, on the reverse strand, counting down.
GTTCACACAGCCCGTTAGAAAGGGTATTCTGTTAAAGAGAAAGTCCAATATTCGTTAGAAAAGACATAGTCATTGACTAAACTCATTAGAGAGAGTACTAGCGTGTATCAATAGTATTGAACTCACACGGTCGAAGTGTTGAATATATGTATTCATCAGTCTGACCAATATAGTAGGTATCTATGTGGGTATAGAGAGATTTTATATATAGTTTTTAAGTACAATTTTATTACTCAACTTTTCAGAATTTTAAGATCTTCATATCCTAACAACATTTTCAATAAAAAAGTTTTCAAAAATATGTTTTTAGTAAACAAGGCTAAAGGCCCAAATATGGTTTTCAACATAACTAGATATGATTTTATCATACTTCATATCATGTCACATATAGTATTAGAGAACATCTAATACAAAATAGAATATGTCTATAAATCTATAGCATAAAGTGTAAACAAAGCAGTAGATAAGAAACAAAGTAACTAAGAATCAAATAATATAGTTTATAAGCAAGTAATGGCTTGTAACTAATAACGAGTACTATAGTCTGACATATGACACACTTAAAGCATAACAGAAAAGAAATTAGTTAAGACTCAAAATAGATCATAAGTACTACTGGATAAGTATATAATAATCAAACACAAAATAGATAAATTCTCATTACCAGTCATGAGTAGTTTAGAAGAATAAACTTGTTAGATATCTTCGTAGATTATAAAGGAAGATAAGGCAATAAGAAGAGGAAGTGATAGAGTGCTAGTCAAATGGATCTAAATGATTCATACCATGTTGTATATGTATACCTATATATGTAATTATGGCAAGACATGAGTTAAAGTCTAGATATCTAGATCGTTTGAGAGAAACCTATAAAGTAAGAAATAGCGTAAGCAAAAATATAAAAACTTCAACTAAGACCTTAGAGAACTCGAGAGCACTTTAGATTTCAAAGTTTAATTAAGAAAGAGAACAAGATGATAAATATCAGAAAGAAGACTCACAGAGTTGAGTTGTATAAGCATGGATCGTTTTCATATTGTGTTGTACACATATATTCACATACGGAGTTATGGCAAAGTATGAAGTATAAGTTTAAACAGTAAGAGAAGCTAAAACAGAAAAAGCTATTAGGCTAGTTAGGAATTTGGTTAAGTTCTTTAGTTAGTAGTTAGTCAACTGAGTTATAAAACTCAAAGTCTACCCAAGGTTAGAGTTAGAAAATGATTACTAAGTGACTTGACATTCATCCACCTCAATTTCTTTTTTCTTGTAGGTTAGTGTTTTGGGGAAGTTAAGTTGAAGCACAATATGGTTAGAGAGTGGGATACAACTTAAGAGGGTTTTCACCCAATTTTTCAGATATATATGTGTGTGTGTGTGTTTTGATATTAATATTATATAATACGTATGAGTTTTATCAGGATACTGTATAGTGAGTTTTAATATTCTATTATCTCATAATTATAGTTTTTGTATAATGCACAGTTTTTAGAATGACAATATTTAGTAGCGATTCATGTTATATGTTGTTGTTCATGATATAGTGAGAAAAAAAATTTATTATAAATATATATATATTTATAGAAAACAATAGCATATAATAATGGGTTGTTACATAAATGAACTAATTTTACTTTAAAAAAAGAACTAGTTTTATTTACATTTGCATTTATTTGTTTAGTGTGAAATGACTACATCCTACCCAACATTCGATGAAATGATGATTCTCACTATTAAAGTTTTTACACCCTTATATTGAAGTCAACCATTAATTTTAACTGTTGAAATAATATTTACATTATTTTATCGAAATATTATAATAAAAATACTATAGAGTGTAAATATCATTTTTACAAACTTACTAAGAATAAATATATATTTTCCCCATCTTATTACATAAATTATATATTTACCCCATCTATTTTGAAAATATAACTATATACTCAATAATTTATAATATAATATTTATATATTTAATTCATTGTGTTTTTTGAAATGTAATTGTCATATTTAAAACTACTAAAAAGTTTATTAAAATTTGCAAAATTTAAAAGCATCGTTAAACTTTTCAAAATTAAAAAACCCTCTTAAAATTTTCATTAACACTCTAATAATTTTTTTTATTTATAATTTACATTTAAACATATGATTATATATCATTAACACTTTATCTATATTTTTATCATTAATTTATATTTTTAATTTAAAAAATTGTTTAATAAAATTTTGTGAATATGTATTATTTAGTTTGAGAATTTTGTATTTTTTTAACAATTTTATAATAAATTTAATATAATTTATTTCTAAAATTAATATATGAATAAGCTAATTAATTTATTGAAATTTAAAGAGTAAAAATCCCTTATTTCATCAAATTATATATAAAAATAGTCATTCCATCGTTATTTATAACATATGATGGGTAAGCCCATACCACCTATAAAAAATAATAATAATAAATTATTAAACACAAAATTCTATTAATTTAAAATTTACACACTCTTATCATATCACCATAAATCTAAAAACATTATCTTTGTACTTAACATAAGCCCAAACTACTTATTCCCACCCCAAAGTTTTCCTTGAAAGGCGAAAATCATATTTTTCATTTCTTAAAAATTCAAATACTCACGTATCAAATATTTTGTCATCAATTTTTATAATAATATTTTAATAAAATAATTAAAATATTTTTATTAAAATTATTATTATAAAAATATAAAATATTATTTAAATACTAAAAAAATATAAAAATAAAAATTTTAAAAACTTAAAAAAATTAAAAAATAATATAGACATCACCCTTGAAAAATGAATCAGATAACCGAAAATAATCATCTAATTCATGAGACTATCAAAAATAGTCATTTGATTCATGAAACCGCCTTTGATAGATGCGATTAGATTTCACTGTTTTATGAATCAAGTGATGGTTTACTTTTCAATGACCATCACGGCCATGGCTTTTTTATTTTTTTATTTTTATTTTATTTTATTTTAAATATTTTAATAATTTTTATATTTTATTATTTATATAAATTTTATTTTATTATTTCATTTTTATTAAAAAATAAAAAAAATATTTTTGATTGTTAAAATTTACTTACTAATCATTAAATTTAATGAATTAATTTTGAGTAATGGGTAAATATTTTAAAATTTTTAAAATTAATTAATATAATTTTGTGTTTGAATAAAATCTTAGAGGAATTAACCCTTTGGCCTTACCATAATAATCTGACATCTCTTTAAGGGCCAAGTCGACCACGTGATTTCCTTTTGGACCTTCATAGGTCATGGAAACTTCTTAATTAATTGTCTTTTGGGTGAAAGGAAAAGTTCAATTGTCTCTCTCCTACGTTCCTACCATATTTATTCAAATTTAATACAACATTCTTAATTTAATTTTCTTTTTATTATTCAAATAAAAGATGAAAAAAAAGGCAACCGTGACGGTCTTGCTAAGGAATCGTCAAATCTCCTCGAAAAACCAACTCGAACGCAGATTCTTACAAGTCTCCATGTCTTTATTAGGCGAATCGTAACCGTTCTTTCGGCACCTCGGCATTATCCTCCGGATCAGATTTCGTCGTGATGCCACGTGATAATAATGGAGGTCCCCATATCTGATTAAATTAATATTATTTTTATTCGATTGGCCAATGGAATTGCTCTGATGAAAGTAACTGAGGGAGGGAATATTAGGTTGGAAAACTTCCGAATCCACTTCTCTGGGATGAGGATTTTTTCCAGTGTGATATCTCCTATTTTAAACTAATCTGTATCTCTCAATCAGACGACCACACGATGCCTCCGCTTTCCTTCATTGTTGTGACGTGTCAGTCAAACCATATAAATTTGGGCAACACCATAGTCCTCAACCCTTGTTACTTTATTTTGAATAAATCACATTTTCGCTCCCAAGGCTTCACCAAGAGCAGTTTTCTGTTAATGAAAATTTAATTTAATATAATACTAAAAATGATTCCACTTCCCAAATTTATTAAATCACCTACAATTAATAAAAATTAAATAAAATTTTTTGATATATGAATTTCACAAAAAAACCCTCGTATATTTCGTTTCTTTCATCTCACTCTCTTCTTTATTAGATTTGTAATGGGCCCCTCATCTTCATTTTTTGGATTTTAATATTTATTTTTAAACTATTTCATATATTTATTTTTTAAAAAGTATATTTATTATTGTTAAATTCAAATTAATGGACATTATTTCCTTCCTTTTGTGGATCGATATAGCCCTAAATTCCTCAGTCAGAGTGTCAATGGGTCAGCAACCACACTGCCTTTTATGGCAATTCATGTTGTGTACGCCCTACAGCATTGAAACATTTCCAAATTTTCACTTCCTAAATTTGAAGTGCTGTGAACCCTTAAATTCTGGGAAAGGCACGCAACCCTAGGTATCTTTTGCTCTGCACACGCCTCTTCTCCACTTCTGTCAAACAGAATGCTCTCTGTGCTACACGCCATGAACTGAAGTATTGTTTCTGCTTGCCTTGCTCTGCGCCAAATCCTTATCCTCCAATCTAACTTGTTTTATGTGAATGCGTGATCCATATTGACATACTGTTTCGTCATGTATATAACTGCGTCTACTTCGGCTTCTTTTTTACTTAGGGCTTCTAGGTCAAGATTCATTTCCTCTTTATCCTCCTTCAAGACCTCATCATCTTCGCCTCCCAAAGTTTCTCCTTCTTCTTTCATCACTCACCGATCTCTTAGCCTATCCTCTGCCGCTCGATCCCTCCGCTGCTCTGTCCCTCGCTGGAGCCACGGTGTCGATTGGCGCTCGCCTCTTAGTCTTCGCGCTCAGATCAGAACTGTTGCTCCTATCATCGACCGCCTTGAACGCACCTTTGCTACTATGGGTACTGCGTTGGCTTTAGCTGTTAGGCTCATTTCGATAATTTTGGAATTGTGTTTTCTGTTGGACTAGTCAAGTTAAATTGAAGTTAATTAATAACCATCTCAAGATAGTAATTATTAAACGAAATATATCTTTGAGAAGCTTTTATTTAGTCAAGACGTTAGTTTCCTTGAGTGCTATGAACTGTGAACTTTGTTTATTACCTTTAGTATTTTTTTTCTAGCAATTTTGTTTGTAGATCTAATTTAAATTGTAGAATCATAATGATTTAATGAGTATACATGGTATTTGAAGTACCGCTTACTTATTATGATGATTAGTTTTCATGTTTGATCTCCTCGTGATTCTCATTTCTAAGAGCTGTTTAGCTATTGATTGGTTTGTTGTGTTTTGATATTTATCTTATCTTTGGATCGTGGTATCAGCTACGGAACATGCATTCAAAGGGATCTTGACCAGTCTTCCAAAACCTGGAGGTGGCGAGTTTGGAAAGTTCTATAGCCTTCCTGCCCTTAACGACCCTAGGATTGGTACTTTTCTTCAACTATCTTTTTAGAATTTTGCATAATATACTTGTAAGAAGGTCAATTTCAACTGGTACATTTGTTTATTCTTGTGTATGTGTAACAGAGAAACTACCTTACTCTATCAGAATCCTTCTAGAATCTGCAATTCGTAATTGTGACAATTTTCAAGTTAAAAAGGAAGATGTTGAGAAAATTATTGATTGGGAAAATACAGCTCCGAAGCAAGTTGAAATTCCATTCAAGCCTGCTCGAGTTCTCTTGCAGGTGTGCCATAATCCTGATTTTCCAGTTGTCATATAGTGTCATCCTCTATTAAATATTTCTTCTCGTCCTTTTTTGGCAGGATTTTACTGGAGTACCAGCTGTTGTTGACCTTGCTTGTATGCGTGATGCTATGAACAAGCTTGGCAGTGATTCTAACAAGATCAATCCTCTGGTGGGTGTCTCTTTGATCATTTATAAATGTCGCCACTTACAGTGATTGTCATTCTGCTTTAGCTTATTAATGAAGCAATTTTTATTGTCATGGGTTAAAAAATTAGATTTCGGCTCAACTTCATGCAGATGCATGTTAGACTTGATTAAATTAATATATCAGGTAGACAAATTTTCTTGGTACTTAATATGTGTGTTGTTGGAATTGATTTTGTAGCGTGTTCTTAATGCATTCTATTTCAACTTCTTATTTTTTTCTATGTTGCCACAATTGTGCCGAAGTAATTACCATAATTGTGCAATTGGTATCTTGGGAATAATTAATGGATATATTTAGCCAAAGGACTCCAATTTTTTCAAAAATTTCTAAAGTTTAACACTACGTTCTTGCCTTGTGTACCACATAATCTTTGTGGTACGCTCTTTTATGTTTTCTTATCATGAATTTAAATTTCTTGCATGCAGGTTCCTGTAGATCTTGTCATTGATCACTCAGTTCAAGTTGATGTAACAAGGTCAGAAAATGCAGTTCAGGCTAATATGGAACTTGAATTCCAGAGGAACAAAGAGAGATTTGCTTTCTTGAAGTGGGGGTCTAATGCTTTCCGTAACATGCTTGTTGTTCCCCCTGGTTCTGGTATCGTACATCAGGTAGGTCGCTGGACCTGATATAAGAATTCAATTGGGGATTTGACTTGCTTCATAAATACATGTATTCACGTTACAGACTTACAACACACCTTTGTCTCAAAAATTGAATTAAATCTCTGTTCTATTTTACGAATGTGTTAAACTTTCAGTTGACATGTCTTTGAAGTCTTAATTCTATTATAGACAGTATTTATTTGTTAGCTTTGTCATAAAGTGAGTTGACATGAAGTAATTTCAGGTCAATCTTGAATATTTGGGACGGGTTGTCTTCAATACTGATGGCATACTATACCCTGATAGTGTGGTTGGAACTGATTCTCATACAACCATGATTGATGGGCTAGGAGTTGCTGGCTGGGGTGTTGGAGGTATTGAAGCAGAGGCAGCAATGCTTGGACAGGTAACTAATACCTTGAATATTCACCAGCGTTGTTTATTCTCAGCATTGAATCAGGACAATTTTGTGTTTTTGTTGATATCATAAGAAAAAATGATAGTGCTTTTTGTGATGCTTTCAATACATTCTTTATAGTAATTTCTTTGACAGAATTGAGAGAACTTGAAATTAGATTATGTTAAAGAATCAAGTTACTGCAATATGGATTGATTGCTGGTTCTCAACTTTAATTTCATCAGGACTCTAGTGCTTGCTTAAGTTTTTTTATATAATTGCAAGTATAAGTCCTTTTACCTTTTGTTTTAGGGCAGTACTACTTTTCCACTATTAAATTATTGCGCTCCTTATAACAAGTTTGTTGAGATCTACTGGTTCGGTGAAAGTGGAGTGTAGGAACCTGAAAGTGTGTGAACAGGACCAGCAATCTAGTAAATAATAATGTGATGACTTTTAAAAGTTAATTTTTATTGATGCTATTACCTTTCTGTTAATTCCTTCTCTCAAAATACACTGTCCTGCTTATTCACATTCTGTTGTGTATGAATGCACTTGTAGACTTATTTTATCACAGTTCCTATTTCTGATGTTATATTTTCTGTTTCTGACAGCCTATGAGTATGGTGTTGCCTGGTGTTGTTGGGTTCAAGCTCTCTGGAAAGTTGCGCAATGGGGTTACAGCTACCGACCTGGTTCTAACCGTGACACAAATGCTAAGGAAACATGGTGTTGTTGGCAAATTTGTTGAGTTCTATGGTAATTTAATTTCATGGAGCTGAACTGAACTTATGCTCATTCGCAATGCCTTGGCACCTATCTAATAGAAGTTTTCATGTTTGTATGCTTGTTTAGGGGATGGTATGGGTGAACTTTCACTAGCTGATAGGGCCACTATTGCTAATATGTCGCCTGAATATGGTGCAACCATGGGGTTCTTCCCTGTAGATCATGTTACTTTACAATATCTCAAGTTGACTGGAAGGAGTGATGAAACAGTGAGTATAATAATTTATTAGGGTGGTTGCAACTTTAAAATTTAAAACAGTATATGGCTTACTTTTCTTTAAATTTAGGTGGCAATGATAGAAGGTTATCTCCGAGCAAATAAAATGTTTGTTGACTATAATGAGGTAAGATTTTTTTTTCTCTTTCTTTTCCTAATATTTATATTCTGCATGAGCTAGCCAATCTTGTTCTAATTTTTTTCCCTGCCTGTAAAAATTCAGCCCCAGCAAGAAAGGGTGTACTCTTCTTACCTAGAACTGAACCTTGCTGATGTTGAACCTTGTATTTCAGGACCAAAGAGGTGTGGTTAATGCCTTCCAGTGAATTTTTTAACTCTTAATTGCAAATACTATCACTTTCTGCATAGCCACTTTTAACTGCCACTTTTGTGCAGACCTCATGATCGTGTTCCTTTAAAGGAAATGAAAGCAGATTGGCATTCATGTCTTGACAATAAAGTTGGATTCAAGGTAAGTCATGCCCATCAAAGTTGTTTTTATGTTGCAGCCTTATTAATATACATTAAATTATTTTCCCATAATTAGGTTCGATAGTAAATTCCATTTTATTTTCCTTTGTTCACTTTTCTAGTAAATTTATCATTATTATAAAAGTCTTATTATATATAATACAGGGCTTTGCTGTACCCAAAGAGGCACAGGAAAAAGTGGCCAAGTTTTCTTTCCATGGACAACCAGCTGAGCTTAAGCACGGAAGTGTCGTAATTGCTGCAATCACAAGTTGCACTAATACATCAAACCCCAGTGTGATGCTTGGTGCTGGTCTTGTTGCGAAAAAGGCTTGCGAACTTGGTCTAAAAGTAAGCATTTTGTCAGATGTATTATGCATATTAGATTCTTGTCCAACCCATAAATAAAAAATCCCTACAACTTTCAATTGTTATCAGCTTCATCTTCTTTTTTTCTGCATTAAATTTGCAAAAGCTAATGGATTAATTATTGGTACTTATGTGATGAATGCTTAATTAATTGTTCACCAGGTCAAACCTTGGGTAAAGACAAGTCTTGCCCCAGGCTCAGGAGTCGTAACTAAATATCTACTTGCAAGGTATTTCATAAAATATATAAGAATAATAGTTTTGGAGAGAATGTTAATTCATTATTTCTGGAGAGAATTTATTGCTTTATTTCTGTATTTAATGAGGAAAAGGAAGTCTAAAAATTTTGGTTTTCTGTGGTGCAGTGGACTGCAAAAATATTTAAATCAGCAGGGATTCAATATTGTTGGATATGGCTGCACCACATGTATTGGAAATTCTGGAGAATTGAATGAATCTGTTGCTTCTGCTATTTCAGAGAATGGTATGAAATTTAGTTGTATTTCTCTGTAATTAAGGCCACATATAATTCATGTAACTTTAACATATTAACTAACGTTCCCAACTAAATTAGATCTTGTCTTTGTGCAGACATTGTAGCTGCAGCTGTGCTTTCTGGGAACAGGAATTTCGAAGGCCGTGTTCATGCCTTGACAAGAGCAAATTACCTTGCATCACCTCCTCTAGTTGTTGCCTATGCCCTTGCTGGCACGGTATATAGTTGCTTTTGATCATGATTTCCAAGTTTTTAAAATATTCAGAAGAATTAACAGTATTTTCCTAAATGCCAAAGTGGATACTATGGAAACTCAGAAAGATGGTTATAGACTTGACCGGCTAGGTGATTAATTATATGAGAATCAAAAACTGCTGTAATCTCTTGTTTCAATGTGTGAGAGGACCTTTTATATTATTTCAACTAGGTAACATGTGACCTTTTTCCAGGTTGACATAGATTTTGAGAAGGAGCCGATTGGAACTGACAAGGATGGTAAGAGTGTTTATTTCAAGGATATCTGGCCAACAACCGAAGAAATTGCAGAGGTAGGTGATCTTATATTTGTGTGTCATGTCTCAATTCATTATCTAATATTTGACTATCTTAATGAAGTAAATTACTCTGTTGCCTTATAGGTTGTTCAATCTAGTGTGCTGCCTGATATGTTTAGAAGTACTTATGAGTCTATTACAAAGGGCAATCCCATGTGGAATCAGCTATCAGTACCAGGTGGTACCTTGTACTCATGGGAACCCAACTCTACCTACATCCATGAGCCCCCATACTTCAAGGGCATGACTATGGATCCTCCCGGAGCTCATGGAGTCAAGGATGCCTACTGCTTGCTGAACTTTGGTGACAGTATCACAACAGATCACATTTCTCCTGCAGGAAGCATACACAAAGACAGTCCAGCTGCAAAGTATCTCCTTGAGCGTGGGGTAGAGCGCAAGGACTTCAACTCTTATGGTAGTCGTCGTGGCAATGATGAAGTGATGGCTAGGGGAACTTTTGCAAATATTCGCCTTGTTAACAAGCTCCTGAATGGGGAAGTGGGCCCAAAGACTATCCATGTTCCAACAGGGGAGAAACTGTATGTGTTTGATGCTGCAATGGTAAGTTCCTCAGTATCACATGCTCATACAAATTTTTGTTCTTGATAGTGTTTTCTCTAATTTATTAGTCAAGCCGTGTATGATTACCCAGAATGGATTAAATTTGTCCTTTTGAGTGTATGTGTTTGTGAGGTAAATATGCATTTTGTTAGCAGAGAATATTAGTTGACATTTGGACCCCGAATATTTAGCTTATTATGTGTTATGTGATATTACCCTTGTACAAGAATGAACTCTCATCCATGCATGTTGTGAGAGATGTTAACGTTGTGTCAGGCGGTTAGTTCCACTATTGTGGACATTGAAGGCCCTGCAAGCTGTGTTCTCTGTATTGCATTTTTTTAAAGTATGGAAAGAGTATCAAAAGCCCAAGTTAATAATGTCAGAATGCCCATTGTGCTACATCTGTATCTTAAATCAGAGTTAATTTGTAATTTTAAGTTTTTACTAAGCAATCTGTGTCTGTTTTTTTTTCTTTTTTTCAGAAATACAAGACTGCTGGTCATGACACAATTATTTTGGCTGGAGCTGAGTATGGAAGTGGAAGTTCCCGAGATTGGGCTGCGAAGGGTCCAATGTTGTTGGTGAGTATCTTATTTACGCCATTTGACTAAGCCCTCTATTTTCTTTGGAGTGGTTGGCTGGATTTTTTCCTCTTGAGTGAACTAATCTGATATGTAACAGGGAGTTAAAGCTGTGATAGCCAAAAGTTTCGAGAGAATTCATCGGAGCAATTTGGTGGGAATGGGTATCATTCCACTCTGCTTTAAGACTGGTGAGGATGCAGACACGCTGGGTTTGACTGGTCATGAGCGCTATACTATTGATCTCCCAAGTACAATCAGTGATATAAGGCCTGGCCAAGATGTGACTGTTACCACTGACACGGGAAAATCTTTTACCTGCATTGTCCGCTTTGACACTGAGGTACTTTGTTTTATTTCAATTTGAAAACAATTTCTTTTTGGTATCACACTTGCATATATGGAGAACATAATTGGGTTGCAACATAATCTTGGAAAAAAGAAAGGTAACGTGATCTCGTGATTAATGAAGAATATTTAGATGGCTTTAGGAGTTCATTAAGTATATTTTTGTCTCAATAATATACATAAATGCTGTAGTAGAAACTGGTGAAGTGCCATTCAGCCATAGCTCGAGTCCTGTATATTAAATTTTTCTGTAGGGGTTTTTGTGTGTTAACTTGAGTCGCAATTGCAGGTGGAGTTGGCTTATTTCAACAATGGAGGTATTCTTCCATATGTTATTCGGAACCTGATTCAGCAATGAGCAACTACGTTGTTAGTTAATTAAGGTTTTTGCTTTCATCCAAGGAAACTTTTCATTGTGGAATGTGAGAAGTGAATAAAGTTCCAAATAATAGAAAGAAGGGAACTGAGGCAATTTTTGGAACACTTTCGGGTCGGAATATCTGGCCTGTGCACAAGTAAATTATTTTAGTAAAATATAGCTTATTTCCTGTTGGTGATTGGTTTTGGTTTTGCATTATGATTGTGGACTACAACCCAATATTTCCATTTCTAGCAAGGTTCACTGAACCGAGCTCAAGCTGCTTGATAATAACGAGGCCCTATTTGTACATCAAGAAATAAAAGCTTATTTAATCCCCATTATCAAAATCATCTGCTCTCTAATTTTAGGAACTTTTGGGTTAGAACGCCCCATCAACCCAAAAAAATGGATATCAAAACACCGAACGGACGGCAAGAGGCGGCAAAAATAAATGTGGACGAACTAGCAGTGTGGTAAAACCAGCGTCTAGTAGTCTACATGATGTAGAATGCAAAGAAATGAACCATAAAAAGAGGATAAATATTTAATTGAATAATAACAATAATTAATGGAACTTATCTTGATTCTTGATTAATAATAATAATAATATCTGTTATTATTATTATTAACGATGATGATGATGATGATGATGATAAGAAAAATTAATTACAATCTGCTTTCAAATAGAGGGATTACCGATTTCTTTCTCCTCTGCTTGAGTTTGCAAAGAATGTTTAGATGCATGATCCTGATTCATGGTCCTCAGGAATGCTTTTTAGGGCTGGCCTCCAGATGCGATTACTATTGACACTTTCATCTTCATCATTAATTCTAAGTTGAAGGCCCCTCGGCTTCATTACGGCCAGCAGGTGATCCAGGGACGAGTAGTTCACATCTTTTTCGTAGTTCAAAATTTGCTTCAACTCTCTTCGTGTCACCACAGCTTTAATTCTCAAAACCCCAGCTTTAGGCTCAACATTGAATCTCGCTGTCGTCTTGTTCCACTTACCGCTAACAAAACACTTTTTCATTTTCAACTTTGAAGTTGAAGGTGTCAATTCTTGCCTTGTTTCGACTGCTTCCATTTCCCTGGCACTAGCAGAGCTTTCCTTCTCTGAAAAATCTCTGTTAATTCTCAAGCAGTTCCCCATGATGGATGGATGGATGGATGGATATTCAGAATGAGAACAAGTATAGAGAATGAGAGAGAGGGAGAAAGACAAAAAGCCTGAAGCCCTTATACATAAAGAAAACACGTAATACGAACAAGCGCCTTTTACGCCGGATTTTATATGAAACAAGGATGTTAAACGCTCTCGCCAGGGACAAGTTTTGAGAGCCTTTTTGTTTTATTATCCTGGCTACTAGATTGTGACATTATTAGGTAGCAAATAAATGAATATGATAATGAATTACTTGATTAGGTAATAGATTGCTTCAGATTGTGACATTACTGTTTTAAGGAAAATTAATTAAAATGACTTAATTTTAATTTTTTAAAGAAAATTGACATAAATTTTTTAGTATTAAATTTATATGATACTAAATTTATGAGTATTAATTACGTGTATTTATAAATGGCCAAAAGAAATGACAAAGTCCGTCCAACGATTTTGTAAAGAGCTAATATTCATTCATTAATCAATTTTTTCAAATTTATTAACATTTGTGATGAAATAATTAAAACACTTTTCACTAAATAAATAAATAATACTAATATTAAAATAAAATTTAGTATAAAATAATATTAATATAATAATTTAAAATTTAATAAAAATTTTAAAAAGAGATCATCACCACCGACAACATTGTCAATAATAGTTATCGTTGAAAATATAACTAGGTGATCTTAAATAACCACTTAGTTAGATTGACAGTCGAATTTAGTTGTTTCAATGATGAAGACGACTAAATCTGGTTATAAAAAATCTGATGAGACAGTCAGATTTAGCCGTCTCCACCATCAAAGACGATAAAAAACAATCGATTTTCAACATGTCAATCATTTTTAACCATTTTTGATGGCAGAGACGGCTAGATCTAACTATTTTTGCTAGATCTTCAACAGCCTATTTGGAGATATCCCTCGTCCTCCACCAAAGCATGTTGGGACATTCATAGATGGACATGAGTTTCATAGTCTTCTAGGTTCTTGACTACTTCGTTATCCAAAATTGTAAAAAAATTAAATTAAATTAAGGTGTTACTCATATAATTAACAATATATATTCAAATATTAATTAACTCATTAATTGTAAACTTTAACACAAGATTGCAATTGAAAAACTTACCTAGAATGCGAGTGCAAATCTCATAATGGAGTATTTGACCATCTAGTCTTTGTTCTTTTTTCTTTTTTTTTTTTTTTTTGTTCATCAGGGCTGCTAATCGCTCCAATAAGTCATTCATCAATATGAACATCAATTCTCAAACATGAACTCCCTAACAATAAGCATCAAATACCTTCAAGTTATCGACTAAAGACAAAACTTTTTTGGGGACCACTCTTTTGTTGTTGGTCCCTAATAAGTCGATACGAAGATAATACAATAAGACTATCTTCATCATCTTCTCACCTATTTTTTTTCCTTCTATAAATAGTACAAGTTCGTGTATGCAATCGATGATAGACTATTAAAATATTTGTCTCTAATACCAAGTACCCCAAGTCCACGTTGGTACAACCACATATCTTCCTGATGACTAAACCTAAGGCTTATGATAAGGGCAAACTCGTATGGAGCTAAAATGCATATGAACTTTATTGAACCCTTATATGTTTTGATATGATGAAATACTATATTAAAATATATAATTTATTATTACATGAATTGAGTCATAATAAAGAGGATAAAAGATTATATATTTTGCAGTTTTGGCAAGACACAACCATGTGTGTTAATGTCACACGATTGTATATGTCTTGTGTAAGGTCCTACACAATGTCTTAGGTCATACAGGTGTTTGTACAACAAGATGTAAAGACATATGATCATGTAACTTTCAAGCATGTGATTGTATGTCATAAAATGAAGACACATTGTCAAGTCGCCTATGCAAGTTCAATCGTGTAAAAGTCAAAGGTCAAAACCTTGATGCACACCTGTGCAAAAAAGACACATGATCATATAAAGATCAAACCTTGTTTATGTGCATCTCATGAAGGGTATTATACTACAAGTTTGTATGGCCTTCTAAACATTTGAAGCTTTGAAGATATGAAGGCACACGAAGGTGTGTGTGGAGCATATGTCTGTACTAGGTTGCTGCAATGTAGAAAAGTTGACTGTTAAGTTACAATTACTATCAAGAGCATGATCATGCACTAGAAGCACACAATCATATGTCAACCCTAAATTTTTTCAACGACTCTCAAATCAGTTGTAACGATTTTTTCACTCCAACATTATAAAAAATAGTTGATTTAAAGATAGAAGAGTCAGAGAAAATCATGCCTTAAGCCAATATTCTTTTTCTTCTTTATTCTTCTACATTTTCTCTCTCTCTAAACTTTATTGTAAATCTTTGAGAAAGTGTTTGTGCTTATTATTTGTATAACCCTTGTAAAGGCAATTTCAAGTTTAGGATTTGATCTCCAAAACCCAATAGCGTAATTCTATAAAACTTTTGTAAAATAAGCAATCTCTTATATCAAAATAGTGTGAATGACAAAATCTCTTGTATCAAAATTATTGTATCTTCTAGGTTCGAAGATAGTGGAGAAACATATTCAAACGGGGTTCCTTGACGTAGTAGATATAGAAAACTTGTGGAGAAACTTCGAATCACTATAAATTGTTTGGGCATTTTCTCTCTCCTTACTCTTTTATTTTTGTTTTACATGCTTTATATTTGGTTGATTATTTGCTCGGTTGTTTAGTTGGTTTAGTTGGTTTATTTTATATTATATATAACTTCGATTGTGGGCGAAAAGTTTCAAGTTTGAAAGAAGTTTTCAAAAGTCCTATTTATCCCTTTTTAGAATTAGCCATTAAGTTAATTGGGATTTAACAAACCCCATTTATTCTGAACCATACCTCCTCAAAATTCCTTCTTACTATTCTGCCAAGCAACATGGAATGTACCAATATTCCACTAAATCTACTATTCACAACTACAGCAAGTGTCCAAAACACGTCTCCTTGAACATTTGTTGTTGCCTTTTTGTAAAATAATGCCTAATCTCCCTTCTACCATATGACACTCCACAAGACGAGACTTGTACCTTAAAGTGGTGCTCTTCCTAAAATCTCAAAGGCAAACCGAGCTAACCTCATGGTGTATTTTATGCTTTTTAAACAAAGTTAAAGCCATATGTAAAAGAAAAATTACATATTTGTCAAGCAAACCCTTCACTTTTGAAAAGTTTCAAAAGAACCTCATTCCCAATCCCACCAACCATGCTTGACTCATATAGTGGTGACAAACCAGGTGTGGTCATCTAATAGTCATCAAACACTATTTTTTTTAATAGCAATATATCACCAAAACATTCAAACCTATTCTAACATAATTCCACCAAAAAATTTCATTCAAATTAATACAAAATCAATCAAAAATTCTAAAATTTTAAACGAAAAAAACACAAATTTTAAATGCCTTAAATCCATACCAAATATCTTAAATTTTTACACTAAAGTATTATAAACATAATAAAGATCGATTTACTAATCTTATGCTTCATTTTAGTTGCCAAAATCTAGTTGAAATTTGCATACGACAAAAACTTGCGTTGGAAATATTCAACAATATGTAGCATTTTGAATTCATGTTTTGTGAATTCAAAAGTCTATGTATAGGAGAGCATTTTTGTAATTCTATCAAGTTTTGGTTATTTTTTTTCTTTTACCCAAAAACCCGATATGAAAGCCTAAACTCATGATTTTCAAGTACACACAATATTAATACATTTTCACCTCCAATAATTATACGTATGATCAGTATGCAAATTTTATGAGTACGTATAAATTTAAAGTCATATTTGTTTGACACTAAAAAACTATATCAACTTTTTCTAAATTGTCTAAAATTAATTCATTATAATTATTTTTCCTTTTTTCATATGGACACTGATCTTTTCACTTAGTAACATAATTCCAATTGAACACAGCCGTGAGATTCTAAGATTGGACTTTTGTGCTTTGTTAATGCTTCTTTGCCAATACGTGGACCTGGATTTAAGCTTAGCCAATTTGGTCTTAAAAGCTGACTTAGTTTGGATTAATTCAATTTGAATTTATTTTTTTGAATTCAAAATTAAATCTAAGCCAAGGTAAAATGGCTTGATAGGAAAACGAGCCAAGCTTGTACCCATATAGTCTTTGGTTCGATTCAGTTTGTAAGTGAGCCATCATATCAGTTTGGTTCAAGCTGAGTCTTGGCTCATATCAAGTCGGCTGAGAAGGTTAAAAAATGTTGTCGTTTGAGTCAGAATATGTAATCCCAGTTTCATCCTCTCGTACTTGACATTTCAGGTACCAAAAAATTCTCACCTTCAGATGAAAACGCTTTTGCTCACTCTTTTCTCCAGAGACCAATCTTTGTTGTTTTTCTTTTCTTCAAACATCCCCATTTTGAGATCCAAAATAAGAAAGCAAACATAATCCATCATCATCATCTCACTCCTTCAGACCTTTATTCTCGTTGTCTCTGGTTTGACAGTTGTCGCAGTCAGCCACGATTCCATTTACACATCTCTGTCTTGCTGTCATCGGCTGGTGCACCATTTATTTTAGAGTTTCATCTTCAGCTTTAATTACAAACTCAAGCTGCTTACCCGAGTCATATATTTGAGTCAAGAACTTGAATCGAATTATGAATCTTCAAATTTTTTTTCAAATTGAACTCGAATTTTTTTTCAAAATAGTTTGATAATCTCAAGCCAAACTTGAATTATCTCTAAATTTATTTAAATTAAATTTAAATCAATCTATATTCATGATCAGTTTGATTATACTTGAATCTACCTATACTGATATGGCTTATAGAATTCCTTCTAAGGCTAATGGTGGTATACCGGCTTCTCTGCTGGTCTTTCTTGAGTGAGGCCATATAAGACTTGATTGTTTCAATTCTATCAGATACAGCATTCTCTTTTATCGAAAGGAAATATCCCAAAACAATTGACGCATCTAGTTAACGAGTCATGAGCAACACACAACTAACAAACAGGAAGGAAAGCGCAAACAGAGAGTTGGGTTTGAAGTCTTGAAAAAACAACGGAAATTAACATGCGAAGAAGAAGCATAAAACCTTCTAAACAGCTCCTTCAGTTGATGATGATTGCTTCACAACTGTACATGCACTTGTACCAAAGCAATTCCAACATCTATCTGCAGAAATTGACATCAAATGAGAGCCATTAATCACCAGTCACAGCTATTAAACAAAACACGACATCCTAATAAACAAATTGAATAGAGTGAGACAATACCTAGGAGCTGGATTCCTGCTCAGCCTCATCATGGACCTCAGAAGTCGATTTTCCGGATTCCTCAGGCTTTTCATCAGCCCCACCGCCATTCTAATTCAAAACCCAAAACGGAAATTATAGAAAAAAGAGAAATAAGTCTTAAAGAGTAAAGATATGAAGGTACTTGATGGAAGAGCATAACAAGTTTTTCCTTGTGAGCTTCAGCAGCTCTCAGGTAATCTGCCTTCCTGCTTTTGGCTTTCTCAACATATGGAGCTTTTTCCTAATGTCATATTGCCTGATATTATCATAATTTCTTAGATATTATCTGCAAAAATAGAATAGCTATTGAAATTAATATTCATACAGCATCAGACATCGACTTCCATTTTTGCCCACCGGCTTTACCAACCTGCACATTCACAAATCTCATTAATCAATCTTATCATGAAACAATACGTTTGTGTTTGATTCTGTGAAACTGAAGGAAATTAGAAGTTCGAAATTTGAATTCCACTTGTCTATTGATTGATACGGAATTTCACAAGTAACAAAAGCACAATTCTTCTAATCTTGCTACTTTCCCCACCTATTCTCTAAACAAAAGAAGTACCAAACAGACCATAAATATACTAACTCTGAATTTAAACATCTCATTTATAAGTTATCCACCTCTAGTTTCTCATATATTGATATTTAAACCGATAAACAGAAAGCAAAAAATAAAATAAAATAAAATACGAAACAGAAAATATGTCGTCTGGTTCTTATTTCCTAGTACTTTCCTCGAGTTTCTTGGAGACAAAACGGGAGGCAAGAATTACTGAGTTTGGAATCTTACAGCTGAAACAGATTTGTTATCAGGATGATTTTCTTTGAATGACTTTCTAAAGTCCTCCCTGTCATTCAACACAAGGAAAGGTCATTTATTACTATAAAAAAAGGGAGAAACTTAAAAAGCGAAATTAATGCAATTAAACTTACATGAAGATAAAGAAAGCACTGGGAGGACGCTTGGGAACATCAGAATCCTTCTTCTTGCTCGCTCTCTCCTTTCTAGTTTTGCTCTCTCCCTTGCGTTTCCTCAAAATACTTCAACACATAGCAGGATCAACCACATATATTTAAAGAAAGGCATAATGAAGCACTCGTAGCAAACGAATAACGATAGTGAGTTTACTAATCGCAGAATCAAACAAGAAGCAGTAAGCAGTCGTCGAAGAAAAATAATCCTGAGAAAAAATAATTAACTAAAAGCATTTCAAATATATTCGACAAAGCAAACATGATTAAAACAGATCATCGAACCAAAATTGTATTATAGAACAATTTAATGAATCAGAAAAGCAATCACTGTAAACAGAGCTCGAGAACAAAAATATTCGACACAATGTTTGTAAAATAAACATAGAATAACAAAGAGCCAGAGCAAGATCTAATTGATTCAGGAATGCAAAACAAAATTAAAAGAAGACGAAGCAGAGAGATAAAAAAAAAAAAAAAAGCAGAGGAAACTAAAGTTTACTCAGCGTCAGGTTTCTTGTGAGCAATGGCAACAGCTCTTGGTCCTTTCATGGCCTCTTCAGCAGGAGAAGATTGTAAGAGGGAACAAATGCGATGCGCTTTTGATTTTTGAAATAAGGATGGATTACGGAGTCGGGAGACTTATATAAAGTGTGAGTTACGGATTTGAAATGGAAATTACTAGAAAATCTTTGAGATCCGAACGGTAATTTTGGCGGGAGTGGAAATGCAGGACGTGTTGGCTGTGCGAGTCTCGTAACTCTGACTTTTGCAAAACTGCTGAAACCACGTGTAAATATGCGAGAAATAAATATATAAAATGAATATACGATAAATATATAAAAAATATAAAAATAAATTATAAATTTAATTATTTACTGAAATATATTATCACATGTTATTTTATATAAATGTAATTTTAAAAAATATGGTTTACAAATTTATTTGCTTTGGAAACCATTTAAATTGAAACCCAAATCGTAAACGTTTTAATCTAAAATTTATCAACCCGAATAAAATAATTTTATAGGCTAAAACAAATCAAAATATAATTTTTAAATAATTTAGTAAAATTTTACGGTTTGAATAGAATTCTACGTACTCTTAATCAAAAATTATTTATATCATTTTCTTCAAATATAATAATAAAAATATAATAAACTATTTTTTTGTTTTTAATGTTTAAAATATTACAATAATAATATTATCGAATTGAACTATAGACTGTATTGTGAAGGTATAAATATTAGTTTTTAAAACTTATTAAAGATAAATAAATATAATTTAAATAATTTATAATATAATGTTTATATCTTTAATTTATTGTATTATGTTTAATTTTGTAGAAATGTAATTATCATTTTGATACTAACAAGAGTATATTGAATTTTTTAAAATACAAACAATACCGCTAAGGTTTGTTGAATTTCCAAGAACTCGTACATTTTCAAAAATAAAATTTGCTCAAATATATGATTATGTATTATTAAGCTCTTTATCTTTACATGTGTTAGTATTTTTTTATTATTTTAAATTATAATTAATATAAATTAGGGATATAAAATTGTTTAATTAAAACTTGAAAGTAAAGTGTATTTTAGTTTAAATGTATTTTTCTTCTTTTAAATAATTTTATAAAAAGTATATATAATTTTTTAACCAATTTAACAAAAAAATAATTTTTTAAACTTAAATAATTAAAATTTTATCATTTTATTAAAGATTGGGTGACAAATACTAAATTGACTTATACAACCTCGACGAATTTGTTTAAATTCATCTATTTACTTTTCATCATGTGTGTGTGTGTGTATATATATATATATATGAAATAAAATTATACTCGTCAACTTTTAAAACTCAAATACTTATTTGTTGATCAAAATCAATAGTTTATATTAACAGTTAAAAATTAAATTTTTATGATCATAAGCATTTTTTATCTTTTCAATAAAAAGAATTTAGAAAAATAAAAAAAATAAATTTTATGAAAATAATATAGATATTAAATAATATTTAAATATACATATATTTAAATTAAAATAAAATATATTAAAAATAAAAAAAATGACAGTCGTCACTAAAAAGTAAACCAAATGTTTATAAATAGTCACTTGATGTATAAAGTAGTTAGATATAAATGTCTCTATCAATAGTGGTCAAAAACGATTAGAAGAAACATTTTTTATTATTTCCAATCATTGTTGATGGTCTGGCCTGATTGCCTTCGTTTTGTTAACCTGTAAACCCAAGTCGTTTTTTATTATCTGATTTATTTTTCAGTGGTAGTGATGATTATTTTTATTTTTTAATATTTTTAAAATTTTTATTTTATTTTTTATATTTTTAATATTTAAATAATATTTTATATTTTTATAATAATGTTTTATTTTTTAATAAATATATTTTGCTCATTTTATTAAAAATATTAACAAAATTAAATTACCAAAACATTGCCTTGGCCATCGCCAACGTGATCCATGTGGCAATGAACAAATTAAAAGGGAGTGGTTGGCATTTGCAGGCTGCATAATCTCCACCCACAGGACCAAGCTGGCCCATCAGATTAGACCAGTCAACGTTCTCAAAGAACAAAACAAATTGAGTTGATGATGTGAAGTCACCCGGACCCACTTAGATTTGCACCCAACTGGAGGCGTGTGAAATCCATGGCGCGCGAGGCGCAAGGGCAGGGCATGGACGCATGACGTGTTGTGGAGGCACGTAGAGACACGTGAGAATGGTGATGAGTGTGGTATCACATTAATTTGTTAAAAAGCCAAACGACTTAATCCCATATATTTATCACATATATTTTTATGTTAAAAATATAAAATAACATTTAATAATCTTACTTTAATCATTAATATTTAAAAATAATAAAAAATTTAATAAAATAAAAACATAAAAATATATAAAAATTAAAACAAAAGGAGCCTCCTTAATTGTAAAAATAATGCGTCCACATCTCCTTCCGCTTAAATTTATGCAACCTATTTTTGGATATGTACAACAGTTTCACAAGATCGTCACCCCTTTTTGTATGTTTGTCCATTATCTAATCGAGCCTGTTGTCCCCGCCGCCCTAAAAAAGGGCCGCCATTAATGATAGCGAGATTATATTTGACTGCCTCACCGAAAACAAAATAGTCAGATTTGAATTTTTTATAATTATTTTAATGGGGTTATTGTTTTTATTTTCTAAATTTTTTTTATTTTTTTATATATTTTAATATTTTTAATATATTTTACTTATTAATTTAGAAATTTTAAATATTATTTTTAATTTTAATTAAAGATATTTTAATCATTTTATTAAAAAAATCAATTGCCATGAGATTAAATTTATTGTGATACTTGTTTTGAATTTATTAAATAGGTTAATCTTAACTTAATTTATTAGTTTGTATAAAATAAATGTTCAAAAATTAGAGTTACACAATTCAAAGTATATTGTAACGTTGATTATATAAGTATATACATAATCATTAATATATACAAGCATGATAAATATACCTGTGACACACATATAAAAAGAATATGACACGACAGAAACGAAGAGGGAGCTTCATTTTTTTAATAAATCAACTGTATTTCCCCTTAAATTATTCGAGAAAATCCTAAATAATGGCCTTTTTTTTTTACTTTGCAGTTCATTTGGTCCTTTTTTTTGGCGTTTTCTCAATCAATTGCCTTTGACTTGACTACTTCACAAGGGGTTCTCTCTCGTCCTCCCACTTATTCAATCTCTTCATAGCTCCTTCTACCTGCGAAATTCCAAGTAACATTATGTTAATTTCGCAAAAACAAGATTATAATTTTCAAAATATATATGATATTTCCCTTGTAATTGTGAAGAAAATCATTCTATTGTGACAACAATCTGTACCTCTTTTTTCCAGTCTGCCCGAAATGTGACCCACATTAGAATGGATGTTTGCATTATTGTGCCGCCAATCATCCCTGACCATATCCCCTGTATATGATACAAGATAAACACATAAATCAGATTATAATCACAAGAAGTGCGTACTTCTTGGCTAGAAAATTTGGTCTCTTACCTTGGCACCAAAGTTGAAGTAGAATCCTAGAAGTGCACCGACTGGGATGCCAACCCCGTAGTAACACCCCAGGTTAACATAAGCCACGAAAGTTTGCCATCCACACCCAACAGCCACACCTTCATCATCAGTTAACTCATGTCAGCATATTTATGCCCACATCTGAGTACTCGAGTTATTCTATCAGACTAGTCTTACCTGACAAAACTGGCTGAATTCCATTTAAAAGAAGGGTGATGGCTAACAGTGGACAGAGATCGGAGACAGCCGCTGCCACAGCTTCGCCTCCTGTGAAGGCGTAGCTCATGACATCACGCGAAGCTAGCACTGTTATCGCCGCCATCACCGAGATAATGAAGGAGATTATTGTCACAATCGATACAGAAAATGATGCTGACTTTGGGTTTCCAGCTCCAAGCTCGTTGCTTACTCTAACACTGTTAATTTGGATATCATTTCATATATATTTAGTTCTTTAAAGAATAATAAATAAACACTAGTTGTAATGTTTTGGTATTATAATAACCTTGCTGCTGCGTTGAGGCCGACTGAGATCATGAAAAACCATCCATTTACTGTCATACTGCAATCATCAGCCAAAGAGTTAACGATAATTAAACAACATTAAACCGTCACTTGATTTTACTGGATGTCGGCGTAGCTGCAACCGTTATGTTAAAAAATTAACCTAAACGAAGCGTGTGACTTTACATGGCAATGTCCAGCTTGAATGTATTAATTACAAATAAACTTAATAAGGATATAATTTGAGCTTACCAAATGGAGAGAGAATCCAAAGCCAATTCAGGGTTCTCCAGCAACCCAGCCAGCAAAACCAGGATCTGGAAATACCACGTCTCTAAGCACAACATCACAGCAGAGGCAGCCGATAGCTTGAAGAAGCCAGGCAGTCCAGCAAAGGCTTGTATGCTGAACCCCTCCCATGTATACTTGCATTTCTCACTCTTAACAATGTATATAAACTGACCCAAAACTATAATCCACCACGAAAAACTCAACATTAAAGATGCACCCAACAAGCCAAGGCCTATCTTGTATACTGCAACCCAACTAAACAAAAGATGCATGGCCAATGTGGCTGTTGAAATGTATGCACTCGGGGTCACTATGCTTTGAGCTTGTAAAAACTTTTGGATGGGAAAGTTCACAGCATAGGCAAAAATTTGGGGTATCAAACCGTAGACAAAAACTGCCGCCGCTGAAGCTATGTCTGGTGATTCACCGAGTAAAATCAATATGGGTTTAGAGAAGACGTAGATGAAGGTGAGAAGGATCCCGGTGAGTGTGAGAAGGATTGTTGATTTTTGCAGATATATGCCAAGCATTCCATATTTGCGTGCACCATATGCTTGTCCGCACAATGTCTCCACAGCACTTCCCATTCCCAACTATTAATTAGTAAACAATCAAATTATAAACGTTATTATACTTTATTGATAACAATTTTTAACACGAACAAATGTTGAAGACATATACCATTAGACCATAGGCAAAAACTTGGATGCCGGTGTTTCCAAGGGAGGCTGCAGCAAGCTCAAGATTTCCTAGATGGCCAGAGAATATTTGGGTAGACATAGACATGACATAGTTTATCATGTAAACGATAACTGCTGGTGCCGCGAGATGGAACAATAGTTTCATTTCAATCCAGGTTGCCTGTTGCATGCGCTGCAAGAAGGGCAGGGCAGTGTTAGATAATATGGCCTCAAGCTGGCCGTCTGATTCATGTTTTATCTCTGATAATTGGGGTGATACAGATGGAGGATAGGATTGAAGCAGAGGTTGGTCAATATCATTTTCTGAGGAACCCATCTAGTGTTTTTTGGCGGAGAGGTGTTTCTGGGCTACTGGTTCGTTGTGACCAATACAGAAGAAAATAGATTAAGGGCTTTCATTACAAGAGAACTCATCGAGAGTGGTGGCATTTATAAAGAAAGAACTGAATATGAAAGGGATATGGATGGATGGTGGCTGGCTGGCTGGCTGGCTGGTTGGCTGGGTCACGCAAGTGCGAGTTACAATGAACCAGCTGTTTACTGTTTGCTGAAGTAATTGCTTTCGCAATGGTGCAAAAAGCGAAACTGAATTAATGAAGAAAAAACAAAGATATTCTTTGAATTCAAAGTCAAACAAATTGGAATCAACTAAATCATTTTTTCAACGAAATTAATTAATTTATTAGAATACAAAAATATCTAAACAAAGACTTTCTTTTATAAATCTATTCAAATTAGTGTGTATAGTAAGAGAGGCATGCCATATATGATACCTACAATAAACAAATTATCAAAAAAATCAAATAATTTATGCATCATCATAATACATAGTATGCATATTGAACTCAAGCACGCGTACTATTCTTTTGTGAACTGGTTTTATTAGTTATGTATTTCCAAATCCTTATAATTTGATGTATTAATTCTTTTAAGCAAAATATTAATACCTTGCTTTTAAAAGCCTTAAGTAGAGATTTTATTGATTTTATTTAAGATTTAAAACCTTTTTATGTTGAAAAAAATTCAATTTTTAAAATCTTTTATTGATAATTTTGAATAAAACTATTATTACAATAATTTTAAGATTAATTTTATGACTGAAAATTAAAAAAATATGTTATGTAACTACTACATATAGTATTCACATATTTTGTATAGAGTACATATACTAATAAGAGTTAGAAATGGAAGGTATATTATTAGTTTATAGAACTAAAAATGGTAATATATAATACATAAAAAAACGTTTGTTAATATCTGATAAACTCATTACACGTATTTTCATATAATATGCATGTTTTTTAAATTTATTTTTTCAAAAATTTGTCATTTAACCTATGTCATAAAACGTTATTATTTATTAAAAAAAGAAACTCGTTCTTCTTTTAATTTAAGCATCAGGACAAGTCACATGCCATGGTTGTGCCAGTGACAATGTGTGAAAACTCTAACATGATAAAACGCCATAAGTTTTGGGTTCAAATTCTTGCTCTATCACATAAAGATTAAACCATAGTGCATATAGTTAACAATTGTGGAATAGACTATCGACTAAAATTTTTCTTTTTCGGTATGGTTAGCAAGTCGAGCTAGCATATCGGCATTCTTTTGATAAGGTCAAACCGTCAAAGAGACTCATTAAATCGAAATAAAGTGGTAAGTGGGTTAGGTTGGGCCAAAATTCTCTCCCCTTCCCACGAGTAATATTCTTTTCACTTTTCATTTTTTATCTTCTACTACATGAAAATTAATTTTTAAAATGTTAAATGTTGAGTCAGACTAAATTTTATTTTTTAATTACTATTGAATTAGTATTAAAATAGAATAAAAAAATAGATTTAGCTTTTAATCAAATTGGAGTCGGGATAAATATTTTAATGTTAATCTGATTTTAATCCAAATCTAATTATAATTGGATTATTATTTGATTTAAATCTGATATTAAAATCATATTAGAATCTGATTTTAGTTATTATCCGGTTAAAATCAGATTGATTCCAATAATTAGAATCAAATTAGAATGGGATAATGTAAGCAGAGCCCCTCTTGTCCGTTTCAGTTTGCTTTGTGAGATCCCTAATTTCTTCTCTGAAATCCCGTCTTCTCGCCAGCCTTCTGCCGCAGTCATCACTCACCATCCTTCATAGCAACAAGCTTCAGTCGCTGTCGCTCATATTCGGATCAGCAAGCTACAGTCCACTTCAGCTTTTCTTCTCCACAAGAGGTAACCAAAACCCTCACATTTTTTGCATTGAATCTCTTAACTTTTTGTTTACATGTCTTTCCAATTTCTTTTTATAGTTGTCGACATTTTTTGTTCAAGTGAAAGAAGCAAGCTTAAATCCGATAATGGGTAGTAAATACATAAAAATGTAAACCAACATAAAAAAGCTCACACAAAAATGCTCCACTTCAAAAATGATACTTGAACTTCATTTTTTTCTACTTACCTGTAGGTTTTGGGTTTAATCATTTGATAAATAACGGTCATACACACATTTTAGAATTAATTTCAAGCAAATTCGGGTGAGATTTTATAATTTAGCTTTTGATTTGTGCAAATTCAGGATCACGTGATTTTTGTTTTTATTTTATATGATTTTGAGTTAGAGCGATGTTAAATGGGTGTACTTGAGACCAAGAATCGCAATTGAGGCAAAAGATCGAAAAGTAGAGTTGAAAAAAGCTAAGCATGCCTCATGTCATGGCATCATGTTGCGGCATAGATGAAGCATGCAAAACAGAAGCTACATGTTGCAGCATCATGCCGCAGCACAAGAGAAGACATGTAACACACATAAATTCTAAAAGTTGGCTGCAGTACCAAAAGTGCAAGCATGAAGCAGTAGGTTTATGCTGCGACACGCTCAGTAGCATACAATACAAAAGCTCCAAGTCGTGACATCATGCCAGGGCATGCCCAACAGCGACCTAGGAAGAAACTTCATGTCGCGGCATAGGGACTTTCAGTAGAGTTTTGATTTTACGAAACTCTTTCCTAACCCTAAGTATATATATTGAATTATAACTTTAGGAAAAGAGAGAGAACTGTCTTAGAAGAGCTTTGAAGAGTTTCTTCAAGCACTTTTAAGAGATTCTTAATTTTTTTTTGAAGATTCAATCAAAAACTATTCGGATTGTAATTATGAGACAAATTTTTATCAAATTTTAATAAATGATTTAGCAATTTATCGAGTTTTACTCTTATTTTTCATTATGTCTTATTCGAATTTGATTGTTTATTTGTATTTAATAATGAACTAAATAATTTTTGTTAAGACGAAGACTAGCTAATTCATGAATGTGTAGTGTTTTTCAATTATAATTTATGAACATGTTATTTTATGTGAATTTGTGTTTTGAACTTAATGTTTATTGCAAACTTGGCCAATTTTTAATAAAATCTTTATTGTGTGATTGTGACCAAAAGATGATATCGCATAAAAGCAGCGAGAATACAAATTATGGATTAATTGAATATGAAGACATATTTGGTAATACATGCAATAGTCATAGGCATGATAAACTTGTGTTGAAAGCTAGTAAATTCCATAAAATTTAATGCATTTTCATCTAATTAAACTTATACAGAGATATCTAGGTTATTAGATTGTTAAATATGATTACTATTGCTTGAGAAAAAATATTGATCAATTTTAAGAATTCATTTATTACATGAATAACATAAGATATTTAGTCATATGAAAAACCTACTTTGAAGTGAATTAGTGAATCCGAAGTCTTAGCATCATATCGCATATTATCATTCGATTTACCTATGCACGTTTATTAATTGTTTGATTTTAGTTTTATATTTATTTTCGATCCATATTTGATAGTTTAGATAATGTTAGGAGTGGGTGTCGTCTTGTTACTTACTTACGCAATCTTGTAGGTACGATAACCCCAAATACTCTCTTTATTACTTTGAACTAGCACACTTGCTAGGAAGTTAGAGTTTAAACTTCAATGTATCAAGTTTTTGGCACCATTGTTGAGGATTGTGTCTTAGACAATATCGAGATATATTACTTCTAATTTTACTCTAGACATTTTAGTTTCTTATTGTTTTAGTTTATTTTTCTTTTCGTTTCTATTTTACGATGCTACTTGATCTGGTTTGCCTTGTAGATTCTTACCTAGTGCATGACATGCACTAGAAATCTGACAATTGAGCTTGTCGATCCTAAGATAGAAAGAACCCTACCTCAATTGATGAGACTAAGAAAAGCAATAGTAAACTATCAATGCATAACATCGCCAACTTTGGAGCAAACTAATCGAGCTATAAACCAACGATCTTTGATCGACTAGGTGACTCTTACAGTCGAAGGAACAACTTCAAGCATAAGGCGACCATTGATACAAGCTAATAACTTCAAGATCAAATAAAGCATAATCCAGATGATTCAAACGTCAATTCAGTTTAATGGATTACCTAGTGATGATCTAAACTAGCATATTGCCAATTTTTTTAGAGATTTATGATACCTTTAAACAGAAAAGAGTTACAGATGATGCCATCAGACTTAAATTATTCCTTTTTTCACTAAGGGACAAAACAAAAAGTTGGTTAAACGCATTGCTTGTTGGATTAATCACTATATAGGACGAGATAACGTAAAGATTCCTAGCAAAATTCATTCCTCTTTCAAAGACTGCCAAACTACGCAAGGACATTATAGCTTTCATGCAGTATGATATGAAATCACTATATGAAGCAAGTGAGAGATATAAAGAACTACTCTAAAAATGCCCACACTATGGCTTGCCCTTATGGTTTCAGGTACAAGCTTTTTATAATGATTTAATACCTACTAATCTTATTTTGGTTGATGCAACTATAAGCAGTTACTTTATGAGGAAGACACCAGAGGAAACATTTGAGTAGTTAGATGAAATGGCTTCCAGTGGTTACCAATGACAAAATGATAGAACACCAATGAGAGCTGTAGGAGCACATGAAGTGGATTCTTTTAATGCCTTGGCCACCCAAATAAAAGTATTAAATAAGAAAATTGATACAATGATGGTCATGCAAGTGAAAAGCGTAATTTGTGATTTATGTGGAGGGAGTCATACAAGCATTGACTATCAAGTAGGTAACCCATTCATGGACTCATATAAAAGTGTTAATTTTGTGGGAAATTTTCTCAGTCCTTAACAGAATAACCTGTACTCGAACACATATAATCCTAGGTGGTGAAATCATCATAATCTTTCGTGAAAGCAATTTGAATCCAATGAAACAACCACCACTAAGATTTTAACCTCAAGAAAAGAAATCTAATTTAGAGGAGCTCATGAAAAAAATTCATTAATAATATCGAAACAAAATTTCAAAACCAAGAAGTTTCAATCAAAAATCTTAAGGTGCAAATAGGACAATTGACAAACATAGTAGCTAGGAGAGCACAAGGCATACTATCAAGTGATACTAAAACAAACCCTAAGGAACAAGTGAAAACCATATCACTTATGCTTGGGAAAGAACTGAAGGGGCTAAAGAAGAAAAGCCTAAAAAAGGCAAAGAAGATGAACTAATGGCAAGAGAGGCGAAGCAAAAACCAATAGAGATCAAGCCTCATTTTCCTCTTACAAATAAGAAGAGACAACTAAACAAGCAATTTGTAAAATTCTTAAAGATATTCAAAAAACTTCGTATCAATATTTCTTTTGCAGATGTCTTGCTTCATATGCTAAGTTATGTAAAATTTCTAAAGGAAATCCTGTCCAACAAGAGGAATTCATGAGCATGAGATAGTCAAGCTCATAAATGAGTTCTCTGCCATTCTATAAAACAATTTACCACCAAAGCTCAAGGATCTAAGGAGTTTTTCTATCCCTTGTACTAAAAACTCAATTTCTTTTTCAAATGTTTTATGTGATTAAGGAGGCCAACATCAATTTAATGCCTTTATCTATTTTTAGAAATTTGGGATTAAGTGAGCCACAACTTACCATAGTTTTTTTATAACTAACTGATAGATCAATTGAGTACCTAAGAGGGATTATGGAGGATGTATTAGTTAAAGTGGATAAATTTATATTCCTTATAGGCTTCTTTGTCTTAGACATGAAAAAAGACATAAAAATGCCCCTAATTTTAGGAGACTCTTTTTGGCCATCAGGAAAGCATTGATTGATGTATAATTAGGAGATTAATCATTAGGGTGAAGGATAAACAAGTAACATTTAATGTTTTTAAAGTTATGAAACACCTTGAGGAGGACCATATTTATTATTGAATTGATGCACTTGATGTTTTATCTTGTGAATTTTTTCAGAATAACAGGTTTGAAGACCCTTTGAAAGCATGCCTAATAGATTCAATATGTAATGAAGTAGAGAAAGATGATGTGAATGAAGCGGTGGCACACTTGGCTATGATTCCACCATACAAGAAGCATATGCGAACAAGATTTGAGGCACTTGACAAGCCATCCATAAATACACCTAGGTCATCAATTGAGGAACCACCTACTCTTGAGCTTAAAACTCTATGTTCTCATTTAAAGTATGCATTTTTAGAAGGTTCTTCATACTTACCAGTGATTATTTCATCATCTTTGATAAATCTTAAGAAGGAAAAGTTGTTGAAGGTATTAAAAAAGTATAAGATAGCTTTTGGTTGGACAATAGTAGACATTTGAGACATTAGCCCTTTAATTTGCATTAATAAAATTCTGATGGAAGAATGCTATAAGCCAACAATCCAACCTCAAAGAAGATTGAACCTAATGATGCAAGAAATTGTCAAGAAAGAGGTGATCAAACTACTTGATGCTGATATTGTATATCCTATCTTAGACAACTCATGGGTAAATCCTGTACAAGTAGTACCAAAGAAAGGTGGAATGATGGTAGTGAAAATTGAAAATAATGAATTAATTCCCACTAGAACAGTTATTGGATGAAGAGTATGTATAAATTATAGGAAGTTAAATAATGCCACCAAAAAAGACCATTTCTCATTGCCATTCATTAACCAAATGTTAGAGAGACTAACTGGCCATGATTTATATTGCTTCTTTGATGGATATTTAGTGTATAACCAAATTGCCATAAATCCGGAAGAGCAAGAAAAAAACCACTTTTACATACCCTTATGGCACATTTGCATTTAAGAGAATGCCATTTGGTTTATGTAAAGCACCAACCACTTTTCAAATATGTATGATGGTTATCTTCCATGGCATGGTAGAAAAATTCCTAAAAATATTCATGGATGATTTTTCTATTTTTGGTTCCTCTTTTGATACATGTTTGAATCATCTTGACAAGTTATAGTCTTATGAGCGTTTCCAACGATGCTGCCCACAAACATCTTTCCAAAACAAAATAACCTAATAGATGAAACACACGTAAAATAAACCACACACACATAACAAAATAAACGAAACTACTTACTTATCAACTTCAGCTTAACGACTGTTTCATCAATATTAACAAATAAATTCAGCACATTACTTACCAATGTCACCTCGCACAAAACCACTTCAAAAATATCACGTCACTACTTTATTGACTTTGTCAAATCTAGTTACTTTCGCTATCAACCGTGATTGAAAACGGCTGTTGAGGCCAAGATTGATTATTTTCAATCGTTCTCAACTATGTTTAATGGCAGATACGACCTTTGCAAAAATAAAGGAGGCTAATCTGACCACCTCTATCAAAAAGGATGGCTAAAACTAAGAGACCATTTTCAATCGCCTAGTTTTTTTGTAGGTGATTACTACTATCGACGACACTGTTGACAGTAGTGGTTACTTTTCTATATTTTTATTTTTATTTTATTTTTTAATTATTTATATTGTTTTAAAATTTTAAGTATTTTTTAAATTTTTTATTATTTTTATAAATTTTTTTTATTTTTATCAAAAAAATCGAATATACCCTTCTAAACGTTAATTTTTAACCATTAACTTTGATCAATAGATAAGTGTTTTAATTTTTAAAAAATAGTATGAGATTTTGTTTTTTCAACAATCTTGGGTGTGAATATGTCCTTTGACCTTAAAATAATTCAAAACTTTTAAAAGTAATTTAATATTTAAGAGTTTAGAGAATATGTAAGAAAGTGGGAAAATTGAAAAAGGAAGGCCGGGGAGAAGACATATCAAGATATATCTATTCTTGTCTTTGCCACATTCTTGATTGTGAAGATTTTAGTCATCCTACTCTGTCCTGCTTCTTGTTTCCGTCCTCATTCTTATTGAAAAATCCCCTCCCTGTTCAAGGAGAGCCGAACGGATGATTTGATTTCTTAGGCTGAATTACCATCTCTATCACTCCCACCCAAAAAAAAAATGGTTCCTCTTTCTTATCAAATTTCTTTTATATGAAACCACATAATTACTCAGAAAAATGCTATCAAAAGATGAACGTTTACTGTGGTGTAGCTTTCAAACAAAATTCTATACAAATTATAGATATCGACTTTTTCGCCCTCACATGTATACTGGACTGATTTCTACCCAAAGGCTTGAAGAAAGATGAATATCCCGTAGAGACTGAGAGGCTCAAATTAACGGAGTCAGAACTAATGAGGAGCTGAGTAGCAAAGGAAAGAACACCGACTTCTTCATGTAAAGACCTGAAATGGGTGAATATGTTATATATAAGTTTGCTAAAGTAGACTAATCATCTTATTCACCTTTTATCAGCCTAAATCTTTGTGTTCTCGTAAGGATCTTTCTGTTACTAGAAAATATTATAATAATAGGGACAAAAGAGAAATAAAGAAGGAACAAAAAGAATCATAGTTCTCTCACCACTTTGAGCAGATGTAGCAGTAGGAAGTGCTGGAAGTTTGGTGGCTGAAAATTGATGATGTACACAAATTATTTAACATAAGAGCGGCTAAAGAAACTACATGCATTTAACAGAAGAGATTTAACATTTTCAACTTACTTTCATTGCAGGAACCTGGTAGAATAGAAGTGGAGGGCCAAGTGGCTTCAATGTTATCATTTAGATCACAAATGAAGCCAATTCCTGAAGCTTCATCATAGCTCACATCCGAAGGCAAGCTCGGCAAAAGACAGCCAGAATCTAGTGAAAGGGCAGTTACAAAGTTAAAACAAATTAGGAATACTAGTAGAAAGAATAAGAGGAAGAACGATTCCCTTTGTGCAAATTACATTACTCTGATGTGTGATGAAATAGTGAGAGTAATTAGGATTAATTTCTCAATATATTACTGATTTAAGTGTGTGTCTAAAATTAAACAGTTTTCGTAGCATTCACAGATTTCAAGAACTAAACAAAAATCCGCTCTAAATCAACCGGGCAATTCCTTTTTGAGCTCAAAACTATGAAATGCTCAAAGTTGCCAAGTCAACCAGGCAATTCGTATTTTTGTAGTTGAGGAGATCTATGAACTGTAGAAGGCAAAATGCTAATACTTGAAATAGAAAAATGATAACCACATGCAATATAAAACTGATAAGTTGCTCAAAAGGTGAAACAACATATATGAGCATACCTTTTGATCCAACTGGTTGATCCCATCAGTCAATTCCACGCCATATATAAACCATAAAGGCCTAAATATCAGTCTCAATTCTTTTGAAAAATGGAAAAAGGAGTAAGAGTTGCACATGTAGTGGGGACACAACCACACTGACCTTGAAGAGAGAAGTCCTTCAGGTTGATATGGCAAAGATCATAAACATTGTCGGAGACATTAACTTTCTGCAACTCCATCCCTAGTGAATCAGCACAATTTAAGGCCTGCAAATTAGTAATGAAGCTCTGCTTCTGCAACTGGGATAAATAATTCTCCATGGCTTTGCAGCAAGCAGTTTGATTACCAATCATGTCTCTACATTCTTTAGTAACATTTATTATGTTGGGAAAAATGAGGGGACATCCTGAAAGGGATAGCTAACAATGAGAAAAGAAATAATGAATAGTAACTTTCAACCCCAGGCTTCAGTAATGCTAATAAATTATTTAGAGAACACAAAGAATGAAAAATCATAACCATACAATTGTATATGCATATTAGTGTTGCATTTAAACTAATTAAAAAAAAAAAAGAAACCAAGACTTTCATGCTCACCTTTATTTACTTCGCAATTAGAAAGTCCTCTCAGTACATCATTTGCTGAAGAAGGATCAAGTTTTCTGGCAAGCCACCGAAAGATGATATTCTTACAATCATCAATCCTGGTTGAGTTCTCAGGCAAATTAGATGTACCATTCCCAGCAATTTTTCTAGCAGAGTCTAGTATAGCATTTTGGCAAACTTGATGACAACACTCATTTACAGGATCAACTTTTCCACAGGCAGCCAGAAGTCTAGAAGCGTCCACAATGTTCTCAAATTCCGTAACATCTGAAACAGGGCAAGAGGCTTCAGTAAGGTTTTCAGGACGAATCGAGCATAACTTTTGAAGCTGATTATTTGCGCCTTGACTCTCCAAAATTATTTCAAAATCAGAGAGGCAGTGCCTGGCATTCGTCATATCCAAATGAAGCACCCCCGAGTATTTACTGTATTGTCCTATCAGAATGGCAAGGGATGCATCAAATTGAGGACAACATATTACATTGGCCAAATATGGTGCAAAGGAATCCCAGCAATCAGTTGCTGTCTTGCTCATTAAATTTGCAGCTGCTGAAAAATTTAACCTACAGAATCCTGAAAGATATTATACCAAAAAAGAAAATAAAACCATTTTAGAAGCATTGTTAACAGTAAAACAATAAGTAAAGCTAGCTCTATACTTCAAGCGAGAGCAATTTAAATGGAATGGAATTCTTTTGGCAGCAGAGGACAGCTCAGGGAGAAGCTTTTCTTATTAGAGTCAATTTGTCATTTTACTATCAAGGAGCATTTGCATGTTGAAATTTGCTAACTTTTTTGTTGTGTATATAATATGAAGATACGAGTTTCTCATCTAAATTATCCCGTGATAAGAGGAGAATAAGGGTATCACCTTGATAGATAGTTTCTATTGATTTAACTGGGATGCCTTAAAACCCAATGACAAATGGTTTTCACAAAATCTTGGTTCCTCTTACCAAACATCCATATTATGTCACAAAAAAGTCTGCACATGTTTCTGTGAAATTGCTACTCACAACACTTCTTAGCTTTATTTCTCACTGTAAGCAATGCAAAGAAGAGAAAGCAAAAAATACCTGATAGGCTTGGCAGACTTCTGTTTGTGAACGGTATCAATGGAGAAGGAGCTACAAGAGGAAGAAAGGGTTGAGGGTCTGCGCTTGGAGCGATACCAGGAGTTATTTCTTTACTCGTTATTTTCTTAGATATGTAACCCTGAACATCATCAACTTTGGTGCAATGGAATCCACATAAACCTAGAATAAACAACACAAAGCTGAATTAAGTTATATGCTCAGATATGGTGAAAAACAAATCATGATTAAGCAAGAACAAGATCATCTGGATCTATTTGGACTTACATTTTAGCCTAGTATTTACCATATAACCAAATTGATTTATTTAATAGTGATGCTACAATCAAATAGCAACAAATTTCCCTTACATGGTTCAACTAATAAAAAAAATTACAGCAAATACTCATTTTTGCTACAGCTTTGCATTTTACAGAAATGCGTTTCCTATTAAATTCGAGTAAATCCTATATAGCGGCAGATAAAAACCCTTCGACTGAATTGACCAGAAAAATATATTACCTACCTTGGTTCTCAATATATTCGAACATCAAACACAGTTTACCGCAGGCAACAAACACCGAAGTTTCCTAACTCACAGAACACTACAAAACTACCAAGTACTAAAGTTCATTTCCCAAACTTACAACCCAGCCACTGTTTTCCAAAATATAAACTTTAATAAAAAGTCGAATTCATGCCGAACTTATGATTAACTTGTAAAGACCCAGAAAAGGGTGAACATTAAAAAGATAAGCTAATGATTACTTACAGTTAAAGAGAAGGCATAGTAATAGAAAAAGCTGAGCTCTCATTTTGCACCTTTTTTTATTGACAGCAAAATAGCAAAGTGTACAGGAAAAAGAGAGAGAGCAATATGAGTTTGACAAGGAAATGCACTTGTTCAACCATTGAAAGATAGACAGACACCCTGGCTTCTTCAAGCATCAATGTGAATGAGTGATCACTTTCAAACTCTCTTGGTTTGCATTTCCCAATCAACTGGTTTGGTTTGGTAGTTCAGGTTCACGCGTATGATAGAAGCAATTCACTCCAGTGATAGCGCTAGAGATGACCACGTGCTGAGCGTTGGACCTGGATGTAATTGTAGGGGGCTTGACCCTTATGATGTGGACTGATTTATGATTTTTCCCGTTCCCAATTTCGAGTCAAATGGTAGCTCGGGTCTAATTTACGTTACTTAAAATTTTCATTATTTCTTCGAAAGACGTACACCTCTTGCCAGACTGAGTGCAGTCAATGAGTATTGTATATGAATTTTATTTTATTTTAATCTATTTTTCCCACCCAAGATTTCCCTAAATAACCTTTCCACTTAAAAATTTTAAAAAACCAAATATCTGCTTATTAATCAAATTCAATCTAATT
The DNA here is from genome assembly GCA_026122585.1 of Anacardium occidentale. Lineage (NCBI taxonomy): Eukaryota > Viridiplantae > Streptophyta > Magnoliopsida > Sapindales > Anacardiaceae > Anacardium > Anacardium occidentale. The sequence continues at coordinate 73,431 of JAJEJH010000012.1, read as the reverse complement.
TTATTAATTTTTGTTAAAATGACTAAAATACCTTTTATAAAAAATAATATTCATATTAAAATAAATTTTAAATTAAAATAATATTAATATATTAATAAAAATTTTAAAAACAAAAAATGATCACTGTTGACAGTGATGGTGGTTGCCGTTAACCTAATAAAGTGACAAAAAAAAAAAGATCATCTAGTTTTATTGAAAATCAGATCTAATCATTTTAATAACAAAGATGATCAAATCTAATCATAAAAAATCTGACTAAAACAGTTAAATTTGATTGCTTTTACCATAAAAAATAGTTGAAAATGGCCAACAGACTCAAAATTGACTGTTTTCTGTCATTCTCAATGATGGAAGCTACCAAATCTGGCCATCGCCGCTTGATCTTTAACAACTAGATCTTATCATCGAAATAGTCGAATCTAGTTTTCAATAGAATTAAATGACTATTTTTGATCATTTAGTTAAGTTAACGACGACCATTGCCATTTACGACACTGCCAGCGATAATAACTATTTTTAAAATTTTATTTTATATATTTAAAATTTTATTAATTTTTTAGTTTTTATTAATTTATTATTATTATTATTTTAACATTATATTAATATTATTTTATATTTTAATTAATTTTATTATTTTTTTAATTTTTATTTAAGAAGACAAAAATACCCTTCTAATTAATTAAATTTAGTGGTTGACTTTAGTCAACAAAAAAGTTTTTAACTTTTTAAAAGTTTTAGGTAGATATTGTATTTAACAAAAACCTTAGGTGGGAATAAGGTCTTTGGCCTTTTATATATATTCAAAACTCAACTCAATACCAATTTATGTACCAAGTATCTAAAAATGGTATCATATTTATTTTCTTATCTTTATATATAGGCAGAGTGACTATAAGACTATGGCTAGCCAAGGTCACCCCCTAGCTTTAATTTTTATATTAAAAATATGATATGATCATTTCCAATTTAATTCTCTTTAATTTTATATTAAAAATTAGTTCAACTTTTCTCACAATACTACATTTATCCTGACCTTATAACCGGTATCATAATTATCTGTTTTAGAGTTGTTAAAATTAAAGGTGGGAATTGAATTTAAGTTTTGGTTATATTTGTATAATATATAAAATATGGGTTAAAATTAAATAATATAATTTAAAAAATGCTGTTTAAGAAAATATCCTTTCTGGTCAAATAAAATGACAATGACGGCCCATCTTCTTCACATGCAAAAATGTTGAAACCAGCCAAGACTTCATGTGAAAGACACTTCATTTGCGCCTCCGGAGGCTCTCACATGAAACTCCAAGACAATCTCAAAGGCATTGAACCACCTCTACCATATAAATTTTCTCTCGACACAAATTAACCTTTATAGATTTGACTTTATTAATAAAGGATTAAGTGAATGATATATTACCATAATTAAATAGCCCTTTGTTTGACAATATATGGTTGTTATTTTTCCCAGCCAAAAGAATCCCTTCGTCCTCCTTTCATGCATATCCGCCATAATAATCGCTTTTGCATGTGCTTCATTACTTTTTTCAAACCCCTCCCTGTATGTATTACTGCTTATTAACTCTTGTTTTCCACCTCCTTCTTAGTCTCTTTAGTTTTCTTTCAATCTCCAGAATGGGAGGCTGCTTGACAAGAGATAACAAAGGCCTAGCAAGAAAATCAGGACATGAGCCACATAGAATATTTGCGGCAACAGATGAGTTAGAAGCAAAAAGCAAGTTTGATGGTGGTGGGCAGATGGGAAGGCTTAGAGTAAGCAGAGAGGGTCGAATTGTTAATGTTGAACCAAAAGGAGAGGTTTTGAGGATTAAACTTGTGGTGACACAGGAAGAGTTGAAGCAAATTTTGAAGTATAAAGAGGAGTTTAAGGATTCTTCAGTTGAGCAATTGGTGACTGCAATGAAGTTGAGACCACCAAGAGTTTGTGATAATGTAACAATTGACGATCGTATCAATAGCGACTGGCGGCCAGCGCTGGAGAGCATTCCAGAGGATCATTAATCAGTACAAGCTTCTAAGTAATTTCTTAAGGTAGATTGTCAGTAATTACTTCGACTGGATGTGTTATGAATACAACTCCATACATTGCGTGACAGTGCTATAATTGTCTTATGAATATATTCGACAAAGCATGTGCACATTTTTAATCAAAAGAAGGAAAATCAACATCCCTTACTTCTTTCCAGCCTTTCCTGTAATAACTTCATCAGCATGCTTCACAACCTTGCCCTTGTATGGTTCTGGGGGTCTCCATTTCCTAACAGGAGCGGCAAACTGACCAATCTCACTTTTATCATATCCACTTACTGTGATTTGGGTATTGTTTTCCACGTTCACTTTTACGCCCCCAGGAATTGTCATCCTAACAGGATGGGAAAACCCAAGACTCAATACCAAGTCTTTTCCTTCTACTATTGCATGATATTCCACACCAACAATATGAAGTTTCTTCTCAAAGCCCTTTGATACTCCAACCACCATGTTGTTGGTTAGTGTCCTAAGCAGATTCAAAGGCACACAGACAATAAGTTATCATATAACCAACCATATATCGATTTTTTTCAAGCAACTCTTCCTGCTGCTATATTTAATTTATCCTGGCCTGCTGATCTAGTAATGTCCATGCATCCCTAGGAACAATATCCACAAAGAAATTTAAGGATGGTGAAACAAAAAGAAAGCAAGGGCAATAATATCACTATGATAATAGTCAGTATTGCACATTAAAAAAGGATTAGGATCAGCATTTTCTTATTACAACTAGATTATTTAGTACATCGATTCCTTGTATCATTTTAGAAGATAAGTTTTTCTGGATCTGGTATCCTAAACATGCAGTACATTATTATAATTATGAGGTATTATACCTATCAGCTTATACTGTCTGTTCAAGTGGTATCTTAATCTAAAATTGAAGCAAGAGTGACAAAGTAAGCTTGTGTTCTAATACCCCTATAAAATCCTTAAATTATAATCAGTAGCTTTCGCATTTCTTTTTTAGATGTTCTGATTCTAGTAATGTTTGGGTTTGTCCACATGCAAGTGCATTTAAGAGGCATGCTGGAATTTAAATACTATTGTGGACCTTCACCTCTTAGTTTGACCTTTTAAATCAGGTGGATAACATCAACAACACATGTAATGACGTTAAACATACACAATAATCATTCTAAATCCAGAAATAACTAAACAAATGGATCCCCAAAACACAAGGTATGCTGCAGACAGATAATCATTTTTAACCATAAAAGTAGCTTTGTGGAAAATTTACAACTCATATCTAATTTATTGGTGTTTTCACATCTAAAGGTCAGGTATATACCAATCTTAATATTTTAATTAGCAACAAAATCCAAAGTCAAGTCCATTACCCCAATAACCAACAGCACAGAGCCAGAAGCATATAAATAAGAGGCAGAAGTATCCTTGAAATAAAAATTGTTTATAAGAATAAAAACCAGTAGCTAGAAATGCAAATCATTTTTTTTCCCTAGAAGCATTTAGATAATGCTTTGAAACAATTAAAGACAGATAGATGTTCTGCATACAATGGTTATATAATGATTCTTAATTCCCAAAAAAATTACATGACGTTTCAGAAGAATTCTTATCACCACACTGAGAGAAGAGCCATGACTAATTGAAGACAAAATGAAAGTAACTAGTACCCAAAGAAGAACTTACAGAAAACCAAATTACAAAGATGGAAATAAAAGAAGCCAAAGAATACCTGAAAAGCCCATGCATTTGGTTAGCTCTTCTTGTTTCCGTCACGTTTTTGACTCTCAGGAACCCTGACTCTTCTCTCTCAAACTTCACTCCAGTGGGTAAGCAAGTGATAGTTCTCCCAGAGGACCATTTACGTTCAGATCTTGACCTTCTAAAGCCATTGCCACATTGGATAGCACTTTTATAGGCTGTTTCCCTATTCTTAACTCCTTATATTGTATAGTCTTCCTCAACAAGCTAACACGACTTACAGTAACACGGGAAAAACAGAATCCATCTCTTTCATCCAAAAACAAGGACTTCAAATTGCTACAACACCAACAAAGAACAAAATTCTCAAAATTTAATCCTGGCTTATCAGTTTATCTTTTACATGAAAATAATACAATTCGTAATCACAATTTTCATCCACAAGTAGCATAGAAGTATTGCCGAGATATCTTAGCCTGCCTACATGCGAATTCTAATCATTAGTTTCGTTGCTAATTAATGTAGTAAATGTAGTAAGGAGAAAATCCAGAAATTGAAATAAAAAAATATTATTTATACCCCAAAAATACTTTCCACTTAACCAAGGTCAAACTTTAAGCTTCTCTTTCTTCTAAAGGAAAGGCTTGAGATGCTTTTCTTTTCCCCATTTTATCAGAAACCAAATAAAGTGAAATTTACAGGTTATGTCATAATGAAAATTAGAAGACTCATGTTAAAGTAATTTTAAACACAGAATTTCAAGTTTTCCCCCAATACAGTCTTACAATCTATACAAGCGACATAACAAGCCGATAACCCGGACCTCTAACTTTCTCAACCCAAGGTGATCCCGGCCAAAGTGCACACAAACTTTTTTCTTTTTACAGTAGTGACGGTCTATTTACAGATACATGGAACATTATATTCGACCAGAGGTTTTATATTCAGAAAGCACGAGACATCTACAAAAATTAATAGTAGCACATAACACAGTGCCAACTGCCAAGTTCTTACTCATTCACATCATGAAACAATAGTCAACATAAAACCAGCTTCAAGGAAAAAATTGATTAGCATTTTAGAAATGACTTGTTAACTTTTGAGAGAAAAAAAACTTCTTTGGAGTTCCCCCAGAATAACAATGTAAGTATATCCATGATTCATGAATTCATTTTCAAATTTCATCAAATTTCATAAAGCATTAAAATTTCTGTTAGGGAGTCTCAAAAGAAGAAAACCCGTCTTAACTCCTAATTCTATTCGAGTAACAAATCCAAAGGAAAAAAATGAATGTCATTTCTGAAAAAATAATCCACAGAAACTTAGGATATCATAAAACTCTCAACAAATTATGGGTACAAGGAAGCAAATCAAGTAACATGGGAGCTGTGGCAGCAGTACAAAAGCGTGAGACAGAAACAAAACCCATGTAAGCTAAAAGTAAAAAATTCAAAGCATAGAGTTTGGAAACGGACCTGGTTTGGAAAGCAGTGACAGAAGAAGCCATTTGCATACATAAATCAGCTTTGACACGTACCAATCTTAAAAATTTCAAGAGAAAATGAACATGGTTGTGGGCTATCTATCCAGATCCAGAGTCCAGAGCAGTATAAATTTTGCTTCAATAATACGATTACCCTGTTTGAAAACCAAAACTGGAATGCGTCTTTGGTTCTCTCTCAATAAGAGTAATGCGTAAGCCTCATCAATCACGGGCTAATCAGGCCGCTCAACTACGTTATGTCTTCATGCTATGATTCTAAGCCCGCCCAATATTGCATCATTCTAATTCTAAGCTGAAAAATAGGGATAGGATTATTACCTGGAAGCATTTGCCTTATCCAAAGAGTAATGTGGTATGCACAAACAAATTAAATTTATTTATACAATCTGACATAATAGTATGTAATTAATTGATTTTGATATGAGATAAAAAGATAAATAATTATATTATTCAATCACATGCCATTTTAGTTTGTAAACTCTAAATCCTATAAATTGTCTTCGAATTTTCCACATTTAAACACAAATTGAAATAATCTTCCCATAGGTTGCTTTTCATAAGATAAAATAGATACAACAATGAGACATTCGATAAGCTTTGACATGAACCGTCATGCTTAGTGGTCAGGTTATGTTTAAGCTCACAACTAATTCGTTAGAATTGCAAAGCTCGAAACACAGGTTAGACTCTCAAAACTAAGGCCTCATGGGCCAAGTTGTTTGTTTTTGTGGGTTGACTTATCATATTTTTTATATATATTTAAAATTTTAATTATTTTTTTTAATTTTTTTATTTTTACTTGCAGGTGATGCCCTCCATAAGTCATGGCAAAAATGGGGATCCATTGAATAATCATTTAGTAGGAAAGTGCCTAGTGTCTCTTGGTTTGTAGGAAGTTATTTTACATGTTTTGCATGTTTAAGGTAGTGGCCATTTTCTTAGTTATATTCAAGTTAGTTCCTATTTTCCAGTTACCACTTATTAATTGTACAACCTATCTAAAGGTTTTTATTTGACGAATAAATGGTGTAGAATTTCCTCTTCTTTCTTATTTAACATTGTTTTTTAACAGTGGCATTAAAGCCAAGTTAAAAAGAGACTAGTAGCTTTTCTTTTCATAAGCGTATTATCAATGGCCTTTAAAAAATTTGTACAAGTTGCAATTCCCCACTTTAATAGTCATTAGAATCATTGGAGCATATTTATAGATAATTTTTTATGATCGAATGAGTATTGGCAAATCGTTTCTAATGGAATACTTGAATCAATAATTGATATAACAGATACAAAAGTAGGCAGACTAAAATTAAAGGACTTTTTAGGCATAAAATTATTTCTTTCAAGCCGTTGCTCATTTACTTGTGAAGACAATTTTTTGCAAAAATACGTCCAAACAAATTTGGGATTCTACGGAGAAAAAGTATCAAAGTTTGGTTAAAACAAAAAGGCAACAACTTCAAACACTTCATATACAGTTTGAAAATGTTTTGAATGAAGTTTGGTGAGTTAGTTACAAATTACTTCTCACAAGTCATGTCAATTGCTAACAAAATGTGAATCTATGAAGACAAGTTAGAAGATGTCACCATTGTTGAGAAGATACTCTAATCCATGATGCAAAAATTTAATTTTGTTGTCTGTTCTATAGAAGAGTTAAAAGATATCAATGAGCTTTCACTCGATGAATTGTGAAATTCATTGTCGATTCATGAACAAAAGCTTAATCAAAAAAATAAAGATGAACGAGTATTACAAGTCTCTACCAACAATCAGTCTTTGGCTTCAAATAAAGGCAAAAGAAAAATATCAAAGGATCACAAGTATAAGTAACAATAATCAAATTCTCAAGGAAAAAGAAAAAAACACAACACGAGTACTCATAGCTCAAAGTCAAGAGACAAGTCTCATGTTTAACTCTATTAATGTCATGGGTATGGACATTACAAGTATGAATATTAAACAAACTTGTCTAAGAACAACGACAAAAAAAATCAAATTTCACAGAGAAAGAAGAGGAGATAACCGTTGTAATGACTTGTCATTCAAGGAAAGAAACCCACATATGATATTTAGACATTGACTACAACAATCATATGTGTGGGGACAAGTTAACACTTTTGATTTTAGATAAATCATATCATGATAACATGAAGTTCAAAGACAACTCTAAAAATATGAGTCATGGGAAAAGGATTGGTAATAATTCAAACCAAGGATAATGCCACCCAATCTACTTACAATGTTTCACTTGTTCTAGAATTGAAGAGCAATTTATTAAGTATTGGCCGATTGTAACATGGAGTATGTTGAATTTAAGATGCCAAATTGGGCTTAATTGCTCAAGTTAAAATGACTATGAACAAGACATTTCCTTTCTAGCTCAATACCTCAACTCAGCCATGCTTCTTGACAAAATTAAAAGATTTGGAATGGCTATGCCATTATTGATATGGTCATCTAAATTATAGTGATTCAAGAGCACTTTGGTAGAAAAATGTGATAGTTGGTCTTCCACGTTTCACAATTCCCTCAAATGTTTACAAAGAATGTGTTATTAGCAAACACCAAGATATATTTTCAAAGGAAAAAACTGAAAGAGTTAAAAATTTATTGAAAATTGTACATTAACATTTGTGGACCAATAAATCCTATTTCTAATAGAGGCAATGATATATCATTACTTTCATTGACAATTTTACGAAGAAAACCCAAGTTTATTTCTAATAGGACAAGCCCAAAGCTTGAATAGCTTTCAAAAGCTAAAAAGCAATAGTTGAAAAGAAGCATGAGACTAAATACAAGTGTTGTGTACATATCCAAAGAGAATATAGTGGGTCATTTTTAGTCAATCGATATCTTTAAGATAATTTGTTTTATAATAAAAATGAAACATTATATTTATTTCGTTTTATAGATTATGATTATCCTGTAAATTTGGATGATAGCAAAAAGAATCAAATTATGTCTTTATGATAGGATTGGGAACAATCTCATAGTCATAATAGAAGCAATCATTTTGTAGGTAGAGTTCATAGTTGTAGCAACATGAACTCATGAAAGAATTTGACCATGAAATATCCTTGAAAAGGTTCATTTCAAGCAAGAAAGGCCCAGTTTCATATATTAGTGACAAAAACTTGGTTATAGAACTGTCAAAAAAATCTTGTTCTATATGGAAAAAACAAATATATCCATGTAAGGTTTCATTTTCCACAAGATGTCGCACAAGAAAAAAGTTATTGATGTTTTCTACTGTAAAAGGGAAGACCAAGTATAGTACCTAGTGTGTCCTAGTTCAAAGGAAGCTGTTTCTCGAGTTTGACTTCCAAAATTTTTGGGAACCACCTGTGTATGCTCAAGAGAGTGGCCATTTTCTTAGCCATTTTCAACTTAGCGTCTGTTGTCTTCTGGTTACCACTCGGTTATCGTACAGCATGGTGTAGACTTTTCTCCTTCTTTCCTCTCTCTTCTCTCTTGCAAAATTTTTTTTTTCGCCAAAAGATCTGTTTCCACTCAAGGTTTTTAAAAATATCAAGGCTTATCCATTATCTTTCAAATATTTATCAATTAATTAAAAAATAGTTAAATATTAAATATTAATAATCAAAACAATATTTTTAGTTTTGAACAAATAATTTTAAAAATAATAAAATTAATTTTACAAAAATAATTAAAATATAAAATAAAATATTAATATAATAATATAAATTAATACAAAAATTAAAAAACAATTATCGCTACTGATAATATCACCAATGGTAGTAATCATAAAATACTTAACTAGGTGACAAAAAATGATCACTTGATTTCATTGACAATTAGATTTAATCGTTTTGATTTATTTAAAATGACATAAAACAATTAATATATTGAAACTAATCATTTTTAACTATCCTCAATAATATAAAAAACTAAATTTGACTGTCAATCCAACTAGATGACTATTTTTGATAATCTAATTAGGTTTTTGATGATAATTATCATCGACCTTTTATTAATTTTTTATTTTTACATAATTTTTATAATTATATTGATATCATTTTATGTTAAAATTAGTTAATATTAATATTATTTAATTTTTGATAAATAGTATATTAATTATTTTATTAAAAATATTAATAAAAATAGAAAAAGATTGATCAACGGATAGATTCAAAATTTTTGAATTAAATCTTGTAGTTTTAGAAAACCTCGGGTGGCAACAACTGTTTCGGCCTTTTTTATAACAGGGTGGCCCACCCATCCTCTCTACCACGCTCAGCCAAAAAGAGATGCATTTATCAAAGGCCGAAGACCTTATACCCACCTAAAGTTTTTCTTTATTACTCTCAAATTTTCAAAAACTAATTATTTATCCATTAGTTGTTTTTTATCTAATTTTTTATATTTTTGATAAACTTATTAAAATATTTTTGTTAAAAATATAAAACAAAAATAATATTTACAAATTAAAATATAAAAATTATATAAAATTAAAAAATTAAAAAAAAATTGTCATCATCAACAACAATGGTTATTAAAAAATAAATCAAGTGACTGAAAACAATTATCTAATTTTGATCAACCTTTTTTACGGAGGTGACTAGATCAATCGTTTTTTTTTTATAAAAGTGAACAGATTCAACTGTTTTTGTCGTAAAAGTAAGTAACTGATTTGATTACTTTTGTCAAATAAAGTGGGTCTTATGAATTAGGTAGTCATTTTTAGTCATTTGATTCATTTTCGGTGATCACTTGTCAATGATATTGTCAATAAATATGGTTGTTTTTTTAATTTTAATTTACAATTTTTTTATATTTTTTAAAATTTTAAAATATTTTTAAAATTTATTTTAATATTTTAATACGATTATAAATTAATTTTATTAATTTTAAATTTTTTGTTAAAAAAATAAAAAATATCAATTTTATCAATAATATTTAATTATTAATTATTAAATTTAAATATTAATTTGGAGAAATGGATAAAAGATTATTAGAAAGGTGGGGAAAAAGATTGTCTTTCAGAAAAATGTTGGGAGTGAGTCTGTCGTCAGGCCTCAGGCCTCCATCAAAGGTTCCATCTATTGGACACCTATAATAGATGCTTTGTTGAAAAATTAGCCTTTCATGTATCACGTCCATAAACTTTTATTTATGCTTTTTATAGTGTTTGTAAGAATCAAGACACGCAAAAATTCCCATTAAAGGTCTTTAAAATGCAAAGCATTTTTGGAACAATATACCATGCATCGTATTCTGTGTCTTTCAGCTTTAGAATGAGAGGCACGAGAACACATTTTTTATCAAACATGTAGAGTCCTTTTATTCCAAGTTATCAAATAAAACTTTATTCCTTGATCATGCGTATTTGTTTTGAAACAGCAGCTTTAATGTATTTTCTATCAACTTTTGTTGTTATAAATTCATGTTGTAAATCTGATTATAATTTAAACTCACCAGAGAGAAGAAGAAGAAGAAGAAGAAGAAGAAGAAGCAGTTTCAAACTCCTATGGTGATCAGAGAGAAGAAGAAGCAGACATAGAGATAAAACAGAACGAAAAGAGGAAATAATAAAGAGCAGCAGACATGACATGAACTTCTAGTCTTGTAAGAGGAAAAGCAAGAAAGAGCCGTTAATAACATGAAAATTGTCCGGATAAAAGAGTTAATTTCTAGAACTTGTTACAAATCTACCAGTTCCAGTCCAACGACTTCAGCAGTAATAATTTCTCTTCTGGCATCAAAATGAATAATACAGTCATTATCAGCTTCCTCAAAACTAGCGCCATAGTGGATAATCGTAATTAAATGCATTGTCGCTGGCCCATCTTTCTCTATCTTCCGGACAACTTTGTGTCATTAGATTCCAAGCACCGTGCGTCACCTTGGTAATACAGTTTTTACTCGTCGATTGATGAGATCTAACTGTCTTCTCTTCCCTCTTCTTTGTATTGGCTGATTATATTTAATATTATTACGTGCAACTTGGAACACAATCTGGTTGTTGGGTCAAATTTTGTGTCAATTTTATCTTCTTGTGGGTACCGTTTGCTCTATGTTGGCTCTCCCACAATAATAAATATTTTTCTGGGAAGCTTCTTGTTTCACAATCATGATGTAGAGTTTTTACTACTCACATAATTTTCACAAAGCCCAAATTCTGGATTACGTATATTCTTATCTTCCCCTTTTGGACGGGTACATATTCTCTCCACAATAATTTTTCTAACCAGACTCATTTTATCAATCTACCGTTCAAGCTTTGGGACTCATGTTCTCTGTTTCTCAAGTTGCAAGATTTGGCAATCATTTTTTCTGCGTTCATGTTGTCGACTTTCCCGTGAGTCTCTGAACAAAATTCTGTCTTTACTATGTAATAGGTAGTCCGCTGATAATTCAACAGAATAGTCAGGCACCCTTTTATTTTCAATTCAGTGTTGAACTTGATCCTCGGTCATATCCTCTGTATGCCTCTTTGAAAATTATTTGGGTACAAGAAAAAATGCACTGCTGACCCCGGTTTAATTGTCAAGTCTTGTAAGTCCATGAAACTTTAGCTCAGGGAACAATTTTGTGTTGCTGGGTTGGTTTGATACTGTCCAGCAATGAAATATTTGGTGGTTTTACCAATTTTTCTTGTTGGGTGGGTAGTTCTTTTCCATTCTGTGTATTGCGACCAGAGACCTGCTGTTGTGAATATTGGTGCAATTTTTACCTTTGATTCAGTCATTGGTAGAGCTGCAAAGTTAGCCATGGAACTTGCGGTTTCCGATATTAATGCTGATCCAATAACTCTCAATGGGACTAAGTTGAGTTTGACTATGAAAGACGCAAGTTGCAATGTCTTCCAGGGTTCAATTGAAGGTGCCTTCAAAGTTTCTCGCCTGAATTTACTTTTTTTAATTTTTTTTCTGTTTGTTATTCAAGTTTTACTGTAGTGTTGATAATTTGATAACTTGATCAAGTTTTGGCAGGAACATGCATGCTTTTGCATTTCCGTAAGAAATTTGACTGAAAGAAGGAAAAATTAGTGTTGATGCTTTTATACTCAAGAATTGAAGCCCTTGAAAGCTGAATTGTTTAAATTGTGCCCTTCTTTCTTTTCTTATGACAGCTTTTCAACTGGTCGAGCAAGAAGTAGTAACCATCATTGGTCCACAGTCCTCCTCAATAGCTCATATGGTATCTGAAGTTGCCAATGGTCTCAAGGTACCTTTGATTTCATATGCTGCTACTGATCCAACTTTATCTTCCCAGCAATTTCCTTACTTTGTCCGAAGTACCCAAAGTGACTACTTCCAAATGGCTGCAATAGCAGATCTTGTTGATTTTTATGGGTGGAAAGAAGTTATTTCCATCTATGTAGATGATGATTATGGGAGGAATGGCATCGCTGAATTAGATGATGCATTGGAGAAGAATATGGCAAAAATTTCATACAAATTGCCTTTACATGTTCAGTTTGATCAGAATGACATCATAGTTGCACTTAATAAATCCAAGCTGCTTGGTCCTCGAGTTTATGTTGTCCATCTTAATCCTGACCCCAGATTGAGAATCTTTGCTATGGCCCAAAAACTTAATATGATGACCAGCAACTATGTTTGGCTTGCAACAGATTGGTTTTCTGCTACCTTAGATTCATTCTCTCCACTCAATGGAACTTCACTTAGCAATCTCCAAGGAGTAGTAGGGCTTCGTCAACATACTCTGGAGTCCAACCGTAAGAAGGCCTTTTTATCTCGGTGGAGTGCTATGGAGCAGAAAGGATTAGCAAGTTCTGGGTTGAACACATATGGGCTGTATGCTTATGATACAGTTTGGGCAGTTGCACATTCCATTGATAAGTTCATAGATGAAAATAACATAACCTTTGCTGCCAACAAGGACTTGCTTGATATCAAAGCTACTGGACTACATATGGGAGAGCTTAAAGTATTTGCTGGTGGGCCTCTTCTACTCAGGAACTTGTTGCAGACAAACTTCACTGGTTTAACAGGTCAATTTAAGTTTGATCAAGATCGGAACGTTGTTAATCATGGTTATGAGGTCATAAATATTGACAAGATGGAAATTCGAAGAGTTGGATTCTGGCATAACGATTCTGGTCTCTCGATTTCACCCCCTGAAACTCTCACTGCACAAAAGAAAAATCATTCTCGATTTAGTCAAAAGCTTCAGCAAGTTACTTGGCCCGGTGGACAGTCTGAAAGTCCGCGAGGTTGGGTGATTGCAGATGAGGGAAGACCTCTGAGAATTGGAGTGCCAAACAGAGTTAGTTATGTTGAATTTGTTACAAAAGAGCGCACTAGCAATCAAATCCGAGGCTACTGTATTGATATATTTCTCGAAGCAAGGAAATTAGTCCCGTATGATGTGCCTATCGTATTTGAGGCTTATGGGGATGGTCTATCCAATCCTAGTTATGATGAGCTCGTGAAAATGGTAGCAGACGATGTAAGTAGATCGCATTGGTTTATATAAATATCAGAATCCAAAGAAAAAAAGAATTTAATGAAGTTTATTAAGCAAGAATAGTCTAGTAGTAGATAAAAAACACTCTAAAAGCCTCATATCACCAAACTCAGGAATACTTAGATTTTTCTGGCCAATTATGTTGCCAGAAATAGATTTCATTTTTGCCCATGTTGCCAGAAATAGATTTCATTTTTGCCCATTTATATGAGTTGTATGATAATCATTTTTTATCAGGTATTTACAAAGGGCAGATTCTTGTGACAAACTTTGACGGATACGTATTGTGTTTTCTTCAAAACTGTGGTTTCAGGTGTTTGATGTAGCTGTTGGGGACATTGCAATTGTGACAAATCGAACAAGAATTGCGGATTTTTCTCAGCCTTATGTTTCTACTGGTCTTGTCATTTTGGCTCCAATCAACAGTAAAAAGTCCAGTGCTTGGGTATTTCTAAAACCATTTACAGTGGAGATGTGGTGTGCCACTGCAGCTGCTTTTGTGATGATTGCAGTAGTTATTTGGATTCTTGAGCATCGAGTCAATGATGCTTTTCGGGGTCCTCCCAGGAGGCAAATTATCACAATGTTTATGTAAGTCTTCTCAGCAGGCAGTTTGATCTTTGAATTAGATGGGGCCAATTTATGCATAAGACGCCTAATCTCTAACTTTGATCAATCCTTCCATGTTTCAGGTTCAGTTTCTCAACACTATTTAAAACGAACCGTGAGTAGAAAATTTTCTTTTCACAGTCTATCATAGTTAATTCTTACTTGTTTCTCCCCTTTTTTTTCACCTTCACTTCCTTTTTGTTTTACTTGAGATGTGCATCTTTCTGTAAGGTAGCACTGGAGAATAAGATCAAGGCCTCCTATAGCTTAACATTAAATATTCTTTACAGAGAATACCACTCATGATATACAATAAACTCTTCAATATAAAGATAACCCCTGTCCATTTTTCTGAAAATCTATACATTTTATGGTTCTTTTTCTGTTATGGTTGTGGCGTTGTTCATTATTTTCTGGTTAAACCACAGAAGAAGCTACTATAAGTCCACTGGGACGGATGGTGATGGTGGTATGGCTTTTCTTATTGATGGTGATAACTTCAAGCTATACAGCAAGCTTGAGTTCAATCCTGACTGTTCAGCAACTTTCGACCCCCATCAAGGGAATTGACAGCTTGATTGCCAGTGATTGGCCAATCGGGTACCAAGTGGGTTCATTCGCTTACAACTATCTGGCAGAAGGTCTTCGCATACGAAGGTCAAGACTCGTTTCTCTGGGCTCCCCAGAAGCTTACGAAAGTGCTCTGAGGCGAGGTCCGAGTAATGGTGGGGTAGCAGCCATAGTGGATGAGCTTCCATACGTGGAGTTGTTTCTGCAGCGGCGGCCTGATTTTGGGATTATTGGGCAACCTTTTACCAAAAGTGGCTGGGGATTTGTAAGTAGATCATTATTTTCTTTTTTACAAGTGAAAGCCTGCATGCATGCATATTAAGTTTGAGACTTATTTCTCATTGCTTTTGTTGATTGCAATGAATCATTAGGCCTTTCAAAGAGGCTCTCCTCTCGCTGTGGACATATCTACTGCAATATTAAGACTTTCAGAGAATGGAGAGCTTCAGAAGCTTCGTGAGAGATGGTTCTGTAAAAAGGGTTGCCCAGAACAAAGGACGCAGAACTCGGAGCCTCACCAACTCTACTTGAATAGCTTCTGGGGTCTATACATTTTATGTGTTATCATCACCTTCAGTGCTCTTGCTGTGTTTCTGCAAAAAGTGATTCGACAGTATGTGCGTTACAAGAAACAGCAGATGCTCTCTTCTTCTTCTTGTTCATCATCATCAAGTATGAGTTGCTCTCAGCTCATTATCAACTTCTTTGATTTCATTGATGAGAAGGAAGAAGCTATCAAAAAAATGTTCACTCACTGCGAGCATCCTCAAATCCATGTCAACCCAACAAACCAACAACAGGCTGCATCCATTTGAAGCGAATTGCCGTCTGAGCCAATCTCTTAACGTGTATTATTCTTAGAAATCATGAATTGACGTGTATTATTCTTAGAAATCATGAATTGTATATGCCCAGTTCTGCTGATAAATATCTGTAAAATTAATTTCAGTAGGAGACTTCTCAGTTTGATATTTGGTCAGAATTAAACCAAACAAATACAATTTAGATAGAATCACATCAAAAAATTCCTACTGCCATTTCAATAATTTTAAAGCTATCGGATGATACCCTGTTTATGATTCTCATTTTTTTTTTATAAAGGAATATAATAATTTTTAATAATTAAGAAGTTAAGGGCAATATGATTGTAGTACCGACTTTGCCCTCTCTTATACTTATGGATGCGTCTTGGACGAGTATGTCAGTCTGGACTTCAAATCATTATCAATCTAAAAGTTGGAATTTATTGTTTTTTATCTTTTTCTACGAAAGTGCCTTTGATTTATTTATGACCAGGGCCAGCCTGTCGACTGTTCTCTTCTGTTAGTCAATTTTGTCAATTTCTACGTGTAAATAAGAAAATTAATCAATTTAGTTAATTATTAAAATTATAAAACAAAAATATCTAAAAAATCATGTTTTTATGAATATATTCAAATTTTTGTACTAGAAGAGACACATGTGACATGCATAGTTATTACATAGACAATTAGTTGAAACCTCGTACGTGGATGATACATGTACAAAAGAGAAACACACGTGGCTAATGAAAGAATTATGATTAATTTAATAGTCGATGTTTATATGTATTTTGGAATTTTATGTGTTAATGAAACTAACGAACACAATTGATGAAAGCATGATGCATGTGTTTGGAGCAAGTATGTGTGATTTGGGCTCACCACACGTGGAAAACACTCGGTGACGTAAAGTTTAAATTGTAAAGTTTAAAAAGTTTTGTACTAGTTTGGAAGAAGTGTTTGGGGGTGATTTCAAGGGTTCTAGTTATGAGGTTAGACAAGAATGACTATAAAATTTAGTAAAAATACCTATTATACCCCTAATATCTTTCTTTTTTCTATATGATAATATCATTTTATTACATTCCATTGTTTACTATATTTCTCTTTGAATTTTTGTTGATATTTATTATATCAAAAATCTGACAATACAATTCATTGACATGGAAAAAATTCATAAATCTAGGTATTTATATTTAATTTGAGTAAGAATTTAATCTTTGTTACATTATGTTCATAACTCCTGTAACATAAATGCATGTATTAAAACTCTACTGAATCTTGATTCCTATAGCATCAAGAATTGACCAAAACATATCTCACTGCTTCTTCAAGAGCCATTGCCTAACTAAACCAATTGCCTCATTTGTCCCATGGGTCTCAATCTTCTTTGTGGGCCTTCATCCACCCTCATTCTCTTTCCTTGATTTGCTTTTACTGTCATGTACAAAAAATTTGATAATAGAACCCAATATATTGCTTTTAGTTATGCAACCAAATGCATACTATCACAAAGATACACTAAAATTAAAATTAAAAAAAGTAAACAATTTACGCATACTAAATGTGTGTGGTATGCATACAAGACCAAATCACACACATTCTTTATGGTACTCACTCTCGTTGTTATTAGACTTGAACTTGAATCGATATAGGATTAGATTATTACAATCCCATCAATGTCTACTCTCAATGATGTATTCTCTTGACTTCTTCGAGTTTATTCTCTAAACATGATTTCAAGATCGTCTGCTCCTGACTTATTAGTTTTGATCTTTCATTCACAATAGACCTTTCAAAATGAACAAAAAGATCGAGGAAGACCTAAATGTAATTATTGCAATAGGTCGGGGTATATCAGAGATAAGTGTTACAAATTGCATGGATGACCGTCTTGGATTACCAATATGGTTCATGCTACTCCTCTCGAGACTCATTCAAAATCATCTATAGAGCATTATCAGCCATCAGTAACTCTAACCGGTGCTGTTTTTGAGGACTATCTTAGGTACCAAGCTGTTAAGCAAACTTCCTCAACCACATCTTCTATCGTACAAACGGGTCATTCTATCGCTTGCTTCAACCAATCTTCATCTATTGGACCATGGGTACTTGATTCTGGTGCATCTGACCATATCTTTGGTAATTTTAACTTGATCTCTCATTATTCTAATTCTTCTATATTGCCATTTATCACTTTGGCAAATGGTTCTCAAATAAATGCTAAAGTTGTTAGACGAACATAACCTCTTCCATCCTTGCCCTTAGAATATGTTTTGTACCTACCTTATTGTCCTTTTAATCTTGTTTCAGTCAATAAATTAACCTGATCTTTAAATTGTTCCATAAATTTTGTTCACAACTCTGTTTATATAAAGGATCGATGAATAGGACAAATGATTGGTGCAGGGTGTAGCATCCAAGGTTAGAAAAGCCCTTAGGGGTAGAGTTTTAGGGTTAGAAATAGAATTCAGGAATAGATTGAGAGTCTAGAAGAGTTTAGGGGTGAGTTAGTAAGTTTTTTAGAGCTGTGTGACCTTCGTATGATTCCTTTAGGGAGGTTTTAATCATACGAAGGGTGGGAAATGGATTATATTTATTTTCCCTGGTGCACTCCCGTGCACCATGCCCTGCACGCCTGTGCAGGTGGGATTAAAGAGAGAGAGACGAGAGATTAGTTTCATTTTTCTCACCCATTTCAGTATTTTTCTTTTCCATTTCAGCAGCTCCCAGCCCTAGACGCGAGATTCAGTTTTCAGCAGCTCCCAATCCAGTAAGAGAGTAGAGAGAATAGCTTGAGTTAGAGATTTTCAACAGCCATGTCTAGAGGTAAGTGTTTCTTACTTCTTACATGCATTCCCAACTTACTTTGATGCTTGTTTGACACTGTTGAAAACGTGTGCTTCCGTTTCCAGCTTGTGGTGCTATGTTTACATGTGTATATGATGATGATTTGATGATTGGATGATGATTTCCACCCAGAATGCATGCTTGTTTCATTTATGTGTGTGTTAGTGAGAGAAATCTCAGATTTTCATGGTGAAATGCATGATGTTAGATGAAGGATGAAATTGATGATGAATATGTGCTTTTAGAAGTGCTATTGAAGTGTTTTTAAGTTTAATTTCAGTTTGGATGTGAAATAGCATGGTTTCCTGCAGTTTCAGGCGAGCCATGTCTGAGCAGGACAAGACACACGACCGTGTGCCCGTAAGAGCACGCCCGTGTGCCCTTATTTCTGTAAGGACACGACCGTGTGTATTCGTGCACATAACCTGGAATGCAGAGGACATGACCGTGTGTCCTGAGGGACAAGGTCGTGTGTCCTTTCTTTACGTGAAATGACCAGAAATTCCAGTAGCTTGCACGACAGGCCGCACGACTAGCGTACTGGGCATTTACAATTCATGATTTCTAAGAATAATACACATCAAGGGATTGGCTCAGACGGCAATTCACTTCAAATGGATACAGCCTGTTGTTGGTTTGTTGGGTTGACATGGATTTGAGGATGCTACTGATTACATAAAACGGAAGCTGAAACTGAAACTAATTACAAATGTACAATGAGCCCAAACTGGCCTTATATATATATATATACAACTGATCTGTACAATTGTTCTTTACATCTGCAAACATTTATATTTAAGTACAAGACCATCAGGTCCAAAACTGAAAATAAAATACATGCTGGAAAGTGTGTATGGGGTCACTGCTACTGATTACATAAAGTAGAAGCTGAAACTGAAACTAATTACAAATGTACAATGAGCCCAAACTGGCCTTATATATATATACAAATGTACAATTTCATCTTTCGAATTTTCTTAAACAACTTTAGGGGATCTCTTTCTCTCTGAACCAAAATTTATCTCTTAAAAGCCTTTATGAGTCTCTTTCTAACTCTTTACTACCATGTCTTAACCAAAAACATCTTTTATTTGCTATTCTATTTCCTTAGGTTTCATATTTGCACAGTTTTTCTGACAAGCCTAGGCCCATGCCATCTTTTGTTTGATCAACTGAATTAACAAAAGTATTATTTGGTCTTTTTTGAGTTTATTATAGTCTTTATATATACTCTTTCTCTAGAGGTAATGTTGATAATTCTTCGGAAGGCATATCTATAGACATTTTTTTATTTTACTACTAGTACCTTCTCGATAATGAACCCAAATACTTTCTTGTATATTACATTTGCCAAATATCCTATGGAATCCTTATTACATATCTTCTTTGCCTTAATAGATGAAACCTTGAACTCTATCTCCTTAATAATAAGATGATCATCACCTAGTTGGAGTCTAACCTTTTCTTCTATTGATAGTTTATCTCTACTCTATGCTTACTCAAGAAATTATTGCCTATGATCACATCGAAATCACCATTTTGATAATAATCAATCTAACCTCAATTATTTGTTCGACTGCAGTCTCTTGGTCTACTAGCATCTGGTCACTTATCATTATGTCATCCTTTATCAACTTAAAGCAAATACTTCTATTTGCCACGCTAGAGACAAACCCAAATCTTTTCACTATTCCATTCGAAATAAAAATGGGTAGCATTATAACTAATAAAAAATAAGAAGCCTTGTAATATCCAATGGTCCCGTTATTATACACTAAAGATGATTTCATATAAGTCTACCCTTGAACTCTCTTATATATATTTCTCATTCTAAAATCTCTCTTTTAACCTCAATATATAGCTTAAAATAGCCATTCTAACATTGACATGTTACAACACATGCTATGAGAAATAAGAGAAAGAGCTAGGATATTACTTACCTTTAGTTGCTAATGATTTATATGTCTCTAACCTTGCTTAATCTCTAGGTTAACTAACTGCTCCTAGCTGATCTTTCTCTGATCTTTGGTTAGGGTTAACTATGGAGAACAAGAGAAAATGGTGAATATTTGGCTAAAAAGAAGATAACTCTGTTTTATATAGCTGTACCAACACAGAAGAGACACACGATCATATGTCCTAAAGATGCATGGTTATGCTATAAGAAAATTTAATATTTTCAGCTTCTCGTATTGTGCATGAAAAAGTTTTATTGGAAGATCCAAGCACAAGACATATAAAGCCTCTAAATGGTTTTCTTACCCTTAAACCCTTTCAACTTTATTTCTTACTGTATATTCTTTCTTTTAACGCTGATTAGTTGTTTTAAAAGACCATTTTAAACTTAGAGTATTACATTAGCCATATATGCATCAAAGTTAAATAATTAACACAAATGAACATCTCAAATGAGCATGTTAGAATTGTTTTAAAATTATTTAAACTAATGATCACGAAATATACATGGCATATTATTTCTACAATAATTAATGCAAATATATTCACATAGGCAATATTAGTTAAATGGGAGACATAACCATAATAGCCTATGCTTATCATGGTAGATTTCTAATAAAGCCAAGGTGGTAGGTAATCAACAAAAGAACCACAAGTGTTTTATTTGATTTAATAAATAAATTAAACCCCTTCAACACTAATCTAATGTAGTAGGTTCTATTGGAGCTTTATTAGTATCGGTGTTGAGGAATATTAAGTGGTTGAAGGATTGAACAAAGGATGGTTGTTTGGAATTATGAAAAATTCGCAAGCATTGGTTTTTGAGAATAGATACTGAAGGGTGTGTTTAGGTGTAGATGCTTATATTTTTTTTGAAAAAGATGCCAAATTTTTTTTTTTTCAAAAAAATCCCTTTCTAAAATTTTCTAATCTTTTCCTCTTCTTTTGTAGCCTTCAAAGGTCTTAGATCACAGGAATTAAATCCTATGACGGATTTAATTCCTCTTATTAGGCCTTAAAAGGTAAGTTAAGGCATTAGGCCAATATAGGTTTCCCTTAGGCTTATCGCATGCTTTTTCACTCCTTTTTCACTTGGGTTGACTACATTTTCTTTTTCCTTTTTGGATTTTTCTTTGGATGGGTTGTTTGGGCTTTTTTTTTTTTTTTTTGTTTTGGGTCACTTTTTTTTTCTTAGGCTTTTATGTTTTATTTTGGTAGGCTTTTGTCTTGGCTTTTCTTTCTTTTTATAGGTTTTGGATTCTTAATATGTGGATTTTAATTAGATGGTGGGCTTGGGTTTATTTAGGCTAGAGCTTTGGGTTTTTTTTCGCTCGTTTATCCTTAGCTTGACATCTCGGAAGCTTCAACTTAAAATTCTCAAGTTTATCATCATCGGAGATGACGTTGATAGGTCCAAAATAGAGTGTTTACAGTTTATGATTAATTATTTGGTTTGTTAATCATATCCACATAAAATGATTTTAGGTAGAAAAGCTTTTTAAGTTATAAAATGTTTTAGAAATCCTATTCACCTTTTTTAGGTTTAGTCATTAAGTGTATTGGGGTTTATCGAGTTACCAGCAAAATAAAGTTAGATAAATGCTTTCACCCTAGTGAATAAATGATTTATATTGATATCCCTAATCCTCGCAAATTTAACTCCAAAGTTTATCACAACTTTACCTAACTTCTAATACCTTAATATTCAATCGATAAATCTTACTCATCCAATACAAGGAAAGGTAGAGGTTTGATGATCAATTCAACACCAACAAACATAAGCTAAAACTTGTAAGAAAACAAATCTCAAGCATAAAGGAGATGTTCCACCAACTTGAGGGTGATTCAAGTATAATGATCTCTTGTAAACAAACTTAAAGGAAAACTTCACCCATTTTTCACAAGATTCACTAACTTGAATCTCCATTACCAATTTCATTCTTGCAATGAAAATTTGGATAAAGAAAAAGACGTGGCTTACAAGAACACAAAGTTCTAAGAACACAAGAAAAAAGCAAAAGTTTTCAAATTTTTAGTTAATTCATCAAAAGTCCCTTATCAATGAGTTTAAGTTACCTTTACATAGGTAAGTTACAAACAATAGTTAAAACTAACTTTAATTACCTAAACTATGACACCATTTGCTTGAATAAAATAATATGAAAAAGACAAGATACAAAGGAATTTAAAGTTGCCTAAAAACTAATTATAATACACAATTAAAATATAAACATATTTTAAACATTAGAACTTGCATGCTTGCATTACTCCATAAGTGGATTACCTTTGCTTTCGATCTTCATCTTGATTGTTTGATCTTGATTTTGAGGGTTGTTGGCATTCAAATTCTTGTTGAAAATTGTTAGATTCTCAAAAACTTCAAGGGCAATGCATTGGAGAAGCATTGGAGGCCAAAGCATGCAAGAAAGCCTTGAAAAGGCATGAAATCAGAGATGTAGGTAGAACCTAGCCACTGCGACATCATGTCTGTAATGACCCAAGGGGTAGAATTTGTCATTTTAGAGAGTTTAGGGGGTAGAAGAGTCATTTAGAAGTCTTTTAGGGCTTAGTTGCTGTTTCTGCGTGAAGGCGGGTGGAAATGGCTATTTTCCACCGCACACACGATTGTGTGCCTTGGACACACGACCGTGTGTCTTGCCTCAGTTAGATAAATGAGTTTATTTTTCAGTTCGCACAGATTTCAGTTTCCCAGCTTATTTTCCTTCATTTTCTCTTCTTCTTCCTCAGCTCCAGTGAACCCTAAGCTTCCAGAGAGAGATCCCTCGCCAGCCCAACTTCTGATTAGAGATCCAGAAGCTTCCAGAGAGAGAGGTCAAGCTTTCATGGCGTGAGGTAAGTGTTTTCCTTACCTTTTTCACTAAGTTTAGAACATGTTTACTGTTTTCCAGCTTATGAGAATTTTATGTGTACTTGTTTGAGATATTTCTAGCATGCTTGAGTTGTGTTATGATGGATGATGGCATGATTGAGTGGTTTTCCATGATTTACATGCGTATATACTATTTCCAGATGATATATGCTTTATATATGTTATATGACATGTTTGAGTTGATGAAATGATGATTATTTGCGTGCTAGCAGCAGTAGAAAGTGTTATTGGTTGATAATTTGAAGTGTGGAAGTGTTGGTGTGGGAATTTTTGGATTTCTAGACGCATTCTATAAAATTTGAGTTGAGCACACGCCCGTACGCCCCTGATACACACCCGTGTGGCCTCAATTCTACATGGGACACGACCATGCAGGTTGGCCTTGTGCGTATGAAAACCCAGACACACGCCCGTGCAGTGTGATACACGCCCGTGTACCCCTTGATGCACACCCGTGTGTCCTGCCAAATTTTTATGAATTCATTCCAGAACCTTGCACGCCTAGGGACACGATGAGCACACGGTCCTGTGTGCCTTGACACATTCCCGTGCACTTAAGAAAAAGGAGAAAAAGAGATTGAAAGAGAAATTAAACCACTCTAAGCTATTTCTAAGCACACAGAACTCAGAAATAACATTAGAAATCAGCATATCATGCATGGTTATCAGCATTAAGCATGACATGTCATATCAAATATTTTCAGACTGGATCCAAGGATCTAACAGCATGATTTTCAGATATATATATATGATTTTTTCATATATCAGGTAGGGGTGAATGTAGCATCCCAGGTTAGAAAAGCCCTTAGGGAAAGAGTTTTGAGATTAGAAACGAAATTTAGAAAGAGATTGAGAGTCTAGATAAGTTCAGGGGTGAGTTAGTAAGTTTTCGGAGTCTGTGTGGCTTTCGTATGGGTCCTTTCGAAAGGATTCGATCATACGAATGCACAAAAAATGAGAAATACTCATTTTTCCTTGTGCACGCCCGTGCTTGGCATAATATATAAGTGAGAGCCGAGAGCTTTAGTTTCTTTTCTCACCCAATTTCATTTTAGCCAAAGTTCTCTCTTCCATTTCTGCTCCTCCCAACCTTAAAGAGGAAATCCAGTAGCAAGTAGCTCATGATCAAGCTAGAAAGCAAAAAGATTAGTTCGAAAGATAGCTTTCAGAGGCAATGACGCGAGGTAAGTATTCGTTTACTTCTCCTCGCATTTTCCCAGCATGTTTGATGAGTTGTGATACTTGGATGAACTTAATGCATGTTTAAGTGATGAGAATTCTTGTTGAGATGTTGATTTTGCCATTTTGATCCATGCATGCATGATTGAGTTTGTTCTAGTGAGAGAAAGCTAATGCTTCCATGGTCAATTTGTGAATGCTTGATGCATGTTGCGTTTGAGACTTAAATTGTGTTATTTGAGGTGATGGAAACATGTGTTTGAAGTGAATTTGTAATTGATGTTGACATGGTTGAGAATTTGTGCATTTCCAGCAAGTGTTCTTGTTGAAGAACAAGACGCACGACCGTGTGCCTGCATCGCACGACCGTGTGCTTTTGTTTTCCAGAACACACGCCTGTGTGCACATTGTGTGCACGGCCAGAATAGCAGACACACGCCCGTGTGTCCTGAGAGACACGACCGTGTGCATGCATGTTTCAAGAATTTACCCAGAAATTCCAGTAGCTTGCACGGTCAGCAACACGACCAGCGTACGACCCCGTGCGTTTGGGCACATGCCCGTGTGTCCATGACCTACACGCCCGTGTGTGAGCCATGCACGCCCGTGTGCCTTGTCCACACGCCCGTACAGTCGCAGTTTTTCAAAAAATGATTATTAATTGACTAATTAAGTATGCGAATTCAGAATAAAGGCTAAATTGCTTCAGATAAGCATCAGATGAGCATGAATTCAGTAGTAAAGCGCATATGCATACCATGACATTACATGTAGCTTCAAATGGGATCAAGGGATCTGAATTCAACAGTATTCAATTTTCAGAACCTGATGTATGGGTGAGAGTATTAGGGTGAACTCGAGGGGGCATCCGTGGGATTCAGCTTTCTGACACCAGTCAGAATATTCAGCAACATTACAGATTCAGCCTTCTGACACCAGTCATATCGTTTAGCAGTTATTATTCAGCTTTCTAGCCAGTAGCTAGACTGTTCAGCCCACATGACTAGGATGTCGAATCCATGTGTTCACCAAGTCTGATCAGCATAATAGGTACCTTCAGATACATACAAATAGAGATATTCAGATGCATGCATCATCAGTTATCCACAGTATTTTCAGTAGCATGACATGACATACACATCATGACATGAATAATATTGATATCAGTAGATGAAAGAGATTCAGATAATCAGTTTCAGATTCCAACAAGCGCATAGATGTATGAATAGGGCCGAGGCTAGGTATGTTTGTGATTGTTTGTGCTTGCTTGGGTTGAGGGAAGTAAGGAGCGCTTACTGGGTGATCTTTATCACTCATCCCCCTCATTCTTCCATTATTTTCAGGTGTTCGTGCTGTTTCCGAGGAACAGTTGGATCGAAGCTGACGGAGAGGGCCCACACCACAATCTCAGTATGTATATATGTTTTGGACCTGTGTGGTCATGTTGTAAATGTTTTATGTATTCAGGTGTACAGAAACAATATGTATATATGTGATAAAGGCCATTGGGCCCATTGTACAGAAAGACAATATATATTTCAGTTGATGTATTTCAGTTCAGCTTCCGCATGTGTATTCAAAATGTATAGCAAAAACAGTTTTATTTTTATTTTCGTAGGATTCTCGTTTCGGATACCCGAGTTTTCAGATTATTAATAAAAGCTCCTCGTATTATTCAGTAGTAGGAGTACTCGTGGCGGCGGGTCCTACAGTGAATACGAGGGGGTACCTGTGAGTTCGCACACCCGCTAGAGAGGGAAACCAGCGTCCGCTAGAGAGGACATGGTCGTGACCAAGCTCGTTAGAGAGAGTGCTGGTTAGGCATCAGTAGATTCAATAGACTTTTGAACTCACACGACCAAGGTGCTGAATCCCTGTATTCATCAGTCTGACCATCATAACAGATTTTCAGATACAGTACTTTCTGATAGAGTTTTTAGCATATACTATATGTATATATTTAGGATCTTCGGATCACAGTTTTATTATCAGAAAGAGATTTCAGAAAAGACAATTTTTCAGAAAATCAGACCTACGGCAAGTTTTATAGCTTTTCAGCATACATGACATCAGCATATACATTTCATGTCATGTACAGCATCTCATGATAAACAGATGAGAAACAGAATAGTAATAGAACAGAAATATAACAGAATTCAGTAAAGATAATCCAGAAAATTGATCTACTTCGGTATATCATGAGAATCAGAATAAGAAAATAGAATAATAAAATCTCCTACGTGACGAGTCACGTAGCCAGTAAGTTTTGACCAACGAGTGTTTGAGTTTGGAAACGCTTGCTGAGTGACTTTGTCACTCACCCCTTCTTCTCTGTTTCCTTTTTGCAGGTTAGTGTTTCGAGTGGCTGAGCTGGAGCGAGACCGTTGTGAGATTTTGGGGATATGGCTCGACAGCAGCAGATAGCATGTTGGCTTGCATGCTTTTATTTTCTCATGTATATATGTGTGTATTTATGTATTGATATACACGGTATGACTAGTATGTTTTATACATGAGCAGCCTGAGTTTTCACGCTTGTATTTTAGTATATTTTAATATTGAATTATATTTACAGTTTCTTCTTATAAAGAAAAATTTTATTTCAGCAGCAGCAGTAGGGTTTTTACTGTAGAAGTCCCCATCTTAGGTATATTTTATTATTATCTACAGAATTTTTCGTAGCGCACAGTAACCTGGGGCAGGGGTCGCTACAATGTCGTAGTGTAAGGGTGCATGGAACAGAAACATGGCACTGTGGTGCCATGCTGCAACACGTAGGTGCATGTACAGGTGTAAGCACAAGTGTGTGAGTGCACACAGGCATGCACACAAGACAGAAGCGCGATGTTGGGGTGCAACATCATAGCACCGATAGAGCATTTTCTTCACCTTGCCCAATTCGATCTATTCCTCATCTAAATCAAATTCTATATTTTCTTTTGGCTTCATGTGAAGGCACTTGATGAATTGGGATGCCTCAGGCTGCCATAAATGAGGATTAGAATGCTTGTAGTTTATTCGAATGTATGTCTTAACCTGATGCTTATTTATCTTAGATTCACATCAATAAAATATATAGAGTCATCAAAATATAAGATCTGAAAATATCTTAGATGACAAAAAATAAAAAGGGGACTTAGGTTTAAGTTAAAAGCTAAGGTTAAATTTTCCTATCTATTGACCAAATTTCATTAGCTTTCCTATTTTTCGTGGTTGTAGGTAACAAGGACCCAATGACTATAGGGTGAGATGTTGGACAATAGGTGCAATAATGGCATTTAGAGACATGCTATTATTAGTTATTTATTTATGTTAACGAACCAGAGTCATGCTACACACGATTTTATTAGGATTATAATATGTTGTGTTAACTACTAGATATTGTTATTTGAGACATCTTCATGCTTTCAATGATTTAATAAGAATTTAGGTCATTAAGTATAATCGGTGCATGTGATTATTTATGAGTGGATTAATGATTTTATTTTTAGTTATTTAATTACATTCTCTTTTGTGGTTATAGTTGTGTAATGTCTGTCTGCCCAAGAGTAGTACTTTTGGGAAAATGTGTTACACTATGCTTTTGTGAAATAATGTTACAAATATGACAGATGAGTCATAATATGATATTATAAGTGTCAATAATCAAGTGTATTTCGGTTAGTCATCATTTTGTAACTTGAATATTTGTTCTCTCTCTCAAATATTGTGGTTCTTTGAGCTCTTCATTTTTATTGCATTTATTATTTATTTATTTCTCTCTTAAGTTCTACCAAGAGGTAGTCATCTCTTTGTAGATTGTGAAAATGGACACAAGATTAAAGGAATTTTAATCTCTCAAAGCTAAAGGGGTTTCAACTCTCTTGTTCAAGGGTTTGAAGTTCTCTTTTTAAGTTGGAGACTTAGAAAAACGAGCAAGATACTTGTTCTAATCTAGATTTGTATAACTTTTATTATTAGGGTTTAAGTTTTAGTTGTGCAAGTTTGATAGTTGCTATATTTGAGTTGAGCTTTTATTGTATTTGATATTTTACTTTATGTTATAATATATTTGAATTTGCTAGAATGATTTGTCTCTTCTTATTTGTTGTCTTTATTTTTTATTGCTACATGGAACGTAGTTTAAAACTAATTACTTATTAATGGTATTCACAAAGTGTGTATATAATGAATCTATGTTATTTATAGAGATAATAATAAAAATTGATTAAATAGTTTGAAAAATTTTAAACTATCAAAATATGTTTTTGATTGTAAAACCTGAAAACATCATAGTGACAAATTGTGAGTAAAACAAATAATATCTTAACACTAAAACATTCTATTTAAACTAAAACATTGAATAAATATCAAAACAAAATCGTTTTGTATTTTGTTAACAAAAATATTTAAAAAAAGATAAACATATAATAAGTTTGTTTAATATTAATATGCATTTCATACACTTTTGCACGCGTTTAAAATGATAAATATTTATTAACTAGACAATAAACTTTAATAATCGAGAATACAAATCAAATAGTCATTTCCCCCCTCGTTTCCCTAGAATGTCGCAACTTCATTATCAAAATACTTAAAATGTTTCTCCGGACATAATACTATATGAAGCGTGGATAGTGAGTGTTTTGACATTGACGGTGAGTACAGGGAAGAAGCAAATGGCTGTACACATGATCAGGTGGATCAGGGGGAATAATTATGCTCTAAGAATCTCCTAATGACAAGCAAACAAAATATCTAATGGAATAACACCATCAAACGTCTTGTCATTTTTTCTTTTCTAAATATGGGCCAGTGCCAGGTCAGGCTCATGTTTTGTTGATATTATTCGAAATTTTATCTTTTGCAATTGCCTAAAGTCTAAAATTCCAAAGGGAAGGGAATACGTTTACCTAATAGATATCCACTTAAATTTCCAAATATTACAAGTATAACCTTACCAATTGGGGCATGAGTGTGTGTGTGTCTATATATATATATATATATCTGAAAATATACAGGTCTACCAAGTCTTTGTTTTATCTTGTGCTGAATATGAAGGGAACGTGACTGACTACTTTAGATCTTGTTCATATAATTAATACTTTGTGTCTTGGAAACTTTTGTAAAGATATGGTCAATATCAATCTTGCTATTATAATAAACTAATAGGTTCAAGCTTTCAAGCATTCTCACCATTTTGTGGCTCGATGATTTGTTTAAGAAAAGCTACTAATTTTGTTCTCATTCTTTAACAGTCAAAAGCAACTCACCCACTTGTGATGACTTTCCATGTCACAACCTTTGCAAATATTCTATTTTATTTATCATCACAATGCCTTATAACCATATCAACATCTTAATTTATACGTTCATCTTTTATTATTGGAGAATTCTTGATAAGGGTATCAAATCCTGTAGTACGTACCTTCATGTACATGGCAAAAGATTTGTTAGTCTCCCCTAACATTTACGTGATGAAATGAGAGAGACAAAAGCATGCAGCTTTAACAGCATTAAGAAAAATGTAAAATTCTTGCTTGTTACGAAGGAAAAACAGCCCTGACTGTTAACAGTTATTCTCTTCAGCCCTGACTGTTAACAGTTATTCTCTTCAATGGTAATGGAGACTTACTTTTTGTTAATGGAATATATTCCAGGAGTCATGGAATAGTTTGATTCTTGGGGCTAAGTCAGTGACAACAGCTGTCATTCTGATATAACTACCACATAATAATGTTAGCCATTGACATTAAACAGTCCACATGTTTATGAATTTTCTTCATACTCTTCATTTTGGCCAAACCTAACAACTTTGATACTATTTGTTGATTGTCTAACAAGGTCAAAGCATTCCCACTGCGATGTTAAATGTGGGTCAGAAGCTGCTTTGCATTCCACACTTGACTAGACTTGACTTTCGATAGGAAAGGATAGCTACTCATTCCATTGGCTTCCCTTCATCTTCGATCGAGATGGCCTCTGAAGTTCGAAAACATCCAAAGCAAAGACCGAGGAGAATCTACGATGAAGTGACTCTTCTTTCTTTGCCGTGTGGTTCAAGTTGAAGGCATACATGATAAATTTAATGTAAGAGAGGATAACAAATAGGAGGAATCCTAGAAGGATTCATCTAGTTATTTGGCATTAAAAATTTAAAAAAACTCATTTGTTTTTTTAGTATTGAAGTGACACGTTATTTAATGGAAATTACGTTATGCCAATACAAGAATGTTCTCGACAGACTAAAAATGGTCTCACAGGCTGCAAGCCAACTCGCTTTCTCATGGATCGACAACATAAGCTTTTGCTTGACTCTGGTGAGCTTTATTCTAATCTCAGGGTCCTATTGTTGTCTGATAGGTTGCCTACTTTACCTCACTATCACTCATTTGGACATGGGCTAGGTAGTGTATGTTCTTAGCCAGTGCGTGCATTCCCCATGACAATCACTCGTTGATGTTGCCTATTGGGTGTTACCTTATCTCAAAGGAAATCCAGGCTAAGATATTTTACTTGTCTTAAATCGCTACCTTTGCCAGCATATTGTGACGTAGATTGGTAGGATGTTCTATGACATGTACTAATGACTATGTTATCTTTCTCGGTCTTTTCTCATTTCATAGCAATCCAAGAAACAAACCAATGGTTTCGCATTCTGTTGATGAAGTTAAATATCAAGCCATGGCTTGATTTTTTTTTAATTACTAAAAAAAAAAAAAAATCAAGCCATGACCACAGTTATTAGTAAGATTATTTGGTTATTAATTACATTTTTTATAAGATTTTTGCGTGATATATTTATCTTTAATTTTTTTTTATTTTGTAATAATTTGATTAATATTCATATCATTACTAATTTAGTCATTTATGAAGCTATAAAACATATTAAAATAAAATATTATTTTATTCGATATCACATTAAATTGCAAAGTATTACACACGTCTTATCTTTTTAAATAATCAATTAGTTGACACATTTACTAAAACACTTGAATGTGATCAAGTTTTAAGAATTGTGAATCAAGTTAAACCCTTTTACCCATTCATGTTGCAAGTTGAAGGAGGGTATTAAATGATTATTTACTATAAAACAATTATAGAAAATAGTGATTTTGTTAGTATGGTAATTAATTGTAATTGATTGTAATTCTCTAATATTAGGACTTGCAAATTGGACATGTTGTAATACTTGTTATCAGTAAAATTCTTTCCGTTAAGACAATTTTCTTCTATCTAAATATTTTAACATATTCTTCGGTAATCATCTCATGTCAATAAAATTACTTTTTACTAGATATTCTGGAAGCGAGGATTGGGTTTAAAAGGGTGAAAATGCTAAGACATTGGCTCCCAATTATTAATTATTAACTGGATAAACAGCAGGAGCACGTGTTTCACACTTAATAGATTGTCCCCACCTACTTAATATATTGTCCCCACCTTACATGATTGTAGTTGTTTTCCTGCAAAATTTCTGCTGCCATTCAATGATGCACACATCTACAATGCATGCATGAGCCATCATCCATCACTGTATATGACCTTGGTTGACGTGTGTGGTAGGCCAAAATCCAAATGATAATTGATGCCCTGTGATGAAATTTAAGAGATTCAATTAAAATATAAAGAAATTAGACAAAGCGACGTGAACGTGAGAGGGAATGATTCCTTACTTGAGCTTCGAAGACTGTTTATAGCTTTCAAGCTCTCTTACTTGTGGTTGGAATGTGATTGTCGCAGTGTTTTGTTGTGCAGTGGCTTCTAAGTTTATATATTTTGGACTCAACTGTTCGCACCTCTATCTGACTCTGCTTGATCAGGTAGAAATCTTCATGCCCACCTACCACGCAACTTCTTCCTCGTATTGTTATACATTAGGTTTTGTTCTTATTCCAGGCATGTGGGATTTGCTGTAAACTTCAATTTTTTTGTACAACTTGGACTTTTAGTTTAATATTGTTGCTGCTTCCTCACGTGGCAGGCATACTGTATTTAAGTTGGCCAAGATTGCATTTTAGGTTTGAAGTTTCTTTATTTTCTGTTTGCATTTGAGTGCTTTAGAGACCATGTTTTCTATCAGTAGAATAGGGCTATGTGATTATGGGATTTTCTTAATCCGTTCATCTTTGTTGGCAGGTGCTTATGAACTTATTGTAATTGCAGTGGACGAATTAATCAATTAATTGCCGACTTTCATTGGCAGGGAGTGTTCTTGATTTCGGGCTTCGCCATAAAGAAATGACTAGAAGCCTGTTGTTGTTGCTTTTTTGTACGTGGGTGCGATTGGAAGTCATGGAGGGAGCCGGTAAAAATGAAGTTTCTTCTTCAGTTCTTAGGTCTGTGAACATTGGAGCTTTATTTACTGCTGATTCAGTTATTGGAAGGGCTGCGAGGCCTGCCATTGTGGCTGCAGTTGATGATGTTAATTCTGATCCAAATATTCTTCCTGGGACAAAATTGAACCTTCTTGAGTATGACACAAACTGCACCGGATTTCTTGGAACCGTGGAAGGTAATTACTAAACTCACTGCTCCAATTTATTCAGAGGAAATTGAGTTAGGCATGAATTTAAGCTTTAGGAATTTGAAAACCAACGCCATTATTACTTGAATAAGCAGAACTGATACTAGGGTTAAATTTCTTCTCTTTGAATTTTTCTGTTCATCAAAGATATTATGTTTGTGGATTGAATTTATGGATTCCAATGTCCATTAACTTAAAGCATATATGTAGACAGACATTTTAATCTGCCTTTACAAATTTAGGTTTCTGGGTGCGATCATAATCTAGTATTTTTCCTTTGTTGTTTACGTACCAAATAGACTTATGGTTGATACTTGATCACATGTTTTGAATGAAGCACTGTCCTATTGTGGCCGAAGGATAAGTCAAATGATTATTATGGCTTTTTCAGCAGTTTATTTATTTATTTTTTATTTTATGTT
Organism: Anacardium occidentale; assembly: GCA_026122585.1. Classification (NCBI taxonomy): domain Eukaryota; kingdom Viridiplantae; phylum Streptophyta; class Magnoliopsida; order Sapindales; family Anacardiaceae; genus Anacardium; species Anacardium occidentale. Next base: position 39,968 of record JAJEJH010000012.1, on the reverse strand, counting down.
TCCTGCTTTACTGGCGTCGTATGTGTACTTATTAATTACTTCTGTGCCTGAGAAAATGGCTGATTAATCTGGCTTTATAGTTATAGATGGTCCAAGTATCAAAATGAATGAGAAAGGTTGATGCTTGTAACCATAATGGAATTTTTTAATTAGCATCATCATCAAGATAATAGAGCCCTTGAATTTTGCATCTACACAGTGCAATCTTCTAAACGGTTCAACTATCTATGACTACCATCAACTTTATAAAATGTAATCTTAAATATGCAAAAAATTAGGTACCATTGCTAGCGAAGTAACTCTGTTTTTCTTCGATGTCCCTCTTTAAAAAGATTAGAAACATGAACATTTTGATAGGAGTGTCCTTATGATGTAGCTTTGCAGCTGATGGAAAATGAAGTGATTGCTGCAGTTGGTCCACAATCCTCTGGAATAGCTCATGTGATCTCCCATGTTGTCAATGAACTCAATGTACCACTTCTGTCATTTGCAGCAACAGATCCCACACTCTCTTCACTGCAGTACCCATATTTCCTCCGCACAACACAAAATGACCTTTATCAGATGTATGCAGTTGCTGATTTGATTGATTATTATGGATGGAGGGAAGTGATTGCCATCTTTGTAGATGATGATTATGGAAGAAGTGGGATTTCCGTATTGGGTGATGCCCTGGCAAAGAGGCGTGCCAAGATATCGTACAAGGCTGCCTTTACTCCTGGAGCTTCCCTAAGCACAATTAATGACTTGTTAGTTAGTGCAAATCTAATGGAATCTCGGGTTTTTGTTGTACATACCAGTCCAGATTCTGGCTTGAGAATATTCTCTGTTGCTAAGACCCTTGGGATGATAGGCAGTGGTTATGTTTGGATCACCACAGATTGGCTTCCTTCTCTCTTAGATTCAACAGAACCAGTTGACCTTGACAAAATGAACCTCTTACAAGGTGTTGTTTCTTTTCGCCATCACACCCCAGATACTGATCTTAAAAAGAAATTTATGTCCAGGTGGAACAACCTCAAATACAAAGAGAGTGGTCCTGCAGGTTTTAATTCTTATGCACTCTATGCTTATGATTCTGTCTGGTTAGCTGCTCGTGCTCTTGATACCTACTTAAATGAAGGTGGAAACATATCTTTCTCGGATGATCCAAGGTTACATGACACAAGTGGAAGCAGGCTGAACTTATCATCCCTCCGCATTTTTGATGGAGGGCAAAAATATCTCCAAACTTTGTTGAGGACTAATTTCACAGGTGTAAGTGGTGAGATTAGATTTGGTCCAGATAAGAATTTAGTTCATCCAGCATATGACATTCTTAATGTTGGGGGAACAGGTGTACGCAGAATTGGTTATTGGTCAAATTATTCTGGTGTGTCGGTTGTTGCTCCAGAAATCTTGTATACAAAGTCTCCCAATAGTAATATTAGTAACCAACATCTTTACAGTGTGATATGGCCTGGTGAAGTTGCGATAACACCTCGGGGATGGGTATTCCCTAACAATGGGAGGCCACTACGTATTGTTGTGCCCTACCGAGTAAGTTATAAGGAATTTTTGGCTAAAGATAATCACCCCCCTGGGGTGAAAGGATACTGTATTGATGTCTTTGAAGCTGCTATAAACTTGCTTCCTTATCCTGTCCCACACACCTATATATTGTATGGAGATGGTAAGAGGAACCCTGTCTACACTGATCTGGTGTATGAGGTTGCCCTAAATGTGAGTATCCTGCTTCATACTTTTTAAATCAATTGTGTTGTCTCAATATTGATTGAATGAGGATGGAAGTTTAGCTTTGATTGAAATTAAATGGGCACATAAGACATCAGTATATAATCTTGGTGGGAGTTCTTGAACTACGTTATGTGATAATTTGTTGGGGCAGCTTTAGGCTTACAGTCCAGCTGGTGCGTTAGAGTGTGTGTGTGTGTGTTGTGTATATGTGTATGTATTGATTGACCTTATCCCTTGTTTTTGATCAAGTTTTGGTAATTGTCTTAATTTTCTTTTTTTCCTTCTTCAGAACTATGATGCTGCTGTTGGAGACATCACGATTATTACAAATAGGACAAAGATTGTGGATTTTACACAGCCTTATATGGAATCAGGTCTTGTTGTTGTTGCTCCGGTTCAAAAGGCTAAGTCTAGCCCTTGGGCTTTTCTTAAGCCGTTTACCATCCAAATGTGGTGCGTCACTGGTGGATTCTTTCTTTTTGTGGGAGCAGTAGTGTGGATTCTGGAGCACCGGTTCAATCAGGAATTTCGTGGTTCTCCAAGTCACCAACTTATAACTATTTTCTGGTTGGTGTTTTAACTCGAAGCCATCTGATTTAATTAGTGCTGATGAATGCCTTACTAGTGGATCAGGCAATTACCTGGGAGCCTCCAAAATTCCCTGTTAGATGTGTGCACAATAGCACTATGCACTTTATGTTGTTACAGAAATTTAGCATGTGATCAGTGCTAGGTTCACCGTATTGAACTTTGTAAACCATAATGGAAGAAAACTTTGAATTTTATTAACTTCTAATTAAAATGTATCGACACCAATTGCATTGAGTCTTACCTATTCGTCATACAGCTTCACCACACCAAATGCCATTAATATCACCTATTTTACATATGCAGAATGCCTCTGCTTGGTCCTGCTAAATCTGTCCCAGACTGATGTTTTTTGTCACAATGGCTTTGTTTGTTCTGCTTTATGTATGTGTTCATCTGAAATTGCTTCTCCTCTTGCAGGTTTAGCTTCTCAACAATGTTTTTCTCACACAGTATGTAGTTCGTACTTAATCTATTGTGCTTTCTTGTCTAAACTTGATATCATCTTTTTGAGTCAGTGAGCTAATGTTTGAAAATCCATATTATATACTGCTTAACATGTATGCTGCGGACTTGATGCAGGGGAGAACACTGTGAGTGCCTTGGGACGGCTAGTGCTGATCATATGGCTGTTTGTTGTGTTGATTATCAACTCAAGTTATACAGCCAGCTTGACTTCGATCCTGACTGTGCAGCAGCTGACATCACGAATTGATGGGATTGACACCTTGATTTCTAGTACTGACCCAATAGGAGTCCAAGATGGGTCATTTGCATGGAACTATCTGATCGATGAACTCAACATTGCAGAATCCAGACTTGTTAAGTTAAAAAGCCAACAAGATTATTCCCTTTTCCTTCAGCTAGGACCAAAACGTGGTGGGGTTGCTGCAATTGTTGATGAGCTTCCTTATATTGAATCCTTCTTGTCTCAAGCAAATTGTGAATACCGGACAGTGGGGCAGGAGTTCACAAAAAGTGGATGGGGATTTGTAAGTACAGAAATTTCAACTTTTCTGTCTGCACTGTAATTGAAGTAAACCTGATCAAATCAGTTCTGCAGTAATTACACTGTATGGGCTACTAAAATTTGTTTATTGGTTGCAAATCTATCATGATGTTAGTCTTAACATGCTGAGTTAGCTGAAAACTTATATCTTCCTGACACTGACTTTGATTTTGGCATATCTATTGCTTGCAGTTTCTCAAGATTTCACAATATGGTCTAGTTCTCATGCATGTTCAATTTTCTTGTATCAGGCATTCCAAAGGGACTCCCCTCTTGCAATTGACTTGTCAACTGCCATTCTTCAACTCTCAGAGAATGGTGATCTTCAAAAAATACATAATAAATGGTTGACATATAATCAGTGCTCTATGCAACTAGGTGATGCGGATGGAAGTGGACAACTTTCTCTGATGAGCTTTTGGGGATTGTTCCTTATTTGTGGCATTGCATGCCTGCTTGCTCTTACTATGTTCTGCTATAGGGTCAGTTGTCAGTATCGCAGGTTTAGCCGAGAGGGTGAGGAGAATGTTGAGGTTGAGGAGATTGAACCTGCCAGGCGAAGACGTCCACTGCGCTCAACAAGCTTCGGGGAATGGATTGGTTTTATCGATAAGAAAGAAGAAGAAGTTAAGGGGAGTCTGAAACAGAAGCACAATGACAAGAAACAGCATGCTGTCCAAAGCTCTGATGGCCATTCCAATGTTAATTCACCGGCTTAGCATGAAGTTGACAAACAAGGTGTAATGGGTTGCTTGCAGTGTTCCTCTCATTGTTTATTTTACAGTCAAATACAAGTTCATCTATACTGATACATTTGCTCCATTAATCTTCAAACCCAATGTTTAGGATGGCAGACTGAATGTATTTACATAGCTTGTAGAAAAAAAAATTAAAAAAAAAAAAAACAGAAAAAAGAGTTAGAAATTCTTCTCTAGTCGTCAACCATTTTGTGTTACACAATCATGTTTGTAGTCGTTGAGATAATTGAAGGAATGGAGCTTTTCAATATGTATAGTTCTTCATTTCTATAGTAGTTGCATGGGGGAAATTTTCACCTTCAATACTTTGAATTCTTTATAAGTTGACATGGTTCTTGAAATTTAGTACCAAATGCTATCATATGAATTTGAAAGGTTATAACAATGCTTCAATATATTTTCTGCTTGTAGGATTAGGCTTAAGCCACTGATTTTTCGACTGAATGAAATTATGATTTCTGGTTTTGATTTGAAATTGGTAAAATTTGAAAGTTCCAAAGCAGCGGTTAGATGGGATAAAGAATATGAAAAGAAAAAGAAATGGTGTGTGAGACAAATAAAATTAAAAAGTGGAAACAGGGTGAAGTGAGAAAATGGAAGACGTGGAATAACAGTTAATGAAGTTGGATGGAGTCAAATATCCCGTTGAAGTAGTCGCGTTGATAGGAGAAGATAGTTGTAAAATATCCCATTTTTGGAAAATGTGATAGACTCGAAGCTTGGTTACTATTTTCATGGCCAGATGGAGTCACCATCCTCTTGAGGCCATCAACTTCTCTTATGCAAAAGAAGAAAGTATGGTTCAATTTACCCAAAAAGAAGTTCGTTTCAACCTCAAGCGGAGACTTGATCGCAGTGTTTTGATTCTGAGATGTTGCATTGGGTGTTTTTGGGAGAACATTATTATCTGTTCCCTAGAAAAGCCTATTCAGTATCGGATGTTGCCACATGGGGTGCTGCCACCGCAGTCAATTCCGGCTTCTGTTACGAGCAGCTCAACACCCGCCCCGCAGCCCAACATGATGCCAGTTTGTCATTCCCAACATCACCATATAGATTCAGATTTGGTAGCATTGAAGATCAGTCTTTTGGGTGATTGTGAAACGGGATAGACAAGCTTTTTGGTACAAAAATTATCAATGTATAATTTGGTTTTATGAATATACATACTACACTTATGATACTTTGTATATAACTATTGTTTGCTTGAAAGAAAAGTATGTGGGGGAAATTGGAAATGAGAGTGAACAGGGTGGTTTGCAGAGTGAAGGATTGAACTTGATGGCTAAAACTTTATTGGTAAGAGGGGCACGCATTTCATATTCAATCTGGGAAGTTCCAGGTATATATATGATTCAATTCTAGTGTTAAATATTTGCATTTCTTTACCAAATTAGAATGCTATGCTGTAAGATCATTTTTCATATATGCATTTTGGTGGATATGCCTGCAGGAGATGGAAAATCTCGAGGTCATTGTTATGGCAGGAATTTAAATGGTTTGTTTGCGTGAAGAAAGACTGAAAGAGAAGAGAAATCAGTGAGCAGAACAGAGTACAAGAGCAGAAGAGCAGAAGGAAGCAGGAGAGCAGGAGAGCAGAAAAGAGAAAAAGAAAAGAGATACCAGCAGAGAATTAATTTGTTGTACTTTTCTATATATTTTCCCTTTACATGTAATTGTTTATAAAGGGTTGTGCTGCTCCACCATCGTGGCATTAGTTATAACAAATTAACTACTCCATTACAATTGAATGAAAATGTGATTGAATATAAAAGAGAAATAAATTTGGCCTTCTACTTGTCATCTAATCTTCACTCTCCATAAGCCTTCAATTATTCTTCTTGCTTTTTTTTTTTTTCTTCTCTTGAATGTAACAATTCTTTCCCCTTTAGCACACTCTTGTCCCCAAGAGTGCATGAATTCTGGAAACTGAGATTGAATGACAGTTACATCCTCCCATGTAGAATCAATGGATGGAAGATTAACCCACTTAATAAGCACCTGGGTGATCGCTTGACCATTGCGTATAATTGTCCTTTGATTAATTATTTTCTCCAGCTAAATGATGAAGGCATCATCTCTTACTTCTGGCAGAGAGTGAACTGGTACCATTTGATCTCCCACTTTCTTTTTTAACAAGGATACGTGAAACACAAGATGGATAGAAGTGGTACCCGGTAAGTTGTCTATAAGCCACAACCCCAATTTTCTCCAGTATTTGAAATGGTCCGTAATATGTGGCGGTGAGTTTGAGTGATCTCTGGATGGCTAAACTGGTCTTACGATAAGGCTGTAATTTTACATACACCCAATCTCTTACTTGGAGCTGTCTTTCGGACCTGTTTTTATCAGCATATTGTTTCATCTTATTTGCGGCAATTGATAAGTTCTCCTTCAAGTGATCTAACATGCGATTCTGCTGATTTAGGAACTCTTCCACGGCTGCTACCGAAGGTAGGGAATTTGGCAAAACTGGCAGTGGTAGTGCGTAGCCATACAAGGCCTAGAATGGTGTCATATTCAAGGAACTATGAAAGGTGGTGTTATACCACCATTTTGCAAGATACAACCACTTGATCCATTGGCGAGGCTATGTAAAACACATACACCTTAGGTAAGCCTCTAGACAACGATTCACTTGTTCTGTTTGTCCATTCGATTGTGGATGGTAAGCTGTGCTTAGCTGCAATTTTGTACCCAAGAGTTTAAAGAGTTTGCTCCAAAATTGCCCTGTGAAAAGCCTGTCTCGATCAGAGATTATATTTTCTGGCATTCCGTGTAATTTAAATATTCCTTCCATGAATACTTCAGCAACCTTGGCAGCTGAATAAGGATGAGCCAAGGTGAAAAAATGGCTACACTTTGTGAACCTGTCCACCACCACAAATATTGTGTCATATCCATGCGACTTCGGTAGTTGAGTTATAAAATCCATCGAAATGAACTTTCAGGCTTGTGCAGGAATCGCAGTGGCTGTAGTAATCCAGGATAAGCACATGATTCTGATTTACATCTTTGACACACATCGCAAGTAAGGACCCATTCTACTACAGACTTTCTCATGTTAGGCCAATAGAAATTCTGCCTCAACCTGTGATATGTATTATGTATCCCCGAATGCCCTCCCAGGGAAGATTCATAACATGTTTCTAAAAGCTTATACCTCAACTTTGTACTACTACCAATATACAATTTCCCTTTGTAGTAAATAAGCCCAGCTTTAACTACACAATTTGGAATTGATTTTGGGTTCACAGTTAATGCTTGTAGCAATTTCATAGCTTCTCTGTCTCCTTCATAAGAAGCCTGCACTTCTTCCATCTAAGTCGGAACAATTGAAGAAGAAAGAAGATATACTGCCCCTGGATATGCCCTTTTTGACAGCGCATCTGCTACTCTATTTTTGACCCCTTTCTTGTATTGAATCCTATAGTCCAATCCTAATAACTTTGTGATACTTTTTTGCTGAACATAAGTATGCAATCTCTGTTCCAGTAGGTGTTTTATGACTTCATGGTCTATCTTAATTATGAATTGGCCTTGTTCCAAGTAATGTCTCCATTTGGAGAGAGCAAATAAAATTGTGAGTAATTCACGCTCATAGGCTGATAACTACTGATTTTTCAGACTAAGGGGTTTGGATAAAAATGTTATAGGTTTTCCCTTTTGCATCAAAACAACACCCATTCCTTCGCCACTAGCGTCACACTCAATTACGAATCTTTCATTGAAATCAGGTAAAGCTAACACGGGTGTAGTGATCATTGACTCCTTGAGTTTATTGAAGGCTTCTTGGGCAATCGTACTCCATGTGAAAGCATTCTTTTTTAACAAGTCAGTCAATGGTCGACTAAGATTCCTATAGTTTCTGATGAACCTTCGGTAATACCCCGTTAGTCCTAAAAATCCTCTCAATTCTTTCACCATTTTTGGTATGGGTCAGGACTTCATTGCTTTGACTTTGCTTGCAGTTGCGACTCCATCGCCCGATATTATATGTCCCAAATAAGCAATCTTAGCCTTCCTAAAATCACACTTCGATAGTTTAACAAATAGTTGTTGTTGCTCCAACAGGTGGAATACTTGTTCAAGATGCCCTAAGTGAGTGTTATAGTCAGAGCTATAGATTAAGATGTCATCAAAGAAGACCAATACAAATTTTCATAGGAACGGTTGAAACATGTCATTTATGAGAGCTTGGAAGGTGGTCGGGGCATTCGTTAAGCCAAAAGGCATCACGAGAAATTCATAATGGCCTACATGTGTCCGAAATGTTGTCTTATGAACATCAGAAGGTTCCATGCGTATTTAATGGTATCTTGCTCTTAAATCCAATTTCAAAAAAATTTTTGCTCCATGTAATTCATCCAACAAATCTTCAATGATTGGAATGGGAAACTTATTCTTTATAGTTACCTCATTCAATTGGCGATAGTCGACACTAAACCTCCATTTACCATTTTTCTTTTTCACAAGGATCATTGGTGATGTATAAGGACTACTGTTGGGTTGAATAATTCCAGATTGTAACATCTCCTGAAAGAGTCGTTCGATCTCGGCCTTTTGGTAGAAAGAGTATCTGTAGGGCCGACAATTAATTGGTTCGACACCCTTCTTGAGCAGAATATGGTGATTATATTTTCGGAAAGGAGGCAAGCCATTTGGTTCACAAAATACATGCTGAAATTTTTGTAATAACTCTTGCAATCTCACTCAGAAGTCATTCAAACATACAGGCTGTCCTGTAACTTCCAATTTTTTTCTATTATTGAGAAAAGCCTTATAGTAACTCCTGACCACTTGTGTTTCACTAGTTTCTTAAACCCTTTGCAACTCAATAATTTTAGGGAAGCTTCTTCAATCATGCCATGAAGTTCCACAAATTTCCCATTATTTCTAACAACTAATCGATTTCCTTCAAAATCGAAAGTAATGAGTGTACATGATTTCATCCAGTCGACACCCAAGATCATATCATAATCCTCTAATTCCAACACCTTAACATCGAATTGAAACGTGTTACCTTGCATAACCCACATGCATGCTGTACATTTAGCTTTGACTACTAGCTTCCGACCATCAGCTACTGCAACGATCATAGGTGCCACCTGAGTCAATTCCAGTTTAAGGTCTCTAACGATTTTACTATCAACAAAGCTGTGAGTACTCCTACTGTCAATCAGCACTAAAATGGGTTTGCCCTTCATCTATCCTTTTAACTTGATAGTGTTATCACTCACGCCACCCCCAATAGCATTCATCAAGAGTTCCATGTGATTGGTGCTTTCGTCTTCGACAATGTATTCCTCTTGCTCCCCATCATCAACATTAATTTCTTCTTCCTCTGCTTCCATCGCTTTTGAATCCTCCTGCAAACACATGAGTTTTCTGGTTTGGAATTGATGCCCTGGAAAGTATTTCTCTCCACATCGGTAACAATCACCTGGGTTTCTTCTAGGTTGTATTTTAGATAAATGATTTCGATTGGATTCTGTAACATTTGTCTTGAAATTGGATTGATGGTGTTGACTGGGTTGGTTATATAGGACTTTGGTCTAGTTTTTATTGGTTACGGGGTGGGTTGGATCTGATTTAATGCTTGAAGATGGTGGGTATTGAGTCATAAGTTGGGAAGAGTTACCGGGTTGGGCTACACTTAAGTTATTATACCTGACTGGGTTATAAGTAGTGGTTCTGGGCCCAATGTGAAGATGTTTGGCTGTTTCCTGTATAAGAACTTCTTGATATTTGGCTTGTTCAATTGCTTGGTAAAGGGTTGTAGGCTTAAGCAGCTTTACCATGGGTTTGATTTCATTCTTGAGGCCACCTATAAAGCTTGAAATAAAGTATTGCTCAGTTAGGTTTGGATTTAGCCTCTCCACATAGGGTTTCAATTCCTCAAATTTAACCTGAAATTCTTCCATACTTTCTTCTTGTTGTAGGGAATTGAATGACTCTATTACATCCTGCATTAAACAATCACCAAATCTGTTATATAAGGCTGACTCGAACTCTTCCCATTCGATTCCCCTTCGACCATTGCACCAATTTTGGTACCACATCTCCGCCTTGCCCACCAAAAATAAGGACGCTAACTCAACCTTCCTGCTATGATCTACTTCATATATGACAAAATACCTCTTACATTTGGTAACCCATAGCCGCGGATCATCGCCTTCAAACATAGGAAGATCTAATTTTGGTAGAAGCTTACTCCAGTAAGGAGTATTAAAAGAGGATTCCTCATTACTAGGCCCTCATCCTGTTTTCGGATTGCCTAAGATACCTTTATAATTTCGAATAATTTCTACCTTAGGGTCTGGATCCTTACCTTTTTGTAAAGGCCAAAGGACTATTTCCCACCCATAGTTTGAGGCGGGGACAAAGTCCCACCCGCAAGTTTTCAAAAACCCGGTCTCTCACCCATGGAAACAATTTAATATTAAATAAAATAAAAAACAGTAACATTCCAGGGGTAATTTTGTCATTTTATAATTAAAATTTTATAAAATAATAAAATAAATTTTATATAAATTTAAAAAAATATTAAAAAATTTAAAAAAAATTTTAAAAAATAAACTGGCCACAGCCGCCGATGCCAGCAGCGATGGCCGTTGCTAACTGCACCAAGTGGCCGTCTTCGACCACCTGGTTCCAAGGGAGACTAGATCTGGCCTCCCCGTTGTGGAGGCGACCAGATCGGCCACCTCCAATTTTGGAGGAGGTGGCCAGATCTGGCCACCTCCGCTAGATCTGACCACCGGAAACGATCGAAGAGGGCTGGTATTGGTCCCAGCGGTCGTTTTCGACCACGTTTGTCGAGGGAGGAGGCCAGATCTGGCCTTCTCCTCCAAAATTGAAGGCGGCCAAATCTGGTCGCCTTCACCCAACGGGGAGGCCCAATCTGGCCGATCTGGCCTCCCTTGGAGCCAGGTGGTCAGAGACGGTCACCTGGTGTAGTTATCAAAGGCCACCGCCGCCGACATCGGCGACTGTGGCCAGTTTATTTTTATTTTTAATTTTTTAATTTTTCATATTTTTTTTAATTTTTAAATTTTTTTATATTTAAAAATTATTTTATAATTTTATTATAAATTTTTATTTATTAAAGGACATTTTAGTTATTTCGTTTGAAAAATTATAAAATATATTTGAATTTTGGTCCAAGGGTGGGAGACCGGGTTTTTAAAAACTTGTAGGTGGGACTTTGTCTCCGCCTCAAACTATGGGTGGGAAATAGTCCTTTGGCCTTTTGTAAACTCTGAACCATTTGTGTTAGGTTGGCTAGTGCCTCCTGATTTTTGACAAATGCAGACTGCTTCGCTTCGCATATGTTGTTGTTCAGTTCTCAGCTCTTCATACAGTATATAAAATTTTTGTTGTTCCTTTTTTATCGCTAATTGTTCCAATCGAAGGTCTTCGAAATGGCGTAAATTCTCCTTCTGACTGGTCTCCAACCTGTGAGATCTTGACACATCCACCTCCTCCAGTTTGCTTTGCAATGAACTCAACTGGTCCTCCAGTCCATGCATCGTCGCTTCCTCTGTTGACGTTCCTTTAGTGCTTCGGGTGTTTTTGCTTATTGTTCAGGTTGCTTAGGTTCGTTAGGCTCTGATACCAAATCTGTTATGGCAGGAATTTAAATGGTTTGTTTGCGTGAAGAAAGACTAAAAAAGGAGAGAAGTTAGTGAGCAGAACAGAGTACAAGAGTAGAAGAGCAGAAGGAAGCAGGAGAACAGGAGAGCAGGAGAGAAGAAAAGAGAAAAAGAAAAGAGATACTAGCAGAGAATTAATTTGTTGTACTTTTCTATATATTTTCCCTTTACACGTAATTGTTTATAAAGGGTTGTGTTGCTCCACCATCGTGGCATTAGTTATAACAAATTAACTACTGTATTACAATTGAATGAAAATGTGACTGAATATAAAAGAGAAATAAATTTGGCCTTCCACTTGTCATCTGATCTTCACTCTCCATAAGCCTTCAATTATTCTTCTTGCTTTTTTTTTATTCTCTTGAACGTAACAGTCATCTTCCTAATGCTTGTAAGGACTCGGTAGCAATTCTGTTTATGTTTGATCTAACTAGTCGCTGAATCATGAAGAGGTTTGTGATGAATTGTCATTTGCATTTGATATGTGATAATTTTATTCCAAATTATAGGAGGGTTTATTTGATTTCTATGGTTGCAGTGTTATAAACTGGTATCAACAAGCAAGAATAAATAATCAGGTATTATATATATTATAATTCCACTTGTTTCCATACATGCATGTTTTACAAATCTTATAGTCATCTTCATCTTGTACACTGCAATTCCAATCTTGATTGGTACCAAATTTGACGATTTCATTCAGCTGCCTATAGATTTGCAGTGGACAATCGCAAGTCAGGTAACATTTACATGATCTTCATCTGCGTTTGGCAATAAACAGCAGAAATTATAAGGAGTAAAAGAGCCATACTTTTTTGAGTCAATAATTGTGTATATTTTTTATATTCTACGTAAGACTGTAACTTCATTAGATCTGTGAATGTGCATATAGACGTGAAAGGATTAACCATTGAGGAAAGGAGGAGAAAGGGTCAGGCCAATTCCTCATGAAAAAAGATTAAAAAAAAAATATCAGTAACTGGTCACCAAACACATTCCATTTCCGCGTCTGTAAATAATGAAATAGTATTAATCAAAATCAAGACTTATTTTAAGTTCCATAGTTTTAGAGGAAAGAAATGGTGGACTCAAGAAGATTAACAAATTTAAAGAAAGGATGGGACTTCATCAGTCACCCTAACCCAACCCCCTCAGCAAAACGCCCAGCTGAGTTTCTGCGGCCTCCCTAAACACCCGGTTAGGCTCTCCAATAAGTTGATAGTTCATTTTAAACATGCATACAACACCTCTTCTTTGAAGTTGCAACTGTAGCTTACTGCAACAATACAATTTCTAAAGTAGGGCAATTAAACAATAGGAATATCTAAAACCTATAGTGCAATTACATTAAACCCTTCAGTTGATTTTGATGATGAACTTGAATCTTCTATTCTGTTTGCTCAAACAAGTCAAACAGTCTGGTGCTAGCTTTAGGCTTTCTCATACTTAAGTTGAATTTCTTATATTGTGGCGGTAACTTATTCATTGACAGGCAAGGGCATACACAAATGCCCTCAATGCAACACTCTTCTTTTCAAGTGCAAAGTACAACATTAATGTAAACAAGATCTTCAAGTTCATCACAGCAAAGCTCTTTGACCTACCATGGGCATTGGAGCGAAATCTCACCACTGGTGAGCCTATTATTGATTTCTAGAGTTATATTTTGTGCACGGAAAAAACTGGTTTAATCAGGTCAATCACCCGCTAAAAATTCTTAAATTATCAGTCCAGCAAGTAAGTTATGATGGAGTAAGGTGGAGGCTCTTTCAGCCCACATCTCCATTTATGAATAATGTTTATACTGTCAAGCAATTTCGGAGGAAGATATAGAAAAGCAGAAAAAAGAAGTTCAATATTTTTGCATTTCAGTTTCGACTCCTTAGACAACCATATAAATACATCATCAGCAATACAAACATACCATGGTACATAATTTACACAACAGTATCCAAAATGGTAAAGAAAAGAGTAAATAACATTAACATTAAATAGGATAATACTAGCTCTAATATGATAGATAATTTTCAAAGGTATTTCATGGCATGCTGGCAAAAATGTGCATAAACGCAGATAATGAGAGAAACCATTACCTACCAGAAAATATGAACTTCAAACTGTTTCCAGGGTGAAAATATATGGCACACTACTCAATATAATGCAATTACATGTGATATTAACGTTTGGAACTGGTTTGCAAAGAAGGGGGATACATGCATTTTCTTTTCATAAAATAAAACTAAACAATTATACCATATATCGCCTCTCTCAAGGGAATCTCCTACACATATAAGTCTCATTACATTTCCTCTTATTTTAAATCAATTTTCAATGCATAATTGTTTCCTTGATTCCCACACTTCAAGTTGAACAAAAAACTAAAAAGTTATTGCAGACATAAGCCTTACACAACGAAAGATATGAGGAATCAACAAGCCTAACCTCATGATCAATCCAGTATGAATCATTTGATGAAAGACGTAGTGAAATGAAAGTAACTCGAAATGTACAATCAACTAAAGCCATATCATCCATATCTTGAGGCGCATGCACATGTCCTTCATGGTGATGTATATATTTGCCCAAAAGGTGATTCATTCGGCCAATTATAGGATGCATTCGTTTTGCCTCCGATGCAATTATTTTGCACCAAAATAAAATCACAAATAATAATAAACTCTATCCACTCGATCAGTTTCATTATTAAACAGAAAAGGCTAGAACACATTCTAACAAAAACTGCTTAAAGTTGAAAAGCAAATACCAAATAGCCACAGCAGCATTGTAAGAAACGATTTCACTCAAGTTTCACCTCCTCTCTCGTTGGGGGATCCGGTTGCAAATAAGAGTATGGTTCTGTTGGTTCCTCTCTGCAAAATTACGGCTTGCATAAAAATAGATTCTTCTTTCAATTGAATTTAAAGCATCAACAAAATGAATAATGATATTATTTAGCACTTCTTAGGACTTGATTCAAATCAAACATATTCAAATTCGTTTTTAAATTCAATTCAAATAAACTCAAAACAAATTATTCCAATCTAAACTATAGTTTTAAAAATCGATAAACACGAACCAAAACACTAACTGTACAAACCAAACACTAATACAAACTTGAATTTAAATTAAAAAAATTTTAATTATATTTTATTAATTATAATTTTTATTAAAATATAAGTACGAACTATATAAATATGAATACGAATTGAACGTAAGCCGAATTATACAAATTAAACATGAACCCAAACTTCACTATAAAAAAATTCGATAAACATGAATCTAAATACGAATCGAATCATAACAAATGAATTCAAACATGAATATATATATATGTTTGTGTTTGATTCGACTCAAATCAAACCCTAACACTTACTTGGGTTTTGATAGCATGCATCTCCAAAAGAGTTTAAAAGGCCCTGTGTTATACCTTTATGACCAAGAGATTGTAGTTGATGAAATTATCTACTTTTATAAAATTGCTTTAACTTACTATGACCATTTAAAACCTTGTATATACCTTGCACACAGAGCAGTTTGTATCATGTACCAATTTTATGTTGTTGATCTTGAGCTTTTCATAGGGTTTTTATAAAAAAGAAAAAAAAGGGAAAAAAATGTTAGTATCTTCATCTTTTATTATTCTACCATTAGAGCTTCGTTGTTACCTAAATTGCTATGTTATGGCGGGTGGGATGATTTGGGATTGGTTGGTGACTTGGCCACTTAGAGTAAGTCAACTCCATTGCATAATTTTTTGCTTTTCATACGAGTTAATGATAAAAAAAAAGCACAATTTTATGTTCCTTTTAGGTCTTGTGTATGTGTTAGCTATTTCTAAGCTTAGAGTTTTTTCCATTATCATGTTTCCAAGCTTCGCGTTTGGTTTTTGCTATGGGGTTTTCAATCGGGTTTGTTTGTGATGGGAGTTTAAGTGAAAGAAGTGTTACTAAGTGGAGGTCAAAAGAGGAAATTTATAAGGTTTATAGTTAAAAATTCAAGAATTTATTGGATTTTTTCGATGGGTCAAATGAGAATATTAATAGCTTGAAGAAGGATATACAAAGAGCTATTGAGTGTAATAAGATTACAATTGCAAATTTGAAATACTATTTCAAAGTAATGGAATCAATGAATTTATTAGCTTTTAATTACATTGGAAAAATATATGTTACTTTTGACGTGGTGGTTGCTATTTTTTATTTTTTATTTATTTTTAAAAACTATTTTTATTTATTTTAAAAATTATTTTAGTATTTTACTATTATTTTAATAATTTAATGTTATTTAATTTTTTTATTATTTATATATTTTTTTGGTTAAGACTATTTGGGTTATCATTTATAAATTTTGTTTGTTAAGTCTATTTTGGTTATCTTATAAAAATATTAATAGAATTTGATAAAAAATATTTGACAAGTAAGTGTTTAGATTTTTAAAAGTTAACAGAATAAAAATTTGTCGTACAAGAAAATCAAATTTAAAATAACATCATAAAATTATAAATATAATTTCAATTGTGTATATAACCCCCTCCAAAAGGGTTATTTTCATCAAGGCCAAAGGACTTATTTCCACTTTCCAAATTTATAAAAGTCAAAGTCTCACGGTTAATCAAATTTTATCCAACTTTTTTACTATTTTAGAAGAAATGACTAAAATACTTTTTTAAAAAAATAATAATTTATAATAATATTATAAAATGATATTTAAATATACAAATTTTTTTAAAAATTTAAAAAATATTTAAAAGTATTAAAAGTAAACAAATTGAAAAACAGTCATTGTCTTTCGATATTGGTGACAATGGTCGCCGCTAATAAAATCAGGTAGTTATAAATGGCCACCTGGTTTCAAAAAAATCAGTGAAGACGGTCAGATCTGATCTTCTCCTAATTTAGTTGAGGTGACCAAATTTGGTTATACTACCAGAAACCATTGCTAGAAATGGCCAATGGGGTTAAGTCTAGCCATTTTTAACCATTTTCGATTACTTTTTATTTGATATTCTTTACCAAACTAAGAGACTAAATTTAAGTTTCTTCTAAAACAAGGTGGCTATTTTTGGTCACCTAGTTCCACCGATGACGATGAATGCTTTTAATTTATTTAATTTTTTATATATTTTTAATATTTAAATAATATTTTATATTTATATAAAATTTATTTTATTATTTTATAAATTTTTAACTCTAAAATAATATATGCCTTATCATTGTCAAAAATTTAACTATTGATATTTTAGAATTAACCTTGGATCAAATTAATGGGTGGGATTTTGAATTTTATAAACTTAAGAGGTGGGGATAGGGATCAAACTATGGGTGGGAATAAGTTCTTTGGCTTTTCATTAATTACCCAATTTAATCCAAGGTTATTAGACCAGTGGTGTTTGCCGCAGTCCGTCAGTCTTGGAGAGAGAAAGAGATGAGCGAGACAAGACCAGTGCCGAGGAGAGAGAGCCCGTGGGGAACGCCAGAGGGAGAACATCGTCAACCTAAAGCTCACAGATGTAACGATCGAGCTGAGGACGTTATCCAAGTATGTCCATTACTTCCTTTCTCCTCTGTTATCCCCGTCTTTTCAAAATGTAATCTACAGATTCTTGTGGGCATGTTGATTTGTTCCTTAAATGATATTCATAATTCTGATTGGTTGGGTATTGTGTAGGCTTGTTTTGAGGGGAACCCATTTAAGACAGTTCCGGGGCCTTTTAAACTTTTTTGGAGATGCATGCGATCAAAACCCGGGTAAGTGCTAAATAGTATCGTTATTCATCTTGTTGATGCTTTAAATTCAATTGAAAGAAGAATCTATTTTTATGCAAGCTGTAATTTTGCAGAGAGGAACCAACAGAACCATACACTTATTTGCAATTGGATCCCCCAAAAAGAGAGGAGGTGAAACTTGAGTGAAATCCTTTCTTACAGTGCTGCTGTAGCTATTTGGTATTTTTTTTTTTCTACTTTAAGCGATTTTGGTTGTGGTACTAAGTATTGTTTTTAGCCCATGTTTAGAATGTGGTTTGGCACTCATAAATTCTAGCCTTGTCTGATTAATAATGAAACTGATTGAGAGGACAGAGTTTTTTATTATTTATGATATTTTGGTGCAAAATAATTGCATTGGAGGCAAAACGAATGCATCCTAAAATTGGTCGAATGAATCACCTTTTGGGCAAAGATATACATCACTGTCAAGGAAATGCCCATTTGCATCAAGATATGGATGGTATTCCTTCAATTGATTGAACATTTGGAGTTACTTTCGTTTCGCTACTTTTTTCATCAAATGATTCATACTGGATTGGTCATGAGGTTAGGCTTGTTGATTCCTCTTATCTTTTGTTGTGTCAGGCTTATGTTTGTAATAACTTTTTATTTTTTTGTTCAACTTGAAGTGTGGGAATCAAGGAAACAATTATTCATTGAATGTAGATTTAAAATAAGAGGAAATGTAATGAGACTTATATGCATAGGAGATTCCTTGGGAGAGGCGACATATGGTATAATTGTTTAGTTTTATTTTATGAAAAGAAATGCATGTGTCCCCTTCTTTGCAAAGTAGTTCCAAATGTTAAAATCACAGTTAATTGCATTATATTGAGTAGTGTGCCATATATTTTCACCCTGGAAACAGTTTGAAGTTCATATTTTCTGGTAGGTAATGGTTTCTCTCATTGTCTGCGTTTATGCACATTTTTTGCCAGCAGGCCATGAAATACCTTCTGAAAATTATCTATCATATTAGAGCTAGTATTATCCTATTTAATGTTAATGTTATTTACTCTTTTCTTTACTGTTTTGGACACTGTTGTGTAAATTATGTACCATGGTATGTTTGTATTGCTGATGATGTATTTATATGATTCTCCAAGGAGTCACCCCTTTTCAAAGAAATGAACTAATGTCGGGAGAAACTGAAATGCAAAAATATCCAACTTTTTCTTTTTTTTCTGCTTTTCTATATCTCCCTCTGAAATTGTGTAACAGTATAAACATTATTCATAAATGGAGATGTGGGCTGAAAGAGCCTCCACCTTACTCCATCATAACATGCTGGACTGATAATTTAAGAATTCTAGCGGGTGATTGACCTGATCGGATCAGTTTTTTCCATACACAAAATATAACTCTAGAATCAATAATAGGCTCACCAATGGGGAGATTTCGCTCCAATGCCTATGGTAGGTCAAACAGTTTTGCTGTGATGAACTTGAACATCTTGTTTACATTGATGTTGTACTTTGCACTTGAAAAGAAGAGTGTTGCATGGAGGGTCTTTGTGAATGCTCTTGCTTGTCATGAATGAATAAGTTACCACCACAATATAAAATATTCAACTGAAGTATGAGAAAGCTTAAAGCTAGCACTAGACTGTTTGACTAGTTTGAGCAAAAAGAAAAAAAGATTCAGGTTCATCATCAAAATCAACTGAAGGGCTTAATGTAATTGCACTATAGGTTTTAGATATTCTTATTGTTTAATTGCTCTACTTCAGAAATTGTATTGTTGCATTAAGCTACAGTTGCAACTTCAAAGGAGAGGTGCTGTATGCATCTTTAAAATGAACTATCAACTTATTGGTGAGCCAAATCGGGCGTTTAGGAAGGCTGCAGGAAGTCAGCTTGGCGTTTTGCTGAGGGGATTGGGTTAGGGTGACTGATGAAGTCCCATCCTTTCTTTAAATTTGTTGATCTTCTTGAATCCACCATTTCTTTCCGCTAAAACTATGGAAATTAAAATAAGTCTTAATTTTGATTAATACTATTTCTTTATTTATAGACACGTTAGTGGAATGTGTTTGGTGTCAGTCACTGATTTGTTTTGGTTCTTTTTTCATCAGGAATGGACTTGACCTTCTTTCCTCCTTTCCTCAATGGCTAATCCTTTCACGTCTACATGCACATTTACAGATCTAATGAACTTACAGTCTTACGCAAAGCATAAAAAATTTACACAATTATTGACTCAAAAGAGTATGGCTTTTTTAGTTTTTGTAGTTTCGCCCGTTTATTGTCAAACACAGATGAATAACATGTAAATGTTACCTGACTTGCGATTGTTCGCTGCAACTCTATAGGCAGCTGAATGAAATCGTCAAATTTGGTGCCAATCAAGATTGAAATTGCAGTGTACAAGATGAGGATGACTATGAGACTTGTACAACATACATGTATGGACACAACCTGATTATATTTTCTTGCATGCTGACATCAGTTTATAACACTGCAACTATAGAAATCAAATAAACCCTTTTATAATTTAGAATAAAAAGATCACATGTCATAATCTAATGACAATTCATCACAAACCTCTTGATGGTTTGGTGACTAGTTAGATCAAACATAAACAAGATTGCTACTGAGTCCTTACCAAACATTAGGAAGATGACCCCGAGGTTTTTCATCTCTTGCAGGCATATCCACCAAAATGTAAATATGAAAAATGATCTTATAGCATGGCAGTCTAATCTGGAAAAGAAATACAAGTAGTTTATCACTAGAATTGAATCATATATATACCTGCAACTTGCCAGATTGAATATGAGCTGCGCGCCGGTCTTACCAATGAAGTTTTATCCATCAAATTCAATCCTTCACTCTGCAAACCACCCTGTTCATTCTCATTTTCAATTCCCCCCACATACTTTTCCTTCAAGCGAACACCAGTTATATACAAGTATCATAAGTGTAGTATGTATATTCATAAAACCAAATTATACACTGATAATTTTTGTACCAGAAAACTAGTCTTTCCGGTTTCACAATCACCCAAAAAACTGTCTTTAATGCTTACCAAATCTGAATCTAAATGGTGATGTTGGGATTGACAAACTGTCATCACGTTGGGCTGCGGGCCGGGCGTTGAGCTGCTCTCAACAGAAGCCGGAATTGACTGCGATGGCAGCACCGCATGTGGCAACATCCGATACTAAATAGGCTTTCCTAGGGAACATCTAATAGTGTTCTCCCAAAAACACCCAATGCAATGTCTCAGAATCAATATACTGCGATGAAGTCTATGCTTGAGACTGAAACGAACACTTTTTCTTGTTAATTGAGCCATACTTTCTTCTTTTGCTTAAGATAATTTTATGGCCTCAAGAAGATGGTGACTCTATCTGGCCATGAAAATGGTAACCAAGCTTTGAGTCTATCATATTTTCCAAAAATGGGTTATTTTACAATCGTCTTCGCCTATCAACGTGACTACTTTAACGGGGATCTTTGACAACATCCAACTTCATTAACTATTACTCCACATTTCTTCCATTTTCTCATTTCGCCTTTTGTCACTTTTTTGTTTATTTGTCTCATACACCATTTCATTTTCCTTTTCATATTCTTTATACCAACTAACTCCTGCTTTTGAACTTTCATATTTTACCCATTTCAAACCAAAACCAGAAATCATGCTTTCATTCAGTTGAAAAGACAGTGGCTTATGCCTAATCGTGCAAGCAGAAAATATATTGAAGTATTATTATAACCTTTCAAATTCATATGATTGCATTTGGTACTAAATTTACAGAGCCATGTCAACATATAAAGAATTCAAAGTATCGATGCAACTACTGTAGAAATGAAGAACTATACATATGGAAGAGCTCCACTCCTTCAATGATCTCAAGGACTACAAACATGATTATGTAATACATAATGGTTGATGACTCGAGAAGAGTTTCTAACTCTTTTTTCTCTTATTTTTCTTTAAATATTTTTTTCTATGAGGTATGTGAATACGTTCAGTCTACGAACCTAAACTTTAGGTTTGAAAAATTAAGGAGCGAATGTATAGTATTGATGAACTTGTATTCGACTGTAAAATGAATAATTAGAGGAACACTGCAAGCAACACATTAAACCCTTGTTTGTCAACTTCATGCTAAGCCGGGGAATCAACATTGGAATGGCCATCAGAGCTTTGGCCAGCATGTTGTTTCTTGTCAGTATATTCTTCTGTGACAAACTTAATTCAAACCACCAAGAATCAAGAAAACAACAATCACAATTGAAAATGGAAAACAAGAATCAAACTTTCTGAATATACATCCAATTTTTTTTTTTTCATTTAGCACAGATTAGGGTTACATTGCTTTTTATGCTAACACACAATAACATGTAATTGGTTACAAATTTATCAATCAATCTACACCAATTAGTTGTAACTGAAAATTAACTACCTAAGCTTATAGTTGAATCAATTCGAATCAATTTGCAGCCTCCGATTTGTAGATGAAGATACAGCCGCCTAACTCTTTTCTCAATTTCTAGAACAAAATATGACTTTCCCCCTTCTTTATTCTCCTTGACCAAATTGGTGCATTTTGGTGGTTATTAATTAAC
The DNA here is from genome assembly GCA_026122585.1 of Anacardium occidentale. Classification (NCBI taxonomy): domain Eukaryota; kingdom Viridiplantae; phylum Streptophyta; class Magnoliopsida; order Sapindales; family Anacardiaceae; genus Anacardium; species Anacardium occidentale. The sequence continues at coordinate 17,876 of JAJEJH010000012.1, read as the reverse complement.
ACCGAAATATTGCATTTAGCCACTCTTCCTAGCATCCTCCCTCAAGCTAATATCACAAAAAATTTTGTGATAGCCGACTTGCAATACACCAACCTTTAGGTTTACTTAAACCAGTCCTCAATCAGCCATCAAATCAAAACAATCATACCTTTTATACAAATTCATATTTCTTTTTGAGTACTCAGAAACTCAACACTTCAGACTTTCCAAACCACCACTTACTTAATTGCCCTCCAACCGTATACTCCTCCTTCAGAACTCATGAACTCAACTGTTTTTCAGCCCTATATTCCTCCTTGAATATCCAAAAACTCAACATACCAGATTTTTTAAACACAACAAAGGTATTATAGCGCCACTACTTAATCATGGTACCAGTAACATACTTCTCTAAAAAGACAGAATAGGCAGAATAGAGATGAACATTTGTAGACCAAACTATTCACTTATATTGACTAGTTTTCAATACACCTTGTTGGCTGATAATGTGGCTACACCATCAGAGTTGTCAGACCTTGAGTTTGCTGTACTTGAGCAATATCCATAGTCTGATTTCTCTACTTTTCCTATTCTTTTACCTAAGACAACAATTAAGTTGCCTTGAAATTCTTCAAATTTCAACACTGCTAATGGCTTGGTCAGGACATCTGCAATTTGATTCTAAGTTGGCACATACTACACCATCAAGTCCTTAGCAACAACGTGTTCTCATATAAAATGCACATCAATTTTTATATGCTTGGTCCTGCTATGCAACATATAATTTGAAGCCAAAAACCCAACACTACCATTGTCATAGCAGACCACCAGTACAAATACCAATACTATTCGAAGCTTAGTTAATAGACTTTTAAACCAAGCTAGTTCAGTTGACACCTGACATACTACATGATATTATGCTTCTATAAAAGATAGAGATACCATTTTCTGCTTTCTAGATGACCATTGTACTAGATTTGAGCTAAAGAATATATCGTAACCACTAATAGATCATTTATCCTCTAGACTATCAGCCTAGTTTATATTAGCATAGGCTTTTAATGTGAACATAATAGATGGTTTAATCAACAAACCATGATGTTAAGTACCCTTTGTAGGACCCGCCGCCACGAGTACCCCTGCTGCTGAAAACTGAATGGGCCTTTTATTAATAATCGAAAATCTGGGTACCCGCGACGGGAATCCTACGAAAATAATAAAACTCCTGAAACTTGCTATACATACTGAGTTACACATGCGGAAGCTTTACTGAATATATATATATATATACATCATCGGAATATACACACGGTTCTGTACAATGGGCCCAAAGGCCTATATCATATATATACACTGTTCCTGTACATCTGGATACATAAACCATTTACAAAATGACCACACAGGTCCAAAACTGATACAAAACTGAGATCGAGATGTGTATGCGTGCCCTCTCCATCAGCCTCGATCCAACCGCTCCTCGAACCCAGCACGAACACCTGAAAACTGGAAGAAGGAGGGGGATGAGTGATAAAGATCACCCAGTAAGCGCTCCTTACTTCCCTCAATACCCAAGCAAGCACAAACAATCATATAAATCAAACATACCTGGGCCTCGGCCCTAATCATACATCTATGCGCTTGCTGGAATCTGGAAACTGGATACTGAATATCTGATTCATTATTATTTACTGATATCATATTTATTCATGTCATGCTGTGTATGTCATGTCATGCTAACTGAAAACTGGATGCATGCATCTAAATACCTCTCTGTACCATCGGGTACCGGCTGTGCTGATCAGACTGGTGAACACAGGGATTCGGCATCCTGGCCATGTGGGCTGAACAGTCTAGCTACTGGCTAGAAAGCTGAATCTGAATACTGTACTGCTTCGATCTGACTGGTGTCAGAGAGCTGAAACTGAAATGCTGCTGAATCCTCTGACTGGTGTCAGGAACTGAATCTGTAACACTGCTGAGCGTTCTGACTGGTGTCAGAAGGCTGAATCCCACAGATGCCCCCTCGTGTCCTACCGATACTCTTACCCGTACATCGGGTTCTGAATACTGCTGAATTCGGATCCCCTGATCCTTTCTGAAACTACATGTCATGTCATGATATGCACATACAGTTTATTATCTGAATACATGCTCATCATATGCTTATCTGAAGCCATTTAGCCTTTATTCTGAATTCGTATGCTTAATTTCCCATTTAATAACATTTTTCTGAAAATCTGCTGATGCACGGGCGTGCATGAAACGTGCACGGGCGTGCATCCTGAAGCACGGGACCGTGCGCTGGTCGTGCGCCTGGTCGTGCAAGCTACTGGAATTCACTATTTATCTTCACTGAAAATGCCTACGCACGGGCGTGCGTATGCGAACACACGGGCGTGCATGTGCATTTTCTGGCCGTGCACAAGTCGTGCACACGGGCATGCGTATGGAGAAACACAGGCTCACGACCGTGCCTTGCAGGCGTACGGTCGTGCGTCTGGTTCTTCAACAAAGCACCGCCTGGAAAAATGCACACAACGGCTAACCAAAACACATCCAATTGCGATAACACTTCAAATATACATTTCCAGCACATCAACTACCACAATCCAAGCTTGACATGCAACATGCACTCATTCATCACAAATTTACCATGGAAACTTCTCCTTTCTCTTTCTAAAGCCATACATACACACATGCAAGCTTCAAGGGTGGAAATCCATCAACCAAGTCAACATGCAATCACATATAAGCATTCCACACATTCATCAACATGCAAATAACTCATCCATGGCATCAAAACTCATCAATCAAGCTGGGAAAATGCGAGAAGATGTGAGGAACACTTACCTCTCTCCATGCTTTGAAAACAAGCTTCAATCCACTAATCTCTATGCTCTCTAACTAGATTGGGGGCAACCGGCTGCTGAATCTCCTCTCTAGGAACGGGAGGAACTGAAAAGGGAAGAGAGAATATGGCTGAAATGCAAACGGGTGAGTAAAGAAATGACAATTCTCTCGGCACTCACTTAAATACTATGCCACGCACGGGCGTGCACCAATGATGCACGGTCGTGCACCAATGATGCACGGTCATGCACCAGGGAAAATAAGCATCACTTATTTCTCGCTCGCTCGCCTAATCGAATCCTTCCGAAAGGATTCAAACAGAAGCCACATGGCTTTGAAAACTTACCAACTCACCCCTGAACTTATCCAGACTCTCAATCTCTCTCTAAATTCGATTTCTAACCCCGAAACTCTAACCAAAAAGGCTTTTGAAAATCTAGGATGCTACATTTCCTCTCCCCTTATAAAAATTCTGACCCCGAAATTTACCTGAATAACTCTGGGAACCTATCCCTGATCTCAGACTCTACCTCCCAAGTGGCTTCTTCCACTCTCTGACTGTGCCACAAGACCTTCACAAGAGGAATCTGCTTGTTTCTGAGAACTTTGACTTTATAGTCCAGAATCTGTACTGGCAGCTCTTGATAACTCAGATCATCTGCCAACTCAACCTCTGAAAACTGAAGCACGTGAGAAGGATCCCCCACATACTTCCTCAACTGAGACACATGGAATACATTATGAATCCTGTCCATGCTAGCTGGCAAAGCCAATCTGTAGGCAACTGTCCCCACTCTCTCAAGTATCTCATAGGGACCAATGAATCTAGGGGCCAACTTCCCATTTCTACCAAATCTGAGAACGTGTCTGTACGGAGCAACCCTCAGAAATACTCTGTCGCCTACTGCAAACTCAATCTCTCTACGTCTCAGGTCTGCATAGCTCTTCTGTCGATCCTGGGCCTGTTTCATCCTCTGCTTGATAATCCTGATCTGATCAATCATGCCCTGGACAATCTCTGGACCCACAACTGTCTCCAGAGAATCTCTCTCTCCAATCTCATCCCAATGAAGAGGAGATCTACACCTCCGACCGTATAATGCCTTAAATGGAGCCATCTGAATCGTCGCCTGATAACTGTTATTATAAGCAAACTCCATAAGAGGGATCAACTCTGCCCAATCGGTCTGGAAGTCCATGCAACAAGCTCTGAGCATATCCTCCAGAATCTTATTCACCCTCTCAGTCTGGCCATCTGTCTGAGGATGATAAGCTGAACTGAATTGCAATCTAGTCCCCAAGGCTCTCTGTAATGATTTCCAGAAAGCTGACAGGAATCTTGAGTCTCTGTCTGACACTATAGTCCTGGGAACACCATGAAGTCTGACCACCTCTCTCATATACAATCTCCCCAACTGATCAGTAGACATGCCCTGTCTGACTGGCAGAAAATGAGCTGACTTGCTCAGCCTGTCCACAATCACCCAAATACCATCAAATCCTCTCTGAACTCTGGGAAGACCGGAAATAAAATCCATGGAGATATCTTCCCATTTCCACTCAGGAATACTCAAGGGATGAAGTAAACCTGATGGTCTCTGATGCTCTGCCTTAACCTGCTGACATACTAGATATCTGGAAACAAAATCTGCTATGTCTTTCTTCATGCCTGACCACCAGAAACTCTTTCTGAGATCCTGATACATCTTTGTACTGACTGGGTGTGCTAAATACACCGTACTGTGCACCTCTGACAAAATCCTCTGCCTCAACTCTGAACTCTGTGGCACACATACTCTATCTCTAAACCTCAAGATCTCATCTATGAACTCAAAGTCTGGCACTGCTCTCTCTGCCATCCTCTGAAGCATACTCTGAGTCCACTCATTAGATATCTGACACTCTCTGATCTCATCATACAGAGAAGATCTGATATGTAATCTGGAGAAACCCGCAGTCACTATCTCAATCTGCTCTCGGGCTATCTCATACTGTAGCTCTGACTGGACTGAAAGACTGGATAAGGCTACTCGCCTACTCAACGCATCTGCCACTACATTGGCTCTCCCTGGATGATATCTGATGTCAACATCATATTCTTTCACCAGCTCTAACCATCTCCTCTGCCTCATATTGAGCTCTCTCTGGGTGAAGAAATATTTCAGACTCTTATGGTCTGAATATATGCTGCACTTGACCCCATAAAGATAATGTCTCCATATCTTCAAAGCAAACACCACTATAGCTAACTCCAAATCATGAGTGGGATATCTCAACTCATGATCTTTCAACTGTCTGGAGGCATAAGCAATAACTCTACCACTCTGCATCAACACTGCCCCAATCCCCTGATGGGACGCATCTGTATAAATATCAAACTCAACTCCCTCCTGAGGTAGTGCCAAAACTGGAGCACTAGTCAATCTCTGCTTAAGCTCTTGAAATCGTGTCTCGCACTCATCTGACCATACAAATGGAACCCCTTTCCTAGTCAAGGCAGTGAGAGGCCTCGCTAGGTTAGAGAATCCCTCAATAAATCTCCTGTAATAACCTGCCAACCCAAGGAAGCTTCTGATCTCTTTTACTGTCCTCGGCCTTGGCCAACTCAAAACTGCCTCTACCTTGCTGGGATCCATTGAAATGCCATCTGCTGAAACCACGTGACCCAGAAAAGCAACTCTATCAAGCCAGAACTCACATTTGGAAAACTTGGCAAACAACTGCCTATCCCTCGATCTCTGAAGCACATATCTGAGATGCTCCTCATACTCTGTCACACTCCTAGAATACACCAGAATGTCATCAATGAAAACCACCACGAATCGGTTTAAGCAATCATGAAACACCCGGTTCATCAGATCCATAAAGATCACTGGGGCATCGGTCAACCCAAATGGCATCACCACGAACTCATAATGCCCGTATCTGGTCCTGAAAGCTGTCTTGGGAACATCTCTGTCTGCCACTCTGACCTGATAGTACCCAGATCTCAAATCAATCTTCGAAAACACTGCTGCCCCTCTCAACTGATCAAACAAATCATTTATCCTCGGCAGGGGATATTTGTTTTTCACTGTTACCCTGTTAAGCTCTCTGTAGTCGATACACATCCTCATCGACCCATCTTTCTTCTTAACAAACAAGATCGGAGCTCCCCAAGGTGAACAACTAGGCCTGATGAATCTTTTATCAGTCAACTCCTAAAGCTGCTTCTTCAACTCCTGAAGCTCAGCTGGAGCCATCTGGTACGGAGCCTTAGAGATTGGAGCCGTACCTGGAAGAAGCTCAACACTAAACTCCAACTCTCTGTCTAGAGGTAACCCTGGTAACTCATCTGGAAATACATCAGGAAACTCTCTGACCACTGACACCTCCTCGATACTCGGACCCACTAAACTGCTACACACCACATTGGCCAAGTATCCGACACAACCTTGTCTCAACAATCTGCTCGCCTGAATACTGGAGATCGTCAGACTGTCAACTCTGCCCTCACCAAACACAAACTGATCAGGGCCTATGTGGAATCTCACCTTCTTCCTTCCACAGTCTATCTCTGCACCATATCTACCCAGAAAATCCATCCCCAATATCATATCAAAATCTGCTAACTCCAGCAGAATCAAATCAATCAACATCTGCCTACCCATAACCTCTACCTCCTGATCTAGGAGGACTCTGTCACTCAACACAAATCCCCCATCTGGCATTTCTACATGTATACTCCTATTGGCCACACTAGGGTCAACCCCTAGCCTCTCCACTACACTCCATGATACAAAACTATGTGTGGCTCCACAATCAACAAGCACAAATAAGGGAGTACTAAAATAGAGTAACTGACCGGTAACTGCATGGGGAATGGCCTCTGCCTGCTCCTGGCGGACTGCATAAACTCTGGCTCTGCCTCCGCCAACTCCTGAAGGTCCGGCACCTCCCTCAGGTGCTCTATCACCAGCTCTGGGAACCTCTGCTCCACCTCTGTCAGCTCGAACTCTGCCCCTAGGTGGACCACCTCGGCCTCTGAACTGACCAGCTCCACCTCGGCTAGGTCTAGCACTAGCTCCAAGCCTGGCTGGACACGCGGCCATCATGTGCCCTGGCTGATGGCACCAGTAACATACTATCTGACCTGCCATACACTCCCCCAAATGGCGCCTGCCACATCTGGTACACTGTGGTGGCTGGGGTGTAACTTTCTGCCTCTGACTCTGGAAACCGCGGGCAGATCTCTTGGCTGACATCGGCCTCTTGCCCCTATCTCTGTCATCTGACCTCTGAACTCTCTCAGATGCACTGCTCATAACACCCATCTTCTGTAAACTGGCCTCGGATCTGAGTGCTCTTCCCAAGGCATCACTGAATCTCTGGGGAGGCTCTGGTCCTGTCATCACATCCTTATAAATTGTAGGATGCAACCCATGGATAAACTTCTGAACTCGGCCCAACTCTGTCACTGCCAAACTCGGGACAAACCTCGCTAATGCGTTGAACCTGGTAGCATATTCCTTTACTGAACTCGACCCCTGAGCCAAATCAATAAACTCCTGGGCCTTAGCATAAATCACCTCCATACTCCTGTACTCTGCATCAAAAAGCTGTCTGAATCTCGCCCATGTCATCTGTTGCTCGCTGATGGAAGCCTTGGCTAGACTCCACCAAACTTTAGCATCACCCTTAAGATGGAACACTGCATATCTAACTTTCTCTCTCTCTGACAACGTGTAGAGGCCCATAACACTCTCTACTGACTCTATCCAGTCTTCTGCTACTGCTGGATCTCTGGATCCACTGAATTTGACTGGCTGATACGGCCCTGGTAGATGGTAGATCGGATAAAGTCTACCTGAAGAACCGGTACCCACTGCATCTGTACTCATACTCTGACTGGAATTGGCGTAACCAGCTGGATACTGATACCTCTCTCTAACTGACTGAGGCTGCGACTGATACTGATATTGTCGCTGATACGGCGGCTGCGACTGATACTGTGACTGGGAATGTCTTTTCCTCGGAATCTGATGACTCTCAAACTGAGGAAGAGTAACTCTGTCTGGCTTTGTAACATTACCCACTCCAGCCTGCTGGAGGCTCTCTCTGACTACATCCCCAATCATCTCTCTCAACTGCTCTGGTCTCATCGACACATGGGAGGTACTCTGAGATCGTCGCCTATCACTAACACTCATGGGACGGGCGGGTGAACTACTGTCTGTCTCATCTAGACATCTAGGGACATACTCCTCTCTATCTATAGCATCACAACAAACCAGGGTTAGAAACACATAACACAATCAAAGCTGGAAAATAAATACCTAACTGTGCTGTGAGGAGGGTCTGGACGACGGCTGCGAAGGAGAGAAAAGGCACCACACACTTACAACTTTGCTCTGATACCAACAAATATAGGACCTGCTGCCACGAGTACCCCTGCTGCTGAAAACTGAATGGGCCTTTTATTAATAATCTGAAAATCTGGGTACCCGTAACGGGAATCCTACGAAAATAATAAAACTCCTGAAACTTGCTATACATACTGAGTTACACATGCAGAAGCTTTACTGAATATATATATATATATATATACATCATCGAAATATACACACGGTTCTGTACAATGGGCCCAAAGGCCTATATCATATATATACACTGTTCCTGTACATCTGGATACATAAACCATTTACAAAATGACCACACAGGTCCAAAACTGATACAAAACACATCCAATTGCAATAACACTTCAAATATACATTTCCAGCACATCAACTACCACAATCCAAGCTTGACATGCAACATGCACTCATTCATCACAAATTTACCATGGAAACTTCTCCTTTCTCTTTCTAAAGCCATACATACACACATGCAAGCTTCAAGGGTAGAAATCCATCAACCAAGTCAACATGCAATCACATATAAGCACTCCACACATTCATCAACATGCAAATAACTCATCCATGGCATCAAAACTCATCAATCAAGCTAGGAAAATGCGAGAAGATGTGAGGAACACTTACCTCTCTCCATGCTTTGAAAACAAGCTTCAATCCACTAATCTCTATGCTCTCTAACCGGATTGGGGGCAACCGGCTGCTGAATCTCCTCTCTCGGAACGGGAGGAACTGAAAAGGCAAGAGAGAATATGGCTGAAATGCAAACGGGTGAGTAAAGAAATGACAATTCTCTTGGCTCTCACTTAAATACTATGCCACGCACGGGCGTGCACCAATGATGCACGGTCGTGCACCAGGGAAAATAAGCATCACTTATTTCCCGCTCGCTCGCCTAATCGAATCCTTCCGAAAGGATTCAACGGAAGCCACATGACTTTGAAAACTTACCAACTCACCCCTGAACTTATCCAGACTCCCAATCTCTCTCTAAATTCGATTTCTAACCTCGAAACTCTAACCGAAAAGGCTTTCGAAAATCTAAGATGCTACACCCTTCATATATATCAAGACCTTTTTGCAGGCCTATCACTACAGTATTATGGGTTCCTTTAGAAATTGGCTAAGTTTGTTAACTGCAAAAATAATATTTAGTCTAATCATTATAAGATATTGCAGTCTACCAATGATACTTCTATACATAGAAGAAATAGAAAATTTTTTACTATCTTCAACAGACAGCTTGACCCTTGTTGCCATAAAGGTTTTACAATGCTTAAAGTCCTGCATCTGAGACTTAACCAATAATTCATCTACATATTTTGCTTGACACATATGTAGCCTATGTTTATCTCTATGTATTTCAATCCTTAGGAAGAAACTTAAAGCACCAAGATCTTTTAAAGAAATTTGAATATTGAGATCCTTAATTAGTGTCCAAATATATGCATGATTAGGCCTTATTAATAAGATATCATCCACATAAATCAGTATGTACACCTTGACTTGTTCCTCTCTCAATACAAATATGGGTTTTGTAGTGGAAAACTTATAAAAAGGGTCTTGAGATATGTGAAGGGTACTCAATATCATGGTTTGTTAATTAAACCATTTGTTGTGTTCACATTAAAAGGTTATGCTGATGCAAACTAGGTTAGTAGTCTAGAGGATAAATGGTTTACTAGTCGTTATGATGTGATCTTTGGCTTAAATCTAATACAATGATCATCTAGAAAATAGAAAGTGGTGTATTTATCTTTTACAGAAGCAGGGAATCGTGTAGTAAGTCAGGTGTCAACTGAATTAGCTTGGATTAGAAGTTTGTTAACTGAGCTTCAAATAGTATGGGTATATGTACCAATGGTCTAGTGTGATAATGATAGTGTTAGGTTTCTTCATAAATTGGTTGAGTTTGTTAACCACAAAAGCAATATCTAATCTGGTCATTGTAAGATACTATAGCCCACCAATGATACTCTTATACATAGTAGGATTTGAATACTTCTTATTATCTTCAACAAACAACTTGACCTCTACTGCTATATGGCTTTTATAAGGCTTAAATTCTTAAATTTGAGGCTTAACCAACAATTCAACAACATATTTTCCTTGACAAATATGTAGCCAATGTTCATCTCTATGTACTTCAATCCTTAGGTTAACTTAAAGCACCAAGATCTTTCAAAGAAAATTGAATATTGAGATCCTGAATCAGTGTCTGAATATATGCATGATTAGGCCCTATTAATAAAATATTATCCATATAAATCAACATATACATCCTAACTTGCTTTTCCCTCAACACAAATAAATTTGAATTCGATATAATATTCACAAATTCTCTATCTAGGAGTATAGATTTCAACTTCTCATACCAGACTCTATAGGCTTGTTTGAGACCATATAACACCTTTTTCAGTTTACACACATACTTAGGTTTTGTAGTATCCACAAACCCTTGAGGTTGACTCATGTACACCTCTTCTTGAAAATCACCATTAAAAAACACATCATTTATGTCAATATGATGAACTTACTAATTAAAAGTGACAACTAGGGACAATATAATCCTAATAGTGATATGTTTTACCACTAGATTAAAGGTATCAAAACTAGTGTTTATTGAAACCCTTTAGGTACTAACCTAGCTTTCAATTTTTGAAATGAGTCATCTGCATTTAATTTTGTCTTAAACACCCATTAGTGGCTAACTATGTGTTGCCCAACTACTGGTGATACTAACTTCTAAGTGTGATTCTTCTCCAAAGCTACAAATTTAGCTTTCATGGAATCATACCAGTTTGGTTCTCTTAATGCTTCTATCATATTAGCATGTTATGTTTTAACTACTATTTCTAAGAATAAAGATAATCTCTTTAGAGTAGAAGGTAGATGTCTTGTCTTTAATCGAGTTAACATAGGATGACTTGTTGGAGGAGGACAAATGAGAGTAAGAACATATAAAGATCTAAAAAGTGTTGCCTTTAATAGTAAAATATCATAAGTATCTGAAAAATTTAAAGACTATGGAGAAGCTTGAGTGGTAGACATAATAGGAGAGTTAGAAGTAGGGCTAGATTCGAACCGAATATGTTCGGATTTGTTTTTGAGTTCGGTTCGAACGAGTCTGAAATGAACTGAATGAATCTGAACACGAACACGAACCCGAACTACAATTTTTAAATTCGAACTGAACGAGCCCGAACACGAACACTGCGAACCGAACACGAACACGAACCCGAACTTAAAATAATAATTTTTTAATTAAATTTTATTAATTATTTGTATTAATTATAATTTTTAATAAATATAAAAACGAAGTATACGAACTGAATACGAATTTAGTTATACGAACCGAACACGAATACGAACTTTACTAAAAAATATTCGACGAACACGAATACAAGCCCGAACCCGAACAGTACGAAACGAGCCCGAACACGAACATGTTACTATTCACATTTGGTTCGGCTTGAATCCAACCCTAGTTAGAAGGATTATTAGGCATGAGTGCAGGACTAAAAAGATTACCAAATAGTGACTAAAAAGCATGAACCTCCTCAGACATATCAACTACTCCATGTGACTTAGAAGACACAATAGGATCATATATTAAATTGTTTACTAAATAGCCAGGTAAGAAAATGCTGAGAGTAAAATCAAATAGTTTGGATAAATTTGTGAAAGAGGAATCTGTATCAAACTTGACTAAGGCTGAAATGTACACTTTCCTTGTATTATCTAAACACTTGTACCCTTTATGATTGATGTTGTAGCCTAACATTACACACTTCTTTTTATAATCAACAAACTTGTGCTTATTATAACATCTAAGATAAGGGTAACATGCACATCCAAAGAATTTCAGAGAATTGTAGTTTGGCTTTTTAATAAATAGCTTTTGAAAAAAAGACTGATTTGTTATCACAGTAGAAAAAATTCTATTAATTAAGTACATAACATAAAAAACTCTATTAATTAAGTACACAACAATTTGGAATGCTTCCCACTAGAAATGTAAAGGCATCCCAACTTGATGTAATGACACTAACCCTAACTCAACTATATGTCTATGTTTTCACTTAACTCTTGCTAATGTGTATAGGGACAAAACACATTGTATCCCTTGTTTCTAGAAATATGGTACTAGAGGTCTATACTCTCATCTCTAGTCTATTTTAACAGTTTTAAGCTTGCACTCAAACAAACTTTCAACCATTTTTTGAAACTACTTAAACATATTCACACTACTTCTACTTATTTTTTAAGGGAAATAACTTGGTAAATTTGGTATAATCATTCACAAAATGCACATATAATACCTAATTTCATTGGGAGTCACCACTAGTGCAAAGCCCCAAGCATCACCGTACACTACAGAGCCCTAAACATCACCATGCACTGATTCTCAAGGTTTAAAGGCCATAAAGGTAGATATAGTGAATATTTCCCTAGAGGTAGATATAGTAAATGGTTTTTGATGATGTTTGCTAAATTGGCAATGAGAATAGAAACTGTAACCACTAAAATTAGCTGCCAATTGTAACTCATGAAATACACTATTTATAATTTTAGAACAAGAATGGCCCAATCTTTTATGCCAAGCACACATATCTACTTTCTTTACTTAAGCCAACATTTACATTTATTACAAACTGAACATAATATTTGTTTATTTTTTTACTTAACTACATTTATAGATTAACCTGAATTATGAACTAGAGTATGCATATATCATATCTTTAAGGATTCCTTGCAATGGCACAACCTTGGTGTCCTTGTCTTTTACAAAATAAACATCACTTAGAAACTCAACAATCACATTATTATCTTGTGTAAATCTTGAGATACTAAGTAATTTTTTGGTTATTCTAGGCACATACAAAAATTTTTTCAAATACAAATAACTTTGCGTGAAAGCAATAAGTAACACTAAAAAACCAGTGTGTGAGATATTTAAACACTCACCACTTTCTACTTAGAGCTATTGTGAACCTACAAAGTTTTCGTTCACAACCAACTTCTCTACCTTAGTAGTAACATGATCTGAAACTCTAAAATCCATGTACCAATTTATATCATCTATTACAATTGAAATTTTTACATGATGGTTTTGACTACTTATAATAGCTTTAGGATCGTTGAAACTAGAATTATTAAAACAGGCAAAAGTTACGCAACTATGATTTTCAATGGAACAGGTGTTTAATGGTTGAGACATCTGATAGGTACAATAAGATAAAGTGTTTAACGGTTGTGGTGGCTAATAGGTTGGTGGTTGAGACAACTGACATGTAGTGGGCTGATATGTGGGTTTAGACAGTGTATAAGTGGTGTTGTGTGGGTGATGTACTATGCTAGAATAAGCTGGTAGTGTGGTATTTTGCCAAATTTGATTTGTACAATAGGTTATAGGTAAAACATTCTGATGTGGTTAAGAATTATAACTTTGTGTATAACTAATATAATTGATATCAAACTTGTGGTAGCATTGTTAAACTATGCACACAATTGACATACCAACCTAGACTGATTATTAAACCTTTCAATACTTCTACCTGATAAAGATGAATTAAAATCACTAGCTAGTCTAATAAAATTTTGACCATTACTACTCATCATAGTCTAACTACCTCTTACACTTGGTTGAAATTGACTTATATTCTTTTCTCTACTTGCTATATTAGCAAACTATTCCTTATATCAATACCGACAAAATACATTTTAGCTTTGTTTAGCCTATTCTCAAAGTTTGTAACAGTAATTTCACCTTTACTAAAATCACTTTTTCAAAGTTCGAATATATTTTATCCATTATTAAAGCTATCAGAGGTCAAATTCAGGCCCAAGCCCATCAATTATATAGTTAATCAATTATTCTTCTGTAATCAATTAATTACTACTCACAAGTGTATCATAAATCTATTTCATCCTCCTTATATACTATTGTATAGTTAGATTACCTTTCTTCAAAGTTTGTAAAGTTGTCTTAAGACTAGTAATTATAGCTTTTGATTCAAATAAAGTAATGTTTTAAAGTTACCTACACCTTATTAGCAGTATCGTAGCTAGCAACATGTTCAAACATTGTTTTAGAAATAGAGTCTAATAACTAACTCATCACTATTCGATCATATCTTTTCCATACAACATATTCAAAATTAATTACTTTTATTTCTCTTAGACCAAATTCATTTTTTCTCATAAATAAAAGGTTAAGGACATAAAACCAAACCTATTATATGCTCTTAGAAGGCATGGTCACCTACTATGTAAATAACTTGAGCCTTCTAATATCGATAGTTATCTTCTATCAGTTTTGGGTTGATGGCTTAAAGACTCGGCACTGGAAAGTTGCTTGCTTCACTTGACAAATTTTATGACATTAAGCTACCATTGAGCACTTGCTCACACGATCTAAGAGTCCTTTAACCACCAGAACTAGTTGGATTAGCCATTGTGACATTAGTCATGGGCTTTGATGCCATGAAAAACTTAATTCAAACCACCAAGAATTAATAAAACAATAATCACAATTGAAAATGGAAAGCAAGAATCAAACTTTCTGAATATACATCGATTTTTTTCTTTTCGCGTAGATTAGGGTTATATTGCTTTTTATACTAACACATAATAACATGTAATTGGTTACAAATTTATTAATCAATTTACACTAATAAATTATAATTGAAAATTAGCTACCTAATCATAGTTAAATCAACTTGAATCAATTTGTGGCCTCTGATTTGTAGACAAAAATCACAGTTGTAGAACCCTTTTCTCAATTTCTAAAAAAAACTATGACTTCCTTATTTTTTATTCTCCTTGACCAAAATAGTGCATTTTGATGTTTATTAGTTTAACTCTAAATGAAGCGTTTAGTTACTCTTCCTAACATTCTATTTTAGAATCTTCTTAATTTCTGCTTCTTTCTTATCTGTAAAGCCAATCAAGTCCTTGAAGCTTACTGAGCATAATGTACGTCTTCGTCTGGTAGGTTCAATCTCCTCAACCTCAAAATTCCCCTCACCTTTGAGGCTAAACTCACAACATTGATAAAAACCCTATAGAAGAATATAGTAAAAGTAAACAAGCATGCAATGCCACAAATAAGGAACAATCCCCAAAATCTCATCATAGAAAAAGTTAGCAAATCATTCATCTGTATCTTTTATTGCTTGGGAGGTAAAGATTTGCTTGAGTTGCATTGAAAAGTGAGATGCCATGGATATAACATTTGAAGCTTCTTGGTTTTAATGTATTTTTACGAAATTGAATGAATTATTTATTCTTTTGCTAAGTTTTGTAAATGATTTTGTAATTATATTATAGCTAGAATTGATTAATTGTTAATTTGGGAATTAAAATCATGATTTTTTCTTATCAAATTTTCCACCATGCATAATTCGCTGTCATATAGGTTGCACATGGTGGGAGTAAATGAAGATGGAGGTTGTTGGATTCATAGGTGTTTGATATCATGAAAAACTTAAATTAAAATATCTAACTTGTTTTTGCATGAAATGATCATGAAAAAAGTAGGACAAAAGATTATTTATTTTATAGGTTTGGCTAGTCACACGACCGTGTATTTTAAAAACATGACATTGTGTGTCTTATATAAAGGGAATACACAAGTAAGTTAATCATGTAGGCATCGGTGCGACAAGATACAATGATGTATGACTATAGAACTTTTAAGGACATGATCATGTGATATAAAGTGAAGATGCACTATTAAGATTCCTGTGCATGTTTAATAGTACAAATGTCAAATAGTTATCATTGAACACACACCTATGCAAAAAGGTTCACACGATTATTCATATGCTTCTCTTGAAAAGTATTGTGTGCAAGACCATATAGCCTTTTGAAAATCTAAAGCTTTAAAGATATAAAAGCATACAAACATATGATTGAAACACACACCCAGGTTAGGTTGGCATGATAAGAAGAAGTCAATTGTTGGACTATATTTATTGACAGCGCAATAATTGTGTACTAGAAGAGCATGATTGAGTGTCAGTCTAGGTTTGTATTAACGACTCTTAAATAAGCCACAATAACTACTTCTCCTCAAATCTTATAAATTGGAGCTGATTTGAATGAAGAACGGTTAAAGAGCACAATGCCTTAGAGTTGTATATTTTCTTCCTTTAATTCTCCACTCTATCTCTTTCTAAACTTTATTGTAAATCTTTGAAAAAGTGTTTGAGTTTAATTTTTGTATCAGCCTTGTACAGGCAAAATTTTTTTCTGCTTGTTTTCTAGAAACTCAAGGGCGTAATCTTATAAAACTAATAGTTGGACAAAATTCTATGAAACTATTGTAAGGAGTGTAATCTTTTTTATCAAAACTAGTGTAAAAGGTAAATTTCTTTGAATCAAAACTACTCTATCTTTTATGTTATTGAAGATAATGGAGAAAAGACTTCAAGTGGGGTTGTTAAGAGAAGTGAATGTAGGAGGCTTGTAAATAAACTTTGAACCACTATAAAAATCAACTTAGCACTTTCTTCTTTCTCTCTTTATTTTTGTTTATATGCTTTATGGTTGAGTTTATTGTTTGGTTTGTTTGTTGCTTATTTGTATACAATTTTGTTTATGAGTGAAAAAGCTTTTAAGTTTGCATAAGTTTTTATAAATCCAATTTGCCCCTTCTATGATTAGCCATTAGTTTATTTGAGATTCAATAGAGGTTAAGAAATATTTACAAAAGGATGTATAATGCACAAATAAGAGTAATTAAAATTTAAGTACCTTCATCATACATATATAAATATAACACATGTAATAACAAATAAAGAAATGCCAATTTATTATTACTAAAATAAGATACATTGTTCATATGCAACTTATAGATATAGTTTTGGTGATTGACTTTAAAGTACCTAATCTAACACACTTTTCTTAAGTTCTTTAGACTTTCATTATTAACTTTATTAACATTAAATTACCCCTTTTGCATTGAAAGAGTTTATAATAACCTTAACTTAAAAAAAGAGAAAAAACTAACATACCTGTGAGGGTTGCATTGTACCAACAATTGCACACTAGCATGATGATTAGTGTTATTAAGATAAGAAAAATGCTAAGGGATATATAAGACATTTTGGATCATGTGGTGAGTAGAGTTAAGACTTTATATCATGACATTACCTTGTTTTATGCAAAAAGTTGTTAGATAGTTGTTTCAACCCACCCTATGAATGGCATGATTGTGTTTAATGATATAAATATGATGAATGAAAGGTTTAAACCTTATTATGAATATTTTACGAAGGAATTTGAGCTTGTTTACAAAATGTCTATGATAAGTTTAATTAAAGTGCTTGAAACATGTCTATGAAATACCCCTTTTAGAAGTTATGCCTTCTAGAGAGTAGCAATATGAAACTTAACATACATAGTATGATTATACTTGAATTTATGGAAACTTAAAAACTTAATTTAGAAAACCACTTAAATATTCATGCTTAAAATACTTAATATCATTGGTACACGTGTGTGTAATTCAATTCAGACTAAAAAATTAGATTGAATATTTAAAAATTTATGGTTTGGTTTGGTTCAAGTAATAAAACAATTTGATTTGGGTTGAGAAATTTGAGAAAAGTAGTTTATAGTTTGGGTTGCGATTTGAACGATTTTTAAACC